>CM040186.1:41650306-42210306 GCA_022606455.1 Callitettix versicolor | reverse complement strand
TTGAATGGTTTTTATAAATTAAGTTGTTTCCACTCTTTTAGTTGTATACTTTACAATAATAAGTCTAAACTAACTTTCCATACCTTGTGGGCGTGAAACAATCTTTATTGATAAATAAGTAAATCCGTTTTTCTCACTCCTCTAAGCCTATACAGTCTCTAAGTCTAAGTCGGTTTATTTTTAATGCGTTAGTGTGCGAAAATAGCTGAACACTATTTATAGCTATATTTATAGCTATAACTATTTATAGCTGTATAGAATTAATGTGTCCACAGTTTTCGCTGTTATGACTATTGATAATAATTAAATCCACTTACCGTGACGATATTAGGTAGTGATTAATTTTCTCTCACTACTGATATTCAGCCATTTTTGACCATTTTATGACATAATAATAGAAAAAAATTATAAAAATCTTTCTCATCCTTAATACTTGCAAGCAAACAACAATGTATACACCCAGACAGTGGATCCACTATAAATAATATAAAATGTATCCCGGTGTTGAGGGCTTTGTAAATGTTATGTAATACTTGTATGAGTGTTTTTTATTTTTAATGTTTATTGGAAACGGACAATACAGGAAAATTTGATGATGGCTGTAAAGCCGAAACGTCCTTAGTGGGGAAAAATGATCAGTACAGATGATTGTGATAAGTGAATTTAATTATTTTTTTATTTAAAAAGCTGCTGTCATTTTAATTAACGATTGTACAAAATTTAAAAAAATATAAAAACTTACACTCCAAGAGTGAACCACTGGTAAACTGCAGCTAATATTTTAAAATACCATTTGGTCCACAAATCAAATTTATTGTTAAATTTTTTACAATGATTTCAGTTAAGTGTGAACAAAGATTGAGCAAAATAAAATAACCCGATTTTATGAAATTAGGGAAACCACTCGGTCCGGTTTCCTAAAATTATTAGGTTTTTGTCAGGAAACTGGACAAATTACAAAATCTATCGATTGTTACGGAACTGGATTTTTAGAGGAAAATAATTGAATCTGAAAACATATGTCAGCATGCGTGAACAGCATATGTTCTTAATTGCTTGGACAAGTTCGTTTATCAGCGAAATTCGTTTAACAGTTTCAAAATGGCGGTCATTTCTAATCTTTAATTTTTGTCTCTTAAATTGATAAGAAAATCGTATTTCACCATTGTAACTGCATAAATAAAAGTTTCGATTTTCGAATTCTGTTTAAAGTAAGAAATTTGTTTGTGGCGGTCGTATTTCCATTGTAATTTGAAATTCAAAGTTATATAAAAAATTGTAAAATAGAGAAAAATACGTTTGGGAATTCGTTTCTATTATTTCAACGAGACAGTTGCGTTCCGCAATTATGTGAATTTTTACATATTAATATTTATTGAATTTCTTTTTTGAGTTTTATGCATTCACATTCTTATACTGAAAATTCTGTTTGAATTATAACGTGTTCAAGTTCACACTTGAAGAAACAATATATACATTTGTGTGTAAACTTAGATTGTGTTTTGAAAATCTTATAACTTTAGGTAAAGACGAAGTTGGGTATACAGGCAGGCTGGGGAAAAAGTTCTTTAATATTGTTTTTCAATGCGGCTGGAGACGGAAGTAATAACATTGTATATCTTACAGCCTGTCAGATCACATTTAAAGTTAGAAAGGTAAGTTTTATTCACATGCAGAAATACAACACTACAAAGGTAAACTCGTATTAATTGTAATGGATAAAGAAAGAAAATACTTAACATTGTGTCGGCGTGATGGGAACGTATTTCCAAAAACATTAACTAAACGTCTATATTTGGGTACACACATTGCTATTGCTACCGGCTACATTTGCCGATGTAAATACCAACCTGAAATGACAGTCGGCATTAAATCACATAACACAGTGGACAGAAGACTGGAAAATTAAAGTCAACGAACTAAAGTCTATTCAAGTGACATTTTCATTGCGGTACATAGATCCAAGTTATGGGGTGTATCTTAAACACAAATGAATTCCACAGAGTAATTCTGCTAAATATCTTGGAACAATCTTGTGTAAGAAAGCAGAGCAGATCATACAAAAACTGCGTGATTTGTATTGGCTGATGGGACGAAAATCTCAGTTGGCCTTGTACCACAAGAGATCATTGTACGTATCAGTAATTAGGTACAATGGTGGACATATGGTAATTTGGACATATGGTGCTGAACTTTGGAAGTGTACAAAACCCTCAAATCAACAAATTATCCAGCGAGTACAAAATCTTATTATTCGTGCAATGACAAATGCAAGATGGTACCGGAGGAATGATGACCTTCTTGACCTAGACTTGAAGTATGTAAAAGAGATAATACAAGACCGCGCCTTTCAACACGAGAAGACTACATCGACATTTGAACGTCGAAGCCATCCAACTTTTAAATGTAGAATTAGACAACAGACGACATGATTTAGTTCACTAAGCTTACACACGTTATAGATCAATTACATGCATTACTCATTTAATCTGTAATATTAAGGTTCTAATAAATAAATAAATGAAAAAATGCTGATTTTACTGCTACTTAAGGTGGTGGTATTATATTTTGTGAATCTCAAACAGTTTCTGTGCCCAGTTTGAATCAAATCTGACAAAATTTTTAATTATTAAAATCTTTACAATATACTAGCTGTATTATCCAGCATTGGCCCCCGGGGATAATGAACAGTTTTATTTTGCACATTAATATATGCGTATCTTTCTGCTTATCTTAACCTTTACTTTATAAAAGTCAGAAATAAATCCAACTGTCAAAACAACAGCTCTATCTATCGGATTTAAATAAAACCACTCTCTAAATACAGTAAGTCGGTGGGAAATATCTTTTTATTTTTTCAGTAGCTGGTATTTTTCATTGTATTGCAAACGCTAAAACGAATTTGCTTAATAAAAAAATATAATTTCAACTTTCTTTTGGTGTTAGTAGTTTATGGAGAAATTATACCCATTGTTTTCACTTTATAAATGTCAGAATGTAATTAAATCCAACTGTGAGAATAGCACTACCTATCGGAATTAATTTACACCATTCTCTAAACACAGTATCTTGTGGAAAATAACTTTTGACGGAAGAGATATGGCGGTAAAGTCACTGTCTAAACGCTAATAAGAACTAATAAGAAGAAACTGTTTAGTAGTTTTTGCGTCTGTTACAAATTACCGGTCATTTCAATTTTTTTAAAATCATGACTTTTCACTTTATATGTAAATATGAATTCACCATCGTAATCAGCCTTAAAATCTGCATTGAAATAAGTATTTAAAATGTTTCCACTAAAATACGGAAATAAATTTGACGACTGTTGGTAATGAAGCCAAGTGCTAATTACGAAATTAAATTAATAAATTAAAAAAAAATAGTAACGCAAATAATTATGCATTTTTATGCATTGAAATGGTGGCAATTTTGAAACTTCCAATCGACTTTCACTGGGTAAAGAATTCATCATACCTATTGTCAAGTTTGAATCGAATATTTTTGGAAATTCGCTCCCATCACACAGTTGAATGAATTATTAACTTTCTGGGGTGCCTATTACATTGCAACCTTGTAGATCTCAGGTACAGCGCTTCGCCAGTCCTAGTCTCTTCATAACGTCTAGGCTTTACAGAAGATACAAGGTGGGAAACTTCCCCACTTCTATTTGGTGACTTCCCAATTCATTATTGTGGTACTTGCTCTGCCTTTAAATTTCTCCCCCTTACTCTTGACCCCTATCAAGCAGGTTGTGCCCCATTTTACCAGTCCATTTACATTTCATTTTACATTTTTACTCGTGGGAACATGAATAGCTAGGGAAATTTTGTCCACCCACGCAGAGTCTAAGTTATGCCAGGTATACACGATTTGGCCATTCATTTCATCAGTACGGATGGCTTTATACTTTAAAGTTAAAGTTCACACTATGTCGAGAAGTGAATGTGTCCGTCTTGAGTAGATGAGTGAGAGTAGTATGAGCTAGAGATACGATGGGATCGCGAAACCCAACAGCTCATTTCAGCGATACATTTGTGCCGAGATTATAAGGAGAGTCGTAGCTCATTCGGCAACAAAGAGGACAATTCTTAACAAGAATGACATATTCTCAGGTTCGATTCTAGTTACTAGTTATGCTTTTTAACGATCCTATGTCATCATTAGTCTAACTGGCGTAATTTAGGAAAGACTTTTTAAAAAAACCACTTTATTGACAATGCATAAAAAAATGTGATTTTATCATTTTATAACAGACAAGTTTCAAAAGGGTTTCAGAGAATTATATTCAAATAATCATCGCTAAAGTAAGCATATCGGCTCTTTGATATCTCCATAGAATTGAATCGCACTGCTTATCGTACCAAATTAATCGAACATATTCCGCCGTTTGATTTCACGTGGAAAGGATTTTGATTGTATTCGATTTGACTTGATTTAATATCTGGTTCGAATAATGTTTTATCATTTTTGCAATAAAACTGAGCTTTACAATGCAATAACTTTATTAAATTATTATTGGCTTACTTTGTTTCTTATTATATTACGTAATATTCTATTTGAGCTGTCATCGTGGTAATAACCAAGCCCAGCATCGATCCAAACCTTCAATATACGTTATGATGGCTCTTGAAGATTGTCTTTTAATACATATAACTATATTACAATCTGCTTATATTGTTTCTGATACTCCAACCATCAGGTTATTTTTATCAGAGAACCCAAGAATCAACACATGGATTCTTGGAAACTCGATCCAAAAGGTTTCCTCGAAATAACGTTCCAAGATCCTTTCCGAAAACTCGTGCCTTAAAGTATTCAACCCAAAAACAAAAAGGTAAGAAGTGTACGCAAATTTGTAGACTGCTGATCCGTTAAACCCCAGTACTGGAATGTAGTTCTTCCAGTAGATGGAATGTCTTCCTGGAACACCAGACACTTCTTGACGCAATGTTCTATCTTGAATTTTAATTTCACGTATTTTAGTTAAAGGTTATATCCCCTCTTGACTCTATGAATTAATATATGCTAATAATTCATTGGAAGTCGTTGAGAAAGTATTTTTCTATTATATTTGCTTTTGGAAATATTCTGATATTTTCCGTATGATACAATTTGAGGAAACGTTTTCCGTGTGACTGTGTAAAAGTCAAGGAAATGTTTGAAACGAGAAAACTGAATACATTAAAGTGATATCCAGTGTTATTTAAACGTAGGGATGAGGGAAGTTAAATTGAATTTCCGGAATTGGTTAATCAACAAAATCAACAAACATGTAACCTGTTTTCTTTATCAACAAACATCAGCAGCTCTTTAAGTCAACAAATAAACGGTAAAACTGACCAAATCTACGAAGCTAACGTCGCTTGGTAATATACAAAGTTTGTTTTATTATTTTACATACAAAAACATTAATTTGTTGAACATTTTTTTTTATTGTGTAAGAAAAATTAAAAATCAAATAAACTTAAAATAAATGTTTATGATATTACATGTGACACTCATATAATTACGTGTAGTTACGAATTGACTATTTAATTATTACAAAATCAATACACGCTCGCTAACTCTACAGAAAGGAATTTTTGAAAAAAATTAACGTTAACAAACTTTTTCCTATGCGAATATTTTTTTATTTTTTTTTAATATTCTCTTGGGAGGAGAAGATTTTTTTCAAGCAAGTGTAATACATTTCTGTAATTTCTTATTTTTAATTTAAAAATCAAACAATTTTATTAACACACGTTGGGAATTTTAAGAAAAATATTGTTGGTGAAAAACTGTATCTTTTAAAAAGAATTCGCACAGAGGTTTGTAAACAGAGTAATTTAGGCCTAATCTTTAAATAAATGCTACAAATGAGTTCTTCTGTTTACCTTCATGGTACTTTTAATAACAGATTTTTGAATCACTATGAAGTAAGTGCCAGCCCAACAACATAATCCATAACATGATACACCTCTCCCATCATGTTTTTTTTTTAATTTTAATTTTATTTACAACTGAGTAGAAATACCCATCTAGTAATTTACATTTAACACATGTTTACACTTTGAAGGGATATATCTCATTGGATATATTCCCTTAGAAACTAATGTCCATCCGGACCAGCAAAAACCAAAAGTCCAGTGGCTTTGTTCTTCGTAGCCTTCTAACCACACCAGCCTCAGCCAACAATCCGCGTATCTCCGGATGCTCGTGTTGAGAGATGCGTTGTCCGTGCTTCTTTGCATACTTTTTTATTTCCTCACTGACCATATCTATTTTCAAATCCCTATGGAGGTTGTCGTTATTTATGTACCATGGTGCATCTACGATGCATCGCAGCACCTTATTTTGAAAGGTTTGTATTTTTTTTACATTTGTCTTCTTTGTACAGCCCCAGAGCTGTATTCCGTAGGTCCACACGGGTTTCAAGACTTGCCTATATATCAGCAGCTTGTTATGGATTGATAATTGGGATTTTCTTTCCAAAAGCCAATACATACTTCTGAATTTTAATTTTAACTCCTCTGTTTTCTTTTTAACGTGTTCCTTCCACTTCAGTTTTGCATCCAGTGTCATACCTAAATACTTTGCTGTATTAGCATAGGGAACTTGTAATGAATTGATTGTAATTGGTATATGATGATCAATCTTCAAATTTGAAAAGTTAACATTAACTAACTTTGCCTCATTGAATCCAATGCGCCACTTCTTTGTCCATCTGCTAATAGCATCTGAGGCCCTCTGAAGTTTGCCTGCAGCTTCTTCAATTTTTTTTCAAGTGGCTAGTATTGCAGTATCGTCTGCAAATGTGGCAACTGTTACATCTTCGACATTAGGGAGAACTCTAGTGTACAGCAAATATAATATCGGTCCCAACACGCTAACTTGTGGGACACCAGCTGATATCTTTTTCAGTTTTGAATATTCTCCTTCATTTTTAACCCTAAAATGCCTATCAGTCATATAAGACTGTAGTATTTCGAAATATTGTTTCGGAAAATATATCTCCAGTTTCCACATCAGACCACTATGCCACACCTTGTCAAAGGCCTGTGCTATATCAAGGAAGATACTTGCACATATTTCTTTCTTCTCCAGTGTATTTTCTATAACACTTGTTATTCTATGTACTTGATCTAGTGTTGAAAATCTTTGTCTAAATCCGAACTGATGGTCAGGGATAAGGTTTCTTTCTTCTATGATGGGTCTAAGTCGTTCTAGGAGTAGCCTCTCAGATAATTTTGAAAATACCGGGAGCAATGATATTGGTCTATATGATTTCCTATCATTTGGTGATTTACCCGGTTTTATTATCATAATGACTTCTGCCACCTTCCACTGCAAAGGAACATATTTCATCCTTAAGCTTGCATTCATTATGTGTAGTAACTTCCTAAGTCCTTTCTCTGGTATATTTTTAATTATTTGTCCAGTAATCAAATCATATCCCGGTGCTTTCTTCATCTTTAGATTATTTTTAATTTGGTTTTTCAGTTCATTAAGTGTTATGTTTGGTATTTCTAATTCATAATGTTTATTTACAAGGGGAACTCTTTTTTCTGCACTCTGTCTGGGAAGAGGCTGAAATGTCCTTTATAGGTAAGTTGCAAAGAGATTTGCCTTCTCCTTGGCACTTCTTGCCCACGTTGCTTCATCGTTCTTTATTGGAGGAATTTGCATCCTGGGTCTTTTGATTCCTTTTGTTGCTTTCCAAAGGGAATAATCTCTGTCCTTTTGAGCTGATAGATTTTCTAAGTATGTATTAACAGATTCATTCCTGAGTTCTTTAATATAAACTTTTATTTTGTTGCATAAGCTATTGAGTATTTTTTTTTGTCTTCTGGTGCTCTACTTCTTTGCCAGATTTTCCGTGCCTTCCTTTTTTCCTTGATCATCTGTCTTAACTCGACTGAATAGTTCTTTATTGTATTTCTTTTTCTATTGCTTACTGGAGTACTGTCCCATGCAGCGCCTTGTATAGTTTCAATAAATGCTTCAAGCTCTTCTTCCAACTGGGTCAAAAGTTTTATAGGTACGCGAAGGTTGACGTTGTCCTCTATTAGACCACTGAACAGCTCCCAGTTAGTTTTCCCACTTATTAATTTTGGGGCTGGTATCTTATTTACTATAGACTCATTAATTGTCATAATAATTGGTGTGTGGTCCGAGGAAAGGTCCTCATTATTTTCAATACAGATGAGATTTTCTGAAATTCCTTTAGTGACAAAGAAGTCTATAATATCCGGTATTTTATTTATATCCGCTGGCCAGTATGTGGGTCTACCACTAGAGTGGAAGTCGCATCCCAATGCAGTTCCTGCTGGTAGTAATTCCTTCCCTTTTGGATTTATTAGTCTAGATCCCCAGAACATATGTTTCGCATTAAAGTCCCCTCCGATTATAAAATGTCTTCCTAGAGTTTTAAATAACTGAGTAAACCTATCACGTATAACATTATACCTCGGTGGACAATATATTGCACCAACATTATATTCTTTGAAATTACTAGTTTGAACCCTGATGGTTACAACTTGTAACGCTTCTTCTTCAATTTTAAAACTTTCATAATGTTTAATATGCTCCTTTATGAATACTACTGATCCTCCTCTAGCTTTGTCTGCCGGATGGACAGCACTATAACAACAATAGCCAGGCAACTTAGTGTAAGACACATTTGTAAAGTGGCTTTCGGATATTAAACAAATATCTATTTTTTCATTGTACAAGAACATTTCCAACTCCTTAATATGCTGCGACAACCCATTTGCATTCCATGTAACAATTCTAAGGGTTTTATTCATTTTTATGTAAAATAACTACTGATGTCTGTAAGATTTAGGAAAACCTCTTCAAATTTATTGTCATTTGAGTCTAGCCGCTTTTCAATGGCTTCTAATCTCTGTAGTATTTTTCCAAGACATTGTTTTCGTCTAATTTTTCCTTTCCAGAGTATTTAGCCTGGACAACATGTGAAAATGTTCTATTGCTTTCTGCTGTTTTACTTTCTTCCGGTATTTTCCCCCTAGGTTTTAAGACGCCACGTATCACCTTTTCTCGTCTGTATCTATGCTGAGGATTACTGGCTTTGTTACGTATCCTTTGTAACTCCATTGCTACTTCACAACTTCTGTAGTTTGCTGGGTGCTGCCCTCCACAGTTCACACATTTTGGTGGAGTATCCTTATTTATTTTACACTGCTGAGTAGAATGCTTCCCCATGCATTTCACACATCTAGCTTCTCTATGGCAATATCTTATTGTGTGATTGTAACCCTGACAATTTTTACATTGCGGTATCTGGTTTGTGTTTTTCTTAGTGGTTCAATTTTAACTTTCATATGCAGGATTGATTTAATATTGTAAATTTTCCCACATCTTCTTTATTATCAAACGTTAGCATAAACAGTGGAAGACCTCTTTTGCTAATTATTTCCCTGCCATCTTTATCTGAGTTCCTTTCTTTTTGATAATATTAACAGCATCAATTATTTTCAATTGAGCTCTCTCTTTTAACTCCTCAATTATATCTTCCTTTGTACAGGTAGGATGTAGTCCTCTGGCCATAACTTTAATGTGTCTATCTTTTTTATCCTCATATGTGTACCACTGTAACCCATCTTTGTTCAATCTGGTCGCCAGGGCCCTGTAAGTCTCTGAGTCGGGAGTATTGATTTTCCAAACATCGTTGCTGAGTGAAACAAGTTTAGTTATTTTATCTTTATCAGAATTGTTCACAAGCGCTTTTATTGAAGCAAAATCTTTAATGCCAACAACGTTAATAGGTGGAGGAGGCTTTTCTTTTGGTGTTTTAACCGACTTTACCACAACTTCTTTGCCCTTTGTGATGTGAGGTGTTTCATCGTTTCTTTCAGTTTCGGGAGAATACTCAACTTTCCTTTTTTTAACTCGTCTTGATTTGTTTTTAGATCTAATCCACTCTGTTTCTGTCGCTAGCTTCTCCTCATCCGTGCAATATTCTTGGGCACCCTCCACTTCACAATCCCCATTCTGATAAGCTTTTTCTTTAAATAATTTTTTAGGCTTTTCATTCTTTTTTGATAAATGAAGAGCTTTTAGTTTCTCGTTTTCCGATTTAAGATCCAATACTTCTTTTTGCAATGTCTTAATCAAAATCTCAACTTCGTTCAACCTTTTCTTGAGGTCTTTATTTTCTTTTTCTAATTTACAATCGCCTTCCGCATTTGTACTATTTTTTGGAGTTCGTTGGACAATTGAACTTCTCCTAAAAGGATCACTTTCAAGCATTGGTTGGAAAGGGTTTACATTCTCTTCTATTTTATTGCGGTCGCTGGTTAACGACGCCTCGGAGCCCGCTTTCTCACTCCCGACAGGCGCCGGTACTGGAGATCCGACTACCTGCACCGTAATCATGTTCCTATTCTCGCTTTCCATATTTGGTTTTATTTCGGGGTACCTTCCCCTATCTGGTTTTTGGTCCGCCCCGGGTATTTTATTTCCCCGGTACCACTCATATCTGAGCAGCATTCCCCTATCCACCACCTGGGGAGGCGTACGATATGGGACCAGCAACCCACACGAACTCCCATCATGTGTCACGTGACTTTAATTTATGGGGGTCACAGCGCCCTATCTTCCACCATGTTAACATTTGTCTCTTTTTCTCAGGAACTGATAAATATATCGTACTTCTGTTTCTTTCTTCTGAAAATATATGCCTTTTTACACGACTGCCAAAAAAGGAGTGTTATGTTTTCAGTACCTGGTTAAGTATGTATGTATGTATGTTTGTTTGTTCCATCATAACGTCTTAAGCGCTAGTCCGATTTTGATCTACCTTAGCTCGTTGGATTCCTCACTTCACTAGGAGTGTCATAGGCTACTTTGTTTACGAAAACGTTTACCCAAACCACCCCAATGGGGTCAAATTGGGATGAAATATATAGGATGAACTTATAACTAATTTAATGTAGGATAAATAAATTGCTAGGATAAAATCATAAATTCTTAAATAACTGATGTACAAGTGTAAAACAAAATTACTAGAGATTATACCAAGTCTCCTTCCTTTAATTACAGGTATCACTCAGATTCAACCACGAAAAACAAGAGAAAAACACTAACTTCGGAACCAATAGACCTAAAGTTACCACTGAAGTTTCAGCTGATTTAGGGCGTTGAGCTGGAAAAAATGACTCCCTGAACACAAAAATCGGCAGAGCCAAATCGGAGTTATGAAACTCGGAAGGAATGGTAGATAAACTATCGATAGGCTTTTTCCAAAGCTCAGACCGTGAATGATATTGGCTTTTCAAATCGAAATAAATAGTGAACAACGTTCAATAGTTGACGCGACAAAAATTAAATAATTCGAAAATTAAAAATATCAAATGATTGATCTAAACTAAAATACAAATTTTTCAACCCCATACATGCTAACTCCAGTCAGCGAATACCGTACATGGGGACAGAACCATAAGAGGGAACACAGATTAGCGCCAGGACTTCGTATTGCCAACTTTACATTTTTGTTCTTTTTTAAAATCACAAAAAATTGCAAAATGGTTAAAAAACGTAATGGTAAAAAAGTAGTGGCTTAGTCACTAAAAATGACTAAGTAAAAATAATTACTTAAAAAATTAAAAAAGCACGACCGCTAAAAAAATACAAAAAAAATATACACAAAAATTATATATTTCGTAATTAAAAGAAATGAAAATCTGAAATACAATTGATTTAAAAAGATTAAAATAAGATATTAGAATAAATGCTGAAGAATATTTTCCGAGTATTTAGTTAATAAATTATGAATTTACAAGTTAATTTCATACAATAAATGCAGTCGGGGGCTGCATCTCAATATATTTGTGCTAAACAGCTCCCGACTGCATTTATTATATGAACTTAACATGTAAATTCTTAATTTATTAACTAAATACTCGGAAAATATTCTTCAGCATTTATTCTAATACCGTGTTTTCATCTTTTTAAATCAATTGTATTTCAGATTTTCATTTCTTTTAATTATGAAATATATAATTTTTGTGTATATTTTTTTGTATTTTGTGTTTTAGCAGTCCTGTTTTTTTAATTTTTTAAGTAATTACTTTATTATATAAGTGGAAACACTAAAATATGTTTGCAAATTTTTAAAAAATTGTAATTTTTATTTGTATTTATTATTTTTTTTAAATAGACTATATATTTTATAATATTTGAGTTTCAAGTTGTGTAGGTAAATGAGATAAATACACACACACACACACACACACACACACACACACACACACACACACACACACACAAAATTTCAAGCAGATACATCTGAAAGTTCCTGAGATAATGGGGAATTTGAATTAAAAATGCAACTTTCGAGAAACACTAAAAAACTTGTATTACATATAAAATAGAGTTATTTTCTTACATCTAATACAGTCCTGGTGCATAAGAAGGTTCTTTTCACTGTTGTTCTCCAAATCAACCTTTTATTTTCTGTTTAACTACAGTGTATTCAGATTCAGCATTACTGAATTCACTATAACTGCCAAGGGTTTTACTAAGTTTTGAGGAACTGTTAAACCCAAGGGGGGGGAACTGATAGCCCAGGTCTAGATTCAGAACTTAAAGTTATGATTACAACCCTACTATGAGCTATTATTTTTGCCGTGATATTTCCGTTTCTTGAATATTTTGGTACTTCTAATCATGATACACTAGATTATACACAATACACTAGATTACACACAACTGCTTTACAGGCACTAACACAAAAATTAAAACAATGCTAGAAACAACTGTATAAACACAAACCAAAACAAAATAACAGCTGATTTAAAAAGCACTAAATGAACTATAAAAATGTGGTAAGCTAGCACTACAGATAGTAATAATGTTACAAAATATAAATTGTACTATAAAAAGTTTTTTTTTAATATTTTAAGGCGAAAAGCACATTGAGGCTATTATCACCTCCCTAAATATAAGTGTGAGTGTAAAGTGTTAAAGTCGTAAGTGTAGTGTTGTAAGTGTGTTTTTGTTAGACTCGGGTACCGCGAGGGACGCCTAAATCCTCTCAATAGGTGCAGCTAGTCTACACCCCCTGCGGGGTAATATAAAAAGGGGTTTTATTGCAGAAATAATTAAGAAAGAGTACACGTCACAGAGACAACATTTTTAGTTGAAAAACCAAAAACACAGTCTCATTCAAATGTAAATGAAATGGGTCTAAAATGTTTTACTGTACAAGTGTTATATATCACTGTAAGCAGAAATGAATAAGCTACTATAGAAGCAAAAAAAATTGTTTTAAAATAATGCTTTTGTGCAGTCACCCCTTATAGTAAATATAAAATGATCCTTCCAAGGGTAAATATGAATCAATTGTAAGTCGTAAATATTTTATTTCTTTAAACTTGCTCAGTTTGAAATCAATTACGATAGAAGACTGACACAGCAAACTGTGGCACTGCAAAACACGAAAGTTTTTTTAAATATATTTTCATTTTAAATAACA
The DNA here is from genome assembly GCA_022606455.1 of Callitettix versicolor. Lineage (NCBI taxonomy): Eukaryota > Metazoa > Arthropoda > Insecta > Hemiptera > Cercopidae > Callitettix > Callitettix versicolor. The sequence continues at coordinate 42,196,829 of CM040186.1, read as the reverse complement.
TAAATTTGGTTTATTCACTTGGAATCATAAGTTACGATCGAACCAAGCTATAATTGACTCTATATTTGTAACTAAGTTCCGGTGTAGATTTTGAAAAGTTGCATAAATAATAAAAGATAATTTTTGTAGTTGTTAAAGCTAGTTACGCTTTGAAAAGTATGAACTGATTTTAGTGGGTAAGGCTCGTGTCCTAGATTTAAAAAAAAATAATTTTTTGGTTCAAAACATGATAAAGGTTGTTTTGTTTTAGCTCTAAATTAACGAGTCAGTTGCATGTAGTGAATGTTTTGAATTTTATTTGTTTATAATTTGTAAATCATGAAGAATTTGTAACACGATTTCGATAAAATACTCTGCATATATGTGCTGTAAAACTTTCAGGTGGATGTTGGCTTCACACAGTTTTTTTATTAAAGAATTTGACCACAAAATTGACTGTTATGCTTAGGTACTTCATTAAATCAAGGGGTATGTTATGTTTTCCAATATAACAATGAAACTAAAATGAATCGTGCATTGTGATTTGGTTTTCCTCTTGTTTTACAAACCCTACATTTTTAATTCGTTTGACAATTTAAGTACAAAGTGTACCAATAATTAATTAAAAAAACAAAATCACAGTTGATGTCAAGATATTAACAAAATATAATAATCATTATTTTAACTTTACTGCTTTTTTAAAAATCTGGTCTCACCATCGTAACGAAGTATGTATAAAATATTTCAATTACATTTTCATAAATGAAAATACACACACACGCGCGCGCGCGCCTAACTGGCTAACTCTAAAGTGTGTCATTGAATGAAGTGTGATAGAATGAATGATACCGGCCTAACGGTGTATCAAACGGAGCCATGGGATACCTACCAACCTCCCAGTATCTTAGCCTTACTCATGCATGAGGATGGGCATCACTTCCCTAGTGATGGGAACATGAGGATGGGAACAACTTGTGTATAAATGTAAATAAAATTAGCGGGAGCTCACCGTACAAGAAAAAACTCTCCAAATAGTTCACAATCTACGTGATAAGGGTCAAAAGTAAATTGTTAAACTTAAAAGGAAATTAGCAGAGAAAAAACAAATAGGGAAGTCACCACTTAGAAGTGAGGGGAGTTCGTCAGCTTGAATACTCTCCAAATCCTAGACTTTATGACGAGACTTTCATGAGAAGGCGCTGTAACTGAGTATCTCAGGAATGTTGAAAGGGAGCACAATAATGCAGTGAAATAACAATCCAAGAAAGTAATTCATTCATGGGTATCTGCGGCACACAACATAAGACTCTAGAGCTATTCTACATCCAAAGTTTCATTGATATCTATCCAGTTACAGTATATTCGTTTTGTTTCGAAAGTTGTGTATTAAGATATACATACAGATCAATAAACATGAAAGTAATAAAATAGACGAACAACTCGTACTTTCGAAACACTAAGCCTTCTTTCTTGTCCTTTCAAATTAGTATCAAAACTTGAAATATAAACTTAAGTGTTTTATTTTTAAAAGTTATAAAGTTGACTCAAGAATGGATTAGCTGACTTCTGTGGCATCTGTACCGTTTGTAGCTTACGACGTAGCGTTCCTTTTGTAACACATTTGACGCCCAAACATAGAAATTACTTTTGAATATTCTACTTACATTTACGCACACTACAAAACGTCGCGTGGCCTAAAATGTGTTAGTGAATTTTTCAAAATACGTTTTTCGTTGAGGTCCATAAATACAAAAATATGTAAGATATCGAAAAATCCTGAAAACCGTTTGGTTTCATCCAAACTAGTCTGTCAATTTTTCTATCGTGACGGTGAAATTAGAGGAGGACATAAAAACGCGAAATGCATGGTTGCTCATATGATCTTTATGTGTACAAACTATTATAACATAAATAAAAACTGATATTCTTTAATGTAATTTAAAATTTAAATACCACTTTGAACTCCAATCTGTAACATGAAATGATGTTTATTAAGAAGATAATGTACACAATAAATAGGTCCATGATTACTAATTGTATTCACTCAACTGAATGCAAAACAAACATAATTTTAAAAAAGTACACTTTACGTTTGGTGGTATCTCTACAATTCATTAATACCAACTTTATTATTTATACCAATATTTGCCTATATAAATGTAATAGTTATATTACCAACTTCTTCAAATTTATTATTTTACTAATATCTGTAATTTCTTTAAATTATAAAATTTTGTTCAATGAATTTAATGTTCGAGGTCTTAATTACAGTCATAAGGTAATTAGAGTTCTGTAAATGTTCCTGGTAATTTCAATGAGTTTAATGCTCGAGGTCTTAATTACAGTTATAAGGTAATTAGAGTTCTGTAAATTTTCCTGGTAGTTTCAATAAGGTAATTAGAGTTCTGTAAATGTTCCTGGTAGTTTCAATAAATTAAACTACCTATATGTAAATTCGAAAATTATGTTAATATGTTAATTCGAAAATTTAGATACTTTAATTACATATAAGGTAATTAGAGTTCTGTAAATTTTCCTGGTAGTTTCAATGAGTTTAATGCTCGAAGTTTTAATTACAGTCATAAGGTAATTAGAGTTCTGTAAATTTTCCTGATAGTTTCAATGAGTTTAATGCTCGTGGTCTTAATTAGAATGATAAGGTAATTAGAGCTCTGTAAATTTTCCTGGTAGTTTCAATAAGGTAATTAGAGTTCTGTAAATTTTCCTGATAGTTTCAATGAGTTTAATGCTCGTGGTCTTAATTAGAATGATAAGGTAATTAGAGCTCTGTAAATTTTCCTGGTAGTTTCAATAAGGTAATTAGAGTTCTGTAAATTTTCCTGATAGTTTCAATGAGTTTAATGCTCGTGGTCTTAATTAGAATGATAAGGTAATTAGAGCTCTGTAAATTTTCCTGGTAGTTACTTCTATTAATCTTACTTGAATTACCCTATTGTCTCTAGTTGGAAACTTGAGTTGATGCTGCAGGTGCTGAATTAGATTGATGGCGATGTAGATTCTTATAATCGATGATACTGAAGTAATATATGATTAAAAAACACACATTCAATGGCGACAATTAAAAAAATTAACTATTAATTTGATATTTAATAATAAATTAATGAATAATATTAATTAATAATAATGTAATTATAATTACAATTAGTAATTAATTCATAATAATTTCAATTAATTAATTATAACAAGAAAATTTTAATAAAACTCGAGACTTGGGTAGAGAATCTGCCTACGTGCTCTTCATACAGTAACTATTAAAAAGGACTTTTCATGGTGCAACAGGCCTCCCCAGTTTGACAAATGGTAAGAAAGACTCCGACTTTCGAATCACTCCTTTATATAGATTTTTCAACAACAAAGTTACGACCAATAATAGCAAGCGTGCTCGTTCAAAATCACCAGTTAGAGCAGCTTTTTAATTTTTTGGTTATCCGTCACTAACGGTTTCAAGAAAACTGTTAATTTTCTAACTTTCTAGTTGAATTCATGGCTTTGTCAATTGTCGGCTCTCATGACGACAAAGGCTCGCTACGTGACAAAACTATAATTGAAGTGCATTCCATTCCTATTGTATGATGACTGATTTATTTATTTATCTGCATCTGTCTTTAGGCACACCTTAATATATTACAAAATATTGAAGGTTTACTTTCGAAGTATAATACTGAACATTTTACATAGATTTCTAAACGTAGCTGCTATACTAACGTATCGTTATATATCTTTGGAATTAAGTTTTTCGCCAATTTCTTCATGATTGGTCTCCTCGTTTACCGACAGACAGACAAACGGAGTAGCGCTTGAATCTTTAAGATCCATTGTTTTACGGACCCTAAAAACAACTTTATTCAACTCTGGAGATCTGAAGAGGTAAAATGCTTGAACTTATTAATTCCCAAGCGTCGAATTTGTCTTGAAATATTTAGTTTGTTGAAGCAAGTAAATTGAATTTACTAAATTTGTAAGCGATTACACAATTTTTTAAATTAACTTAATCGTGTGCTCCTTTCATGACGTCATTGTACTATATCCGCGTTCCGATTTGCTAATTCTAACCTAATTAAAACGGGATTGTTCATCAAGAGTACGGAAAGGCGAGAGAAAATATTGTTCATTGTTATCAAAAGAAACTTGCGCGTTGTTTGCAGGAGAAACGTGTCATGAAATCATTTAATAAATTAAATAAGGTTATAATTAAATAAAGTTTTAATAAAGTAAACAACTTGAGAAGAAACTTTCCCAGATACATCAAGTTTAATTGAACAAATTATACTCGTACTTGATAATAATGACGGCAAGCAGCAGTTCGATGACGTGATGGAAGGGACTTTCATAAAATCTTTTTGTGTGTTTAAGATTACGTTTACGACTTCTACTAATATTTTATGTACAATAAAGAAGTTCGGATTATTTGATTTGCTCTCGTTTGCTCGTGTGGTCTCAGGTTCATTTAACGACCATCCAAGAAAACATTTACGGAACGTACTCCGCCAAAAAGATCATCGTGATTATACAATTTTTGTTTTGATTTTCGTGTATTTTTTGAATTGTTTCAAATTTGATGCGCTGACTTAACTTACAACTGGTTTACATATAAACAATATTTGAGCAAAAACAGGCGAAACGATTGTGAAAAATCTTGTCGATTTTTCCAATTTTTAGTAAGTACTTCTTTAATTGTATTTTTTTCTGGAAATAATTTAATTTAACGTTGTTTTTGTAATGTTTTCGCATCCTCTTTAATTATTTGTAAATGTAGTTCTATTAAAGTACGAAAATTCAAAGGTTATTTGCAATAAATGCCCACTTTTACGCGTGCATAACGGTTAGGTGCAAGTTACTGGAACATGCCAGCACTTCTATCTTGATAAAACCCTAAGTGAAAGGAAGGGAACTCTATCACTTGGCCTCCCGTAAGTCCACTTAAGACGTGTTCCCTTGTCCCTCATAATCATCAGGTGATTAATAGTGCACAAGAGGGAGAGCGAGAGAGAGAGAGAGAGAGAGAGAGAGAGAGAGAGAGAGAGACAAAAAAAAACAACAGTGGGATCAATAAACAGGTGGTTTCTACATCAAGTGCTGATGAAAATGTATATGATAAAAGGGTTGCCAACCTAACAATACATATCGATAATTCGTCGCTTTCAATAGATGGGAATGAATGTAACTTAGTTAAGTTTTGAAAACAAACGCTGCATTAATTTAGAATGCAATATTACGTATAAACACTGTTTGCAGCTGTGTCGGATGGCGTAATCTAAGTGAATTTTCAAAATTAAAGTAATTTAATCACTTAAACGAACTTCTCTTATTACGCAATAAAATTATGAAAATAAACCCTGGCCACTGTAAAATTAATTTTCGTAGATGGAACGGATTTTACTTACTATCACACACACACACACACACACACACACACACACACACACACACACACACACACACACACACACACACACACACACACACACACACACACACACACACACACACACACACACACACACACACACACACACACACACACACACACACACACACACACACACACACACACACGGGCGCTGTAAAACACTAACTAAAGTTAAATGAAAGTGATGATCAAGGCATATTTTAGATATTTTTAGACATAATTGCAGCTTTAAGAATAACTTTTTCTAATTATGGAAATTTTAAAAAAAATTAACGACTCTTATTTTTAGAAGCCAGTACCAGTCCTTGTTACTTGATCTTAGGCTGGGTCTTACTATGATGGCCGCTGCAACACATCATTCACAAAACATTCGCTAATAACAGGAGTCAATATAAATTTGTAACTTTTTTTTAATGTTCACTTCCAGTTATAATTTGCATTGTAACAAAAGTAATTTAACATTTAATTTGTTTCGATTCACTTTGATATTTAATTAGTTTGAAATTAGTTTCATTAACATCGTTCCCGCCGGTCAATGGCCTGCTTTTATTGTCTACACAAAGCGTTTATTAATTCTGTGCGAAAGTTTCGTAAACAAATATTTTTATTATTGTTCCTGTTATTAAAATTTTATCCTAGTTTTGGAGTGTGGACACGTCAGAATATTTTTGTTAAGTATGAGCATTAATTAGTGTAATTCTATGGCGATATTATGTAGCGAAATTCTAAAGCAGTTAGTTGTTAACTTTGTCCATAAACTTATATTCAATTTAAAAAAAAGAGAACCCAAATTTAAGCGTTTTTTATATTGATTACTACACTTGAGTAAAACTACGGAGAGCCCTTATACAGTTTGTTTGTCCGTCGGTAATATACCTCTCTCAAAAACGGTGTGACCAATCACTATAAAATTTGGCGAAAATGGTATCTTGTATTGTACAACAAATTTAGGGAGTTTCTGTGTGAAAAAATCTGTAATTAAATCATATACCATCTTTTTTCTTTCTTCTTTTATTTTAATTACAATTTATTCAAAAACATGGCAAATTAGCATACTAGTTTTTACAACATAACGTGAAAGTTATTGTAGCCTCTCAGCTCTTCAATGAAATCAGCTGATCGTTAAGAAATGTAAACGATAAATTAACATAGGTTAAATTAACGTATTTATTAAAGTTTTAGGTTAACAGCATAACCTAAAACTTATAGCCTAACATCTGTGCAATGAAATCAGCTGATCTTTTACGAATTAATATGAAACAACAGATATTTTAATATAACTACCAAAATAAAATTAAAGATTCACTTCATTTACTTAAATCGGTCAAACGTCTTCGACGTTTCTATATGTATTGGTTATCTATATGTATATTGGATATACATATATATGTATTATATATCGGTAAATTTATATATATATATATATATATATATATATATATATATATATTTAAACATGTTTCTCGTATCACGCGACGCGCAAAATCCATCACAACCAGCCCTATAACATGATACATGTTAAAAAAAAAGATATAATCTTAAAGCAACCATTTTTACAATCTATCTAGCGTGGCGTGCCATTTGATAGTAGAAAAAATACTGATTCTGTATATATATATATATATATATATATATATATATATATATTTTTACACGTAATGACGTAATGAATGTATATAAAGCCATGAAAAATTCAAGTTTTCACGTTGTTCTCTCACTAATTTCGACATACGAGTATCAAGTCGGGAAGGTATCGAAAAATTTATAAACTTAGTTTGGATGTAAAAAAACGTATCTGTGGCTGATTTTTTAAAAATTTAATATCTTAACCTTCATTAATACTTACATCTATTATTGACGCGTTTCTGAACAAAGATCCCATCTTCAAAACTCACTCGACTCACAGGAGGTCGTCAACATATTAAAATTTGTATAAAAACACACAAAACATGTTACATAAAACACTACTTTAAATAAGTCAACGTACATTTGAAAAAAAATTGGTAAAAACTTCTGGGCGAATTTTTTTATCCTTTTTTCAATGTAACGTAAACATTAAATATGTTAGTTTATGCAAATTGCAATGGAGATTATGTTGGTAAAAAAGTTTGGGGAAATTTGCTTTTATCGTATCAGTAACACACCTGCGTGTCTCGCTTATTATATTTCAGTTTGAATTTTTCTTGTGATAAACTATACTGCTTTGAACACTATACTATAATATGTACTTAAGTGCAAATAAAAATCGATACTATACATGCGTATAAAACAAGAGAAAAACAATTCTAAATTGTTTTTTAGAATTAAATTCTAATTGCGAAAATTTTAAATTTACTTGACTTATTGAATTATATGATCAAAAAATATCAGTTAACTACTTTTTTTAAAACTGCTTTATATTTTTTTTACAATAAATGTAAATGTACATTACAAGCAGTAGAGTTCGCGTACTTTAAAACCATGATGTGACTATTTTATTTGTTATTTAATAATATAAACATGGTTACAAATGCAACCACAAAATTATAATGCGAAACAATCGGTAGCATCCCTTTAAAGTTTATTTAACCCTTGTGTTTTCGGGAGAGTGTTCGCAGCTTAGTTGGTAAGGTAGCGGACAGTTCGCTATAACTTTTAACACAGGTTCTAGCCTAATTACCCACATTGTTTATTTTTACGGTGTATTACACTGTTTCCCTCATTTTTTATTGCTCTAATTGACAACAACCAACATTAAAACCTGCGTATTTTATTTTTAAAAATTTTCGACCGAATTTGAAATTGAAAGAGTTTATGCAGATTTTAATGCTGATTACGATTGTAGAATCAAATTTTCAATATATTTCATACAAATTGATTCTTTAAAAATTTGAAATTACGGCCATTTTGAAACTGTTAAACTGATTTTGTGTAGGTGTAACAAACATGTTCAGGCTATTACCAAAATAATATTTTTGTCTAAATTCAAATCAAATTGGCAAGGCAAAAATGAGACAAAGAGAGAGAGAGAGAGAGAGAGAGAGAGAGAGAGAGAGAGAGAGAGAGCGAGACAGAGAGGGAGAGAGAGAGAGCTTTATAAAACTTGACCGATCTCCTTAACAAGTGTTCTATAGGTCATGATCGCCTCTTGTTTCAAAACTTCGGGTCTGGGTCGTACCACAATAGCCACTTCTTCCAGTAGGTCAATTTTCTAAAGTATAATTACTAATAAAAACAGAAGCCTAAAATCAACTTAGACTGGGCGGTCACTAAATGCGGAGCGGAGCTGTGCTGAGCTGATGCAATCGGAGCGGATCTGAATAAAGATGAATGGCATCCGGAAAGTTCAGTCAGTTTAAAGAACTCGTTTGTATCTTTTAAATGTAAATATTTAGGCCTACTGTGAAGGATTCTATGAACAATGTTTAAAACCGTAACCTAGGTAACGAAAAATAGTAAGTTAGGAGGCGTGGTCAGCGTGGTGGGGGAAGCGGAGTCAGCTTCAAAACCAAGATAGATTCGAAACTATGCAGTGCGAAGCCTAGCCACGCTGTTTCACTTCGCACAGCTCCGTTACTTACATTAAAGACAATAGTTTATGTTTTCATTGCGCAGTCCGCTCCACTCCGCATTTGGTGGCCAATTTGCCTTATTGTGTGTGTGTGTGTGTGTGTGTGTGTGTGTGTATATATATATATATATATATATATATATATATATATATATATATATATATATATATATATATATATATATATATATATATATATATATATATATTCGTTTACAATATCCTGGTACAAGCGTATACTACTTCCCCAGTACGTTTAAGCCACGTATTTCATTACTAACAGTAATTCTACATAAAAGATATTTCATCAAATCTGATCTTACTGCAGGAACGAAAACAGACGTACTCAAGTGTGTCGTTTTAGCGTGATTTAATAACCAAAGAAATCCTAATAAAGAAAACTTGAATTCAGCTCACTGGTTGCGGTTATTTAATTTTAAATTTTAATATTTGTTGGCAAATAAAACAAACACTATTATTATTAAAGACTGTTTTCAATTTTACATCACTTTTAAAAGCAATGCATTATGAATGTCTGGAAGTAATATTAAAATTTTAGAAATGTCAAAAACTTCTAGATAAAGGCTAATAATAATTCTCATTCTTCCTAAAGAGTTAGAAAGTATTATGATCGTGAGAAAATCTATTTAGAGTTATTATCTGATCTAGATTTTTAGTCTAAAATGGGTTTTACGTTTATAGCCTTTGAACAGTGCTCATATTTAAACAAACCGAAATTATTTGAAATAAAAATTAAAAATTCGTCAAGCGTAGTTCATAACTAAAAACTCTCTGTAACGGTTTCAATATGCTATTATGTTGGGGTGATAAATAATCGCGGCAAGCAGCAATTTTTGTAATTGATGTGAGCGAATTTCAAACATAATTTTTTCTTTATTTGTACCTATTTTTGAAAATCTAATTTCTATATCATAATCAGAACTAAAATCTGGATTCAGCCTATTAACTTTTACATTGAAAACCGTTTCCTGACGGGCACCTAGGAGCCAAGACCAATATTACCACGTCATTTTACCTTGGTCGATATACAGATAGACAGAAACACAGACAGACAGATAAAGAAACAGACACATAGACAGACAGTCATACAGACATACAAACAGACAGGCAGATAGAAAGACAGAAATACACAGAGACGTATACATACACAGACATACAGCCTTACAGACAGACATACAGACAGACATACAGACAGACATACAAACAGACAGATATACAGAGAAACAGACAGACACATACAGACATAGACACACAGACATAGAGACAGGCAGACAAACAGTCATACAGACAGACATACAAACAGACAGTCATACATACAGACAGACACACACACACACACACACACACACACACACACACACACACACACACACACACACACACACACACACACACACACAGAGAGAGAGAGAGAAGTAGATAGACAAGACATACAGACAGAGAGATAGATAGATTGCAGCGATCAATCACTTTTCTATATGGTCTCTTACAACAATAATACAGTCCAAAACTCTAGAGCTTTACAAAGTTGAATCTACAATCGTGTTTACCTTTCCTCTCCTTTAAACTTGAAGACATGTGTTGTTAGTCACTTGTTACAGTTTTTAACAATAGAAACAACTTCTTCAAACGGTAAATACTTTTTGTAAAGTTAAGTCTAATTTATCTGAACTGGGAAAACAAGTTATTTAGCGTTAACCCATTGCTGTAATCAAGTTAAAACTTTGTAAAACTTCTAACATGCAAAAGTAAAGAGACAAAGTAAGGGGAGGTGGCATTAAAATATCATGTTACACCTGAAGTAGGAAGTATTTTTAGATTAAAATTACTTCTTTATTTTCTCGTTGTATTAAGTTTACGTAAAGGATTGCGTTCGCGCGCGTGCGTGTGTATACGAGTGTGCACGTTTGTGTGTGTGTGTGTGTGTGTGTGTGTGTGTGTGTGTGTGTGTGTGTGTGTGTGTGTGTGTGTGTGTGTGTGTGTGTGTGTGTGTGTGTGTGTGTGTGTGTGTGTGTGTGTGTGAAAGATCTTTTGAGTCTAAATTAACTGCTTGATTTTGTTGAATTTTTGGATTCAATGAGTTTATGGTTTGCCCAACTCTCGGATCGTTATTAAAATTTTTCGTTTCTAAGGCACTTTTAATTCGGATTTTTAAAATTCGGCTTAGTGATTTTCATGCAAGTTTGTTCAAAAATGTATTGAAGCAAAAACCGCTGTATTACAAAAGAAACAAATTAGATGCATTCAATCGTAATTTGTATATTAGTGTTAAATTTGTTTTTTATCCCTCTGTAGATGATACAGAAATGTACACCAGAGTAAAGTAATTTGACTAGTTTCATATTAATTGTGTTCATATAAAATTAGTTCCTTTTTATTTTCGGGAATGTTGTTCCTACTTTGAAAAAAACATTATTTCTTTTTTAAAATATTGGTATTTTTTTAATAAGGCCTACAAACATATACGGTTTCTTAATCACTGCAAATATTAACTTTTTACAAAGCTGAAATATTCAGCCGCCATCTTGAATACGGCCAGTTAATAAACTATGATCACTATTTCTTGATAATGTTTTACAATAAACAGAATTCCACAGATCGTTTAAACAAATATTACTAGTTCTGCAAACATCGGTTGTTCAAAAACATTAATCACAAAACACATATATATTTATTGTGTTATAAAAATGCAGTGAAATTGGAATTAATTGATATTTAAAATAGTAGATTTGAGCTGTAAATACCTACTTCATGCAAAGTAGATACTTAATACCCAACCATGATTGGAGGCGATTCAGTTTTGATATGTGGAGAAATTTAGGAAAATTTTTTTGAATGATATTTACAACTTATAACTAGCCCTTCCTTAAATTAGTTTTAGATAAAACATGCCTCGGTAGTCGATGTGGCTAAAGCACCGGTCAGTTGGCTGCGTTTTTGAACTGCGCACCTCAAGATTCTTAGTTCGAGCCGCAATTACTCTAGTTGCTTTACTCTTATAACGCTGATCACACATCCTTATTAATTTAACTGGCATAAATTATAGACGTTAAGTACAGAAAAAAGTAGACAAAACTTATATAAACTGTTCAAAGTTTGACAAAGTTTGAAATTGTATGTAACAACTTAAAAAACATTCAAATATTTTCTATAGTCTTGTTTGAATTAAGACACATTTTTTTTTGAATTTATTTGTTTGTAAAAGACAAAATACAAGTTATAATCGAATTTAAAGAACAAGTTATACTATTTTTATTGAATAAAGGAAGTACGAAGGAACATTCGTAAAAGAGTTACAATCAAAATAAATTGAAACAAAGTTTAGTGCCCTGGGAGCCACACAGATAGTCGGCCTTATATCAAAAAGTCAAAGTAAATATTTGTAGTTCCCCTATGGCATGTTATCATCCAATCCCTAATATTGTAAAGTTTTTAGAGCATTACAGTTGGAAAGTGAGCCATTAGAGCTGCTATCATAGTAAGATTCTTACCTTGGATATTGGTTTTTGGATATGATAACCTTATTGGTTTTTGGATATGATAACCTTATTGGTTTTTGGATATGATAACCTTATTGGTTTTTGGATATGATAACCTTATTGGTTTTTGGATATGATAACCTTATTGGTTTTTGGATATGATAACCTTATTGGTTTTTGGATATGATAACCTTATTGGTTTTTGGATATGATAACCTTATTGGTTTTTGGATATGATAACCTTATTGGTTTTTGGATATGATAACCTTATTGGTTTTTGGATATGATAACCTTATTGGTTTTTGGATATGATAACCTTATTGGTCTTTGGATATGATAACCTTATTGGTTTTTGGATATGATAACCTTGTTGGTTTTTGGATATGATAACCTTATTGTTTTTGGATATGATAACCTTATTGGTTTTTGGATATGATAACCTTATTGGTTTTTGGATATGATAACCTTATTGGTTTTTGGATATGATAACCTTATTGGTTTTTTGCCGGGAAAAAATCCAGTCTAAATATATACAGGTACAATATTTGCTGGGAGGTATTCATTACGGATTCAAGCATGACGCGAAAGCAAATGTTTATATCCATGTTTTGTCAACCGCGACCATACAAGTTTTTACTTCAAAAATACATTTTATTAATCACTTAACAAAAAATAATAATGTGTTGTAATAATTTTTGTAATAATAATGTTTGGAATAATAATGTTCACTAGAGTACGCGTATGGATGTGTTAGAGCGTTCCGTGACGGCAATCTAGACTTTTCCCCGTGCAAAACATACACCCATATCTCGCGTTAAGAAGCAGTCACTTCAAAAATCACAAGCCGATAAGTCAGGAGAATGAGGTGGCCAGAGATACAAACGTGAAACTATTCGTTCCTGGAAAACCTCCCGAAAACCTATCATCGAGGCCCTTGCTGTGTGGGCATCCTGCTGAAACCATACATTCCCAATGTTCATTCCAAAAGAAAGCTGGTGATAATGTCGGCACCGATTACGCCACATTTGGCAACAACACCGTCACCGGCAGCCGTCACTCGGGGCCGTTCAAGTGGAAGTGAGCTTCACCACATATTTGGTGTCACATTATCATTATTTCTCAAATATTGAGCATATTCTCTAAAAACTGTGAACGGTCACCCAACTCTTGGACAACTGTTGTCTTATACGGATTGGATTTTAAATCTAGTTATGAAATTCGCCTACCGAAATAATGCGGCAGCGTGCTTGCGAACAGAGCGCGCGGCCTCCTCACTCTACCAACGTTGTCTGGTGTCTGAGCACTGCTGTGATATTACTTCGTTACGATCACAGAATATAATTCATTTTCCTGTTTTATCCTTTTATCGTGTAAGACACTATAGAAATATGCAAAATAAATCTGTTTACCAGTTAGATATAGCCAGTGTTACTATTCCTTCATTAACTTCCAGCCAAATATTATTTGATTCAACGCCACTACAGTGAGGCCCACGAAGGAAAACACCTGACTTTAGGACGTTATAACGTCCCAACCGGTTATTGTACAGAAAGTTTAGATACACCAAATTAAAGCGTGTTCTATTATATATACATTTATGTTAATTTCGTTAATATATTTTCAAACATCGATTTTATAATTCAATAAATGTACAGAAAAACACGATTTTTACGCAGTTTTCTACTACTAGCTACTTTGAAGGTTCATAAATTTGTCAATGTGTGATCTACAACAATGCTGTTCGAGTATGTCATGGTTTAGACATGTGTTAATGTGTCTGTCTAGTTTGACCAACGTCCGACAAAAATTGAAATTATGGTGAATTCCTTTAAAAAAAGTGCCCATTTTGTTACGAGCAACTTTATTGAAACAATTCTGTAACATACGTCTGTAATACAACAGTATTATCAAGATCTATGTTAAATCATATTTATAATTATTTTTAATGAATAAACGTAAAGGTTAATTAAAACTAAATTTGAGTATTAATCTGAACACTTTAGCGCACCAGGAGTACAGTCACGTGACGAGTGCTCACAGAATGTAATTTAAATTTAGGTTCAATGACTTCACTTTTATAAACACAATTATAAACCTGATTTGACATAGATCTTGTTACAGTTATTAAAGAATACATTTCAATAATTATAACAAAAAGGAAATTCCTCTTTGCTGGTAATAAAAATAGCATTTTTTAAAAAGGAATTACCATAATTTCAATTTTTATCAAAAAGTTGATAAAATTTGGCAGGAACATTGATAAATACTTACATAATAACATAATTGAACAGCATTGTTGTGGAGAAAAAACTAACAATATTAACAATTCAAAGTAGCTAGTTGTAGAAAAACAGCGTAAAAATCGTTTTTTGGTAAATTTAATGAAATATAAAATTGGCGTTTCAAAACATAACGGACTTAACATAGATTTACAGACAAAAGAGCACGCTTTAAGTTTGTGTATATAAAATTAATGTCGTTACAATATTCATGCTACCCGGCAAAACGTCATCTAAGGCACAAATAATATCTGTTTTCATGGATCTTTTTGTGTCTGGATCTCAACACGTTAGCCCCTTTAATGTCTAGTTCTGTCTAATGGAAATTAGTTGAATTATTGCCAATACAAATATATAAACAAAAGGCCAATGTTTAGCCTACCTGCAAATTAAAATAACTTTATGCCCCAAAGCACGAAATAATAGAATCGTTATTGACTTGTGGAATTGTCCATCAAAACAAATATAATTTATTCATTGCACTTGGACCTATCATACATTATTAGCTTTAAATATTAATAAGGCAATTTTACTGTACACAACCAGCTGTTGATGTATAGATGCAGTTGTCAAATGACCGAATTAATGAAACTAATTAATGAAACTTCCACTGAAAAATGAGCCATCGGGACGGACGTCACGGTAAGTAAGACCCAAACCCGCTATCAACTTTCGATCACTTAGTGAGGATATAAGTGTGTGTATACGAGATGTAGATCACTTATACATAAGGCACGTGTGTGTGTGTGTGTGTGTGTGTGTGTGTGTGTGTGTGTGTGTGTGCGCGCGTGCGTGCGTGTGTATGAGAGAAAGAGAGCGTGTGAGCGCGCGTGAGGTGTGTGCGTGTGTGTGAGAGAGAGTCGGAAAGAGGTTTGTGTGTGTGTATGTGTGTGTGAGTGAGTGTGTATGCACGCGCGTGTGTGAGGTGTGTTTGTTTGTGTATGTGTGTGAGTAAGAGAGAGAGAGAGAGAAAGAGAGAGAGAGAGAGAAATTTTTTGTGTTTAACGTCCGACTATTGTGCACACTTGGACTAATGCAGACGATGGGATGATTTATAGCGTATGAAAATGTCAAGCTCTGGCCGGGAATCGAACCCGGGTCCTCGGGGTGAAATGCCAGTACGCTATCAACTAGGCCACCGAGGCGGCTAGGGAGTGTGTGTGTGTGTGTGTGTGTGTGAGAGAGAGAGAGAGAGAGAGAGGTGAGGGGTGTGTGTGTGTGAGATGAAAGAGTGTGTATCCACGCGCTTGTGTGAGGTGTGTTTGTGTGTGTGTGTGTGTGTGTGTGTGTATGTGTTTGTGTGTGTGTGAGAGAGAGAGATGTGTGTGTGTGTGTGTGTGTGTGTGAGAGAGAGAGAGAGAGAGAGAGAGAGAGAGATATGAGTGTATGCGCGCGCATGCGTGTGTGTGTGTGAGAGAGAGAGAGAGGAGATAGATATGAGTGTATGCGCGCGCATGTGTGTGTGTGTGTGTGTGTGTGTGTGTGTGTGTGTGTGTGTGTGTGATGAGTGTGTGTAAGCTCGCGCATGCGTGTGTGAGAGAGAGAGAGAAGGAGATGGATGTGTGTGTGAGAGAGAGAGGAGAGAGATGTGTGTGTATGTGTGTGTGTGTGTGTGTGTGTGTGTGTGTGTGTGTGAGAGAGAGAGAGAGAGAGAGAGAGAGAGAGAGAGTGAGTGAGAGAGAGAGAGGAGAGGTGTGTGTGTGTGTGTGCGAGCGCGCGTGTGTGAAAACAATAATGAACAAATATTAATAAAAACTGAGGGCACTTTTTCTATAGGCTATGTTTGATTTATTTGCTTGTACGCTAAAAGACTATTGTTGTCCTCTTTATTCGGGTACACTGCTTGACTGATTTCAAGTCCTTATAACTATTAAATATAATGGTTAAGAAGTTTCATGCTAACTTAAACTGCCATACTGTTATAAAAACAAAATGGCGGTTTTATTGCTTTATTTATTTTAAAACAGGCTCTAGACGCACGAGCTCTAGACACTATACGGGTTGTTTGTACACTTTGTAACGATTTCAATGGAAATGTTTATATTTGTTA
The DNA here is from genome assembly GCA_022606455.1 of Callitettix versicolor. Taxonomy (NCBI): domain Eukaryota; kingdom Metazoa; phylum Arthropoda; class Insecta; order Hemiptera; family Cercopidae; genus Callitettix; species Callitettix versicolor. The sequence goes on along the minus strand of CM040186.1, from coordinate 42,180,040 downwards.
ATTACAATGCTCAGAAGGTTTTAGCACACCTAAAAAAACTTTGTTAATAAACGAGTACAGTAGAATCATGATTAACCGTCAAATCTGACATTTTCAAACAGTCTTCCATAGTAAATAATGTGTAATAAATATAATAAAAGTAACCTTCTAGACAAAAAAAAACACTGTAACTGGACACGACTTATAGCACAAGTGACTGCAGCTGACAGTAATTGCTACCCTAAACAAATATTAGATAATAGAAAAATAAACGACCCTACCACCTTGTATAATCTTCAAATAGTGCTTACCACTATAGTAAGCTTCTAATAGTGCCAACCAATTTTGAATGATTGCATGAATGTTTCTATTGAAAGATAAACACTCACTATTTACGATAATACCATTCAGCGTGTAAGTCGATCACGCAACAATTACGTGAGTACTCTTAAGTGCGGTGCTTTCGCGTATTTTACGTGAATACTTGTCAAAAGGTTAAGTATGGATAACTTACTGTATTAGGTATGTAAAATTTCTATAACAAGTACTTAAAGTTAAATAGAAAATGAAAGAATTTTACTACATTTTCCAAAATAATAACAATAAAACATTTTGTGGTATAAAACAGAGCGTATTTTAATTTATCGCCGAAAGTACGGGTGGTATATTTCTGTTGTCCTTCTATTGTGTCATCCGTCCGACGGTTAATCGAGACTCTACTGTTGCCAGGAGTTCTAGCAGCCAAATAGATTGACCAACCGAAAATGCTACCATATTTCTTCTATAAAATACTTCCAATGTGTTAATACCAAAGGTGATGTTGGGTAATTAGGATTTTAGCCCAATATACTTATTTATTTTGCCGAAAAAATTACCATATTATACCAACAACAATAACTTTCTTTTTAATAACAAACGCTTCTCTCCTCAAAATAAATACTAACTGTAATTTACGTCGATATAAAATTATTCAACTTTCAAATTAACCAACAGTAATTTTTTCCCTGAAAAATACCGTATCGAAGCATAAATCAGTACTCCCAATAAATAGGATATTGCAAGCGGAGGATATTTTCACGTTGAATTGGAATGACACATTAGGTGTGCAATGTTTAGGGGCTTACTTTGAGTTGTACACTTGTGGCAACAGTAGGATTTTCTAGGTCGGAACGTAATTACGGGTGATTGATAGTGACAATGGGAGGTTCCTGACAGGCATAACCCACTGCAAGATATATTCGTTCGTGCAATATGTAGAAATATTTTTGTTTTTTATATACAACATTTAAGTTATACAAACAACTCGCTTGTGTCGGTAATGTAATATTCTATTTTTACATTTACTATCGAAAATTTAACTATTATCGAATTTCCATTTCTTTTGATTACCCTCAATTTATTTCTGGCTTGTAGCTGCTCATTCATTTTCCCACTGTAGATGATTTAAATGTTTTACGTGACAAAGAAAGTCAGACACGATTACATCGTTGAGTGCATGGCGGCAGAAAAGTTGCTTCCTTTGCCGCATTATCCGCTACAGTGTTTCCTAATATTCCACAGTGGCCAGGAATCCAGATAAATGATACTCTTGCACCTCGTAGTTCAAGTCTATGGACAGAGCACAGAATATCTTGAACCAGAGGGTTTACTGAATACATATCCCGGATTGCCTGGAGGGCACTTTTTGAATCAGAACAAACTACGTAATGCAAACTATCGAATTTAATAGTGTTCAAAGCCTTTAAGATGGCAAAGAGTTCGGCCGTAAAGACACTACAAATTGAGGGTAATCCATACTTATACGTTTCGTCCAGTGAATAAAACGCACACCCAACATTATCGTTCATCTTAGAACCATCTGTGAAAATAAGATTAGCAGATGGATATGAATTAGTCAGACGAGAAAACTCACGTTGATACACAATGTTAGGAGTGCTGTCTCTTCAGGTATGTACACAAAGAGAAATCAAAGGTCGGCATATTGATTATCCATGGAGGGACAAGACAAAAAGGACCTTTCAAACATTGGGGGTAGTTCAATACGCAAGTCTTCAAAAACACGGGTTGTTCTAATGCCAACAGGGGCTGTAGAGTGCGGTCGGGATTCATATTGCTGGAATAACTGATTGTGGAAAATTGTACTGTAGGCAGGATGCCATGGTTTACATGATATATTAGATACATAACTTAATTGTAATCTGCTGTCGCCGACGACGAGAGTGATGGTTCGCCTGCATCGGCGAGAATACTCACGACGGGACTTGAACGGAATTTCCATTTAAAAACAAGTTGTAGGAGTGGCCATCATGGAGAGAATCTGACAGGGGACCGTACATTAGCCGTTATGCTATTAATTGCAATAGCAAAGAGAGTAACACTAAGTACACTCCCTGTGGAACACCATTCTCTAAGAAGAAGCGATCTGATAGCGTACTACCAAGGCGCACCCTGAAATACCTATTACTGAGGAAGTTTTGGATAAAATACAGAATCCTGCCTTGTATACCCTATGATTTTAATGTGTTTAGTATTCCTCGTCTCCAAAGCCATATCGTATGCCTTCTCTAGGTCGAAAAAACAGCAACCAGAGTCTGACGCAAGAGGAAGGCATTCTGTGTATTGCAGACTCTAGCATTACCAACTGATCAATAGAAGATCGTCCTTGCCTGAAACCACACTGTTCTTTGGAAAGCAAGTTGTTTGTTTCTATGTGCCAGACCAGACGACGATTTACCATTTTTTCTAATAGCTTGCAAAGGACGCTGGTAAGAGATATCGGACGATAACTACTTGGATCAGTTTTATCTTTACCTGGCTTAAGAATAGGAATTACTACTGCTTCCAACCAAGCGTCAGGAACATATGCTCCTCATATATACGGTTGTATATCTCGAGGAGAGAAAGTCTACCTGACGTTGGAAGATTTTTAATCATGGAGTAAACAAGGTTGTCAGGACCGAGCTGAATCTCTAGTAGACGATAGTGCAGATTCTAGCTCATGCAAAGTAAACAAACTATTCAAAGGAGATTCACCAGATTTGCCGACGGTGAACGGGACTGTTTCAATTCTATTTTTGTACCGACAAAAGGCACTGCTGTAGGCGGTAGAAGAAGAAAAGCTTGGTAAGAGATGACCCTAAAATATTTACAATATCTGAACAATCAGTTAATATTTCTCCGTTTGTCTGTTTAAGTCCCATCAATAAATTGATGCACTACAACCAGAAACAGAACGAAGTTTCTTCCAAACAATAGATGGAGGCGTTGTCCTAGATATTGTTGAGATATATTGGGTCCAACAATCTTTCCTTACTCTACCTGAAAATTCTACGTGCTTTGGCTCGTAGAACTTTATACCTTTCGAGATTTTCACTCGTCGGACTTTGTTGAATCTACTTAGAGCTCTTCTACGTTGGCGTATGGCCTCCTTACATTCATCGTTCCACCAAGGACTGGTGGACGTGGTGGGTGGTGAGGTTTTGGAGATAGTTTCCTCTGTTGCACATAAAATTTGTTTTGTGAAATCGTCTACTACTGCATTGATACACGTATGATATCCAATTTCTGGTGATACGAATCTCTTTGAAAATTTTCCCAGTTCGCTTTTTTAATAATCCAACGCGGCAAACGTTGATTCATAACAGGAGGTTACGAAAGGTGTAGGAGTGGCCATCATGGTAATACCTAAACCCGCACGTTGAAATCATCCAATCCTGACGATTGAGAACGTTTTTCGAGGGTTTGTGTGTGTCCAATTTTAATGATACTCGGAATGTAGGTGTGATTTGCTCATTTTTCCCGAGATATTGATTTCAATTTTACATGTAAAATTTCATCACAATTTATCAATCGGTTTAATCTCCAGCAAAGTGTGTTTAAATTAAATTATTTTATTTTTTTTTTTGTTTAACTTCCGACTATTGTGCACACTTGGGCTAATGCAGACGATGGGATGATTTATAGCGTATGAAAATGCCAAGCCCTCGCTGGGAATCGAACCCGGGTCCTCGGGGTGAAAGCCTAGTACGCTATCCACTAGACCACCGAGGCGGCTCTAAATTAAATTAAGTCTTGAGGGATGTGCGTAATTAATTAGTCCCGAATATTTTTTTAAATTTTGAAAATAATTTTAAACACACAAGTTTGTTACGTGCAAGCCTGTTAAAAATATAATTTTCTTATTATTGGTTCTTATTATTGGTTATTATTGGTTTGATCAAATATAACTGAAATTTGATCATTTGTGTATATAAAAAATACACGAAGTTTCCAGAGTATGGATCGACTTTCGTTCTCAAATTCTCAACGTAAAACCTAAATATGTAACAAGAACAAAAACAAAATGCCTAGGCCTATGTTTAAATACTTAAAAATAAAGGAAAAAACACTCATGTTAGATTCCTGAATGATTAAACTAGAAATAGAATTAAGATTTACATGTGGCCATGAAAACACAAGTCATCATCAAAACTAAACTCTACACAATAGCTGACAAATACCATATCAGAACAAGGATGTTTACAAGACAACAAAAGAACCGACTGATGTCTGCTCATGCAACACCACGTGCAGGGAGTTAAATGTTCAAGATTACTGACACGTCTCTGTCTAGATTTCCTAGCCTGGAATATAATAAATACTCGTATCTCACATTTTGTAGCTATTAAAACTTCAGACTTTTTAAATTATGTTTTCAAATTTAAAATAATTTTTAATTACAGGTAACCACAATGTCTCATTTTACACAGCTATCTTTATATACAAGGCTTTAATTACTTTTCCCTTATATAATTCTCTAATATCCAATAATTCTTGGACACTGTAATTTTGGTTGTATTTGATGTATCTACTAGGCAAAACATCGTGTTTTTGTGTTCATTTATTTTTATATTTAGAGGTCTATAAGCCTATGTATTACCTAACATAGGCATATACACCTAACATATATTACCTAACATATAGAATGCATACACGTTAAAGCCATTGAGAGTGATAATTGACCTACATTTTTGAAACGTTGTATTTTACAGACAGAAATGAATGCAAATGTCTGTAGTCTGCAAATAAACTGTAGTCATTGATTTATTGGCCCGTAAGCACAATAACCAAATACAACTTATGGGATTTTTTTAACTAAAACAAAAACTATTTAAGAAGTTACAGCAAAAATTTATTTATGTATGAAGATTCACAATTTTATGGTTAACAAATTTAAATAAAAACAAAAACTCTGGCCAAATTCTTGTTTTTATTATACGATGGTTTTTTTTACTCTGAAATGTACTAACTTCAGTTGCAAATTTTAAGTAACCGATTTTGTAAAGTAGTTAGATTTTCAGGAGCCTTTTGTCCGTATCTTCCAAACCAGATTTTACCACCATAAATATGCAGAATTAAATTGTGCATATTTGCAATTTGTAAATTGAATTAAGTCAAAAACACGATTTCAAAGTCCAGTATCTGGGTGTTATCACGATGGCATGGAAGTGTAACAATGCAGGTGATTGTGTTGATTATACTTGTATAAATGTTATTCAATATGTGACACTTCAATTTTTCCTCTTTCTATTGGAACTTTATAAAAGTATTATGTTTATAACCATCTTCTTTTTGTTTATGTTTACAATTCATGTTTGTGACTAATGAGTTAAAATCTCCCAAGTACGGATGTATTCAATGTTCAGACAGAATATAATGTTACAAAAAAACTGAAAACTTTAATACGAGAATCTCGAACTTTGCATTTAGGAAGGTTGGTTTCTAATCCATTACATGGGTACCGAATTTACGGAACCATAAAATTAAATATTGAAGTTCTTATTAAGAAATAAGAGTTTCGCCTTTAATGCAATCTGTCTGTCTAGGTTCAAGTGTTCAGTTGTAATTTGTGTTTATTTCATATGAAAAACTGTTTAGTTTTATTTTAAAATATTATTCGTCTAATTTTATTATTATTAATTATTTAATTTTTTGTCAAGTTATGAAATATTTTATTCTGTGAGTATGGAAGGTATTTTCAATAATTATAATTATCTAATATTAAATTTTAAATTTTATTTTTATTGTTCAATTTGTTAATTTATGTTTTCATTTTAAGTTGTCGTGAGGTTAAGTTAAAAAGGAAAGCTAATAGTTTAACTTCCCTCAAATAAATTTCTCTCCCCCTCTCTCTCTCTCTCTAGATTAAATCTTCCATAAGTATTCCATTTCGAAATTTGTGTAAACAAGTGTTTTCTTTTTTAATGTTAAAAATGTAGTATACATTAAAAATAAAATATATTAAAAATACATTAAAAATAATAATGACACATCAAATTCAGCAGAATTTAGCTATAACGGCTGTTGTAGTCTCCGTGAAAAGTTTTGCAAGTCCGTACGTTTACCTGGTCGGGTTCATCCTGTTTCCTTCCCGAGTAAGTTGTAGGCCTGTCTTGTGTAGTTGTTCCGGGTCTTGGCAGGCTGTTTATGTAGCTGTTCTGTAATGAGTGGTCTCCTCCATGTTATGCCGCACAAAGATTTCCGACTTGTATTTATACTCGAAATTATTACTGAAACCATAATTTCCCAGAAACCATTGCTAAAACCAGAGAATGAACCCAACCATCAGGAGATTCGATATGGTGCGCCGGCAGTAATTCCTGGACAACAATGTGATAATGTAGCGTATGTTAGATCCGAGATAAACGAGCACTGCGAACCAAACAGAATCGAGAATTGGTTTACGGGAGATTTGTGAACTAGGTTTGCAGGCGCAGGCTGTTTGTAAACCGGGAGAAAAGTTCTTTTTTAGCGTGGATATTTTTCGGTGTTAGTAAGCGGAACTAGTTGTGTAACTCAGTTCCTGTGTTATTTAGGCGATGACAAGGTATTGTAAACCTGCATTTAGCGTCAAGCCTAGACAAACGCATTTTATTAAAGCCAGCAACACCAGTTTTAACGGCATAGGATGTAAGCGCTAGTCGTTTATAGTGTCAACAGTTCCTTTTGTAGTAACGTATTAACATAAAAGTTCGAAAATGGAAATAGCCGGCAAATATATAAGGTCTGTAAGGAAGTTGCAGCCGGCAAGTAAGTACTGTCAGAGATACTACTACTGACAAAAGCGTAACTAAGCTGTCAACATTTATTATTCTGCTAAAACGCGTAACTGTTGTCAAAACTGAGTTGTACGCTCTCTAAGCTTGTCTTAACTGGAGGCCATTTTGGAACGTATATATCCGTCGAAATTTTAAGATTTGTTCACGCTCACAATACTGAATAAATCGGTCACGATTTTTTCAAATAATAAAATTCTTATAATAACATATAATACTGTTTTAGTTCCAGAAAGTCCCGCATGGCCCCGCTTACATCGACATTGCTACTTGTGGCTTTCGCTCTGTCTAGCGGAGTATCTGCGTACTATGAGCAAGCAACACATTCACTGGAACAACTCAACGGTTTGCCACCAACGGACAGCGAAACCAATTCCTACCTGATACCTCGCCTGGCGCACAAGTACCGGCCGGATACAGGCGACTGGATGGACGCTGTGGACCCGAAGTTGTATCTGCTGACAGAGACCGGCAACGAAGATGCTCAGGTAAAACCTAAAAATGAACATTGTTAGTGTACAGCGAAATAATATACTATGCAGTTTTGTTTATTATTTGCATACTAAATAGCTCTACCAATTTCAGGTCACTATGAAGCTATGCGGTCTCTAAGTAGAAAATTGCAATCTGCAATCATTTGAATGAGGCCTACATTCATTCTTAAACAACTCATAGGCCTAACACTGCGTAAGCCTATACTGTATGATCACTAAAAATGTTGTTAATTCAACCACAATTAATTACAAGAAACACTCCACTTGTTTGTATTCCTATTGGCCAAACACATAAATATATCATTATTAAATTCAAATACAATTATTAATAATTTATTTGTATGATTTACCATCGTATTATTACTGTTTATTCATAATAAACAATTGGAATAAACATAACCTCAATTGAAGTAATATCAAAAAACAGCTGTGCAGCGAAATCAGCTGTAAAAACCTGCACCACCATTGTACAGGTTTTAGCTCAGAAGATCTTTACAATAAAGAAGTTCTGAGCTATTAAAGTTCTCGATCTTTACAAAGATCGAGGTCCCACAGTTATTGTATATCTTCGTGAATCATCCTATAGGATCCTAGAGGTTAAATCGCAGGGCTCTTTTCATGGTCTGCGTATAACCATTTCCCTTATTCCTTCAATATCCTCAAACAGTTCTAACTAGTAAAACAAAAGCGCTTTTGAATATATGATATATTCACTGAAGACATCGATCTTAACTGAATAATTCTTGGAGTCAATGGAATAACGAAACTATAAAAATCATTATAAAATTTATATGAAATAGTTTCATAACATTTTAAACTACATGTTAATTTTTTTATTCAAGATTGTGTAAACTCACTTTAGTGCTACCGAAATTAGAGCAAAGCCTGATAAATCGATTCTGAAAACCGGTTTTTGTTGTTAATTTTTTTTAAAACCAGTATCTTGGAGAGCCAGGACTTCCATGATTCTGTTTTGCCACGCAGCTATATAACTTACTGTGCACTTTCATCTAAAGTTCAACCTTCCCAATCCAACCTCAGTGCAGAGAACCGCGAGATGATTCGGTTTTTTTTTTTTTTTTTTTTTTTTTTTTCCGGCGAAAAACCGTTAAGGTTATCATCGCCGTCATGCTAAATGAAAGTATATATAAAAAAAAAGGAATTAACAAAATATACTTATATATATATATAAATAAATAAAACTACACCAAACTATATTTGTAAAATTAAATTTAACAAAATTTAATTAGCAGGTATAACTATATTAATAATAAATATTTAACAACTAAATAACAATTAATAATGAATAAGATTTAATAACAATTCGTAAAGGTATATAAAAACATAACAGAAATAAATTTATATAAATAAAATAAATAAATAATATAACACAAGAAATAACAACTATATAAATTAAATTTTATTTAGAACATTTAGACGATGAAGGAATTCAAGAACCCGGTCAACGGCCGAGGCACTATCTCCCAACATCGTCTGCAAACAGTTGCTCAGACCACACATAACACGCACATTTTGAAAACCATCACAATCGAGCAGTATATGTTTAATTGTGATGGTTTCCCTACAGAATTCGCATTCAGGTGGGTCCCCGCGTCCCATCAGAAATCCATGCGTTAACATGGAGTGACCAATGCGAAGACGGGTGATCACCACCTCTTCTCTGCGACTTGCACGTATTGACGACCCCCAAGGACGAACTGTACTTTTGATTACCCTCAATTTATTTCTGCTTGTAGCTGCCCATTCATTTTCCCACTGTAGATGATTTAAATGTTTTACGTGACAAAGAAAGTCAGACACGATTACACGTTGAGTGCATGGCGGCAGAAAAGTTGCTTCCTTTGCCGCATTATCCGCTACAGTGTTTCCTAATATTCCACAGTGGCCAGGAATCCAGATAAATGATACTCTTGCACCTCGTAGTTCAAGTCTATGGACAGAGCACAGAATATCTTGAACCAGAGGGTTTACCGAATACATATCCCGGATTGCCTGGAGGGCACTTTTTGAATCAGAACAAACTACGTAATGCAAACTATCGAATTTAATAGTGTTCAAAGCCTTTAAGATGGCAAAGAGTTCGGCCGTAAAGACACTACAAATTGAGGGTAATCCATACTTATACGTTTCGTCCAGTGAATAAAACGCACACCCAACATTATCGTTCATCTTAGAACCATCTGTGAAAATAAGATTAGCAGATGGATATGAATTAGTCAGACGAGAAAACTCACGTTGATACACAATGTTAGGAGTGCTGTCTTTCAGGTATGTACACAAAGAGAAATCAAAGGTCGGCATATTGATTATCCATGGAGGGACAAGACAAAAGGACCTTTCAAACATTGGGGTAGTTCAATACGCAAGTCTTCAAAAACACGGGTTGTTCTAATGCCAACAGGGGCTGTAGAGTGCGGTCGGGATTCATATTGCTGGAATAACTGATTGTGGAAAATTGTACTGTAAGCAGGATGCCATGGTTTACATGATATATTAGATACATAACTTAATTGTAACTGCTGTCGCCGACGAGAGTGATGGTTCGCCTGCATCGGCGAGAATACTCACGACGGGACTTGAACGGAAAGCACCAGAAACAAGGCGGATTGCTGAGTTATGGACGGGATCTAGCTTCTTTAAAATCGATGGTCTAGCAGATGAGTACACAATGCTGCCATAATCAATTCGTGAACGAATTACGGCACGGTAAAACATGAGCATACAAGTCCTATCAGCGCCCCATCGAGATCCACTAAGAACCCTCAACATATCGAGGATTTTATTACATCTTAATTTTAAATCACTCACGTGAGGGCTCCACGAGAGCCTTTCATCGAGTGTTAGACCCAAGAATCGAACGGATGGAGAAGTCCGAAGCTGTATACCATCAAGATATAACGACGGAGCCTGGATCTGTCTACGGCGACTGAAAGCAATACACTGAGTTTTAGCAGCGGAGAATTTAAAGCCAGTAGTTCTCGTCCAGGTCTGCAACCTATTTATTACCAGCTGAAGGGTCCTTTCAGCTGTTGCCATGTTCCTGGTGCTTACGTAAATAGCAAAATCGTCTACAAAGAGAGAACATCTGACAGGGGACCGTACATTAGCCGTTATGCTATTAATTGCAATAGCAAAGAGAGTAACACTAAGTACACTCCCCTGTGGAACACCATTCTCTAAGTAGAAGCGATCTGATAGCGTACTACCAAGGCGCACCCTGAAATACCTATTACTGAGGAAGTTTTGGATAAAATACAGAATCCTGCCTTGTATACCCCATGATTTTAATGTGTTTAGTATTCCTCGTCTCCAAGCCATATCGTATGCCTTCTAGGTCGAAAAAAGCAACTAGAGTCTGACGCAAGAGGAAGGCATTCTGTATTGCAGACTCTAGCATTACCAACTGATCAATAGAAGATCGTCCTTGCCTGAAACCACACTGTTCTTTGGAATGCAAGTTGTTTGTTTCTATGTGCCAGACCAGACGACGATTTACCATTTTTTTCTAATAGCTTGCAAAGGACGCTGGTAAGAGATATCGGACGATAACTACTTGGATCAGTTTTATCTTTACCTGGCTTAAGAATAGGAATTACTACTGCTTCCAACCAAGCGTCAGGAACATATGCTCCTCATATATACGGTTGTATATCTCGAGGAGGGAAAGTCTACCTGACGTTGGAAGATTTTTAATCATGGAGTAAACAAGGTTGTCAGGACCGGGAGTTGAATCTCTAGTAGACGATAGTGCAGATTCTAGCTCATGCAAAGTAAACAAACTATTCAAAGGAGATTCACCAGATTTGCCGACGGTGAACGGGACTGCTTCAATTCTATTTTTGTACCGACAAAAGGCACTGCTGTAGGCGGTAGAAGAAGAAAAGCTTGCAAGAGATGACCCTAAAATATTTACAATATCTGAACAATCAGTTAATATTTCTCCGTTTGTCTGTTTAAGTCCCATCAATAAATTGGATGCACTACAACCAGAAACAGAACGAAGTTTCTTCCAAACAATAGATGGAGGCGTTGTCCTAGATATTGTTGAGATATATTGGGTCCAAGAATCTTTCCTACTCTGCCTGAAAATTCTACGTGCTTTGGCTCGTAGAACTTTATACCTTTCGAGATTTTCACTCGTCGGACTTTTGTTGAATCTACTTAGAGCTCTTCTACGTTGGCGTATTGCCTCCTTACATTCATCGTTCCACCAAGGACTGGTGGACGTGGTGGGTGTGGTGAGGTTTTGGAGATAGTTTCCTCTGCTGCACATAAAATTTGTTTTGTGAAATCGTCTACTACTGCATTGATACACGTATGATATCCAATTTCTGGTGATACGAATCTCTTTGAAAATTCTTCCCAGTTCGCTTTTTTAATAATCCAACGCGGCAAACGTTGATTCATAACAGGAGAGTTACGAAAGGTAATATTAATAGGAGTATGATCGCTGCCATATAGATCAGGTAATACCGACCATTCAAACTTTGTCGCCAAAACTGGACTACAGAATGACAAATCAACAGCTGTCCATCCGCCGGTGGATGCTGCCAGATGCGTGGGTGAACCGTCATTAAGAAGACACAGATTTAAAGTAGACCGTATTCTCTCGATACGTATTCCCTTTGAGTTGCAGGATAACGAACCCCAGGATGTATGATGGGCGTTAAAATCGCCTACTAGTAGGACCGGCGGTGGCAACTGGGATATCAAATCATATATTTCATAATTTTGAAACTTATAGCTCGGCGGCAGGTACAGGCTACAGATAGTAAGTCTGAATGGAACGGTAGTCTGAACGGCAACAGCTTGTAGTTGAGTCACTATGTTTACAGGAACCGATGCGATTGAGTCATGAGTCAGGAGGGCGACACCACCCCTGGCTCTTTCTTCAGCGTAGAAATCCGTCCTGAAAACAGAATAACCTCTAAAGTTGAAAATGTGAGATTCGTGAAGGTGCGTTTCTTGAAGGCATATTATTAAAGGAGACGAATCTCTCACAAGAACTTTTAGGTCTTCAATATGGCTTCTTACTCCATTAATATTCCATTGTATGATATTATTTTTCATTCAAATTGCAGGCATTGAATTATACATAAAGGATTAATTTATTACAGGATTCGATTTACTTTCTTCAGGTAATAATTTTGATGTATTATATTCTACAGACATCGAATCACTACTGTGACTGATGTCCGAGTCGGATGATTTTTGGATTTGATTTGTGGAGGTTTAGCAGTGGGACCTCCTTTAAGACTTTTTCCTATTTTTTAACAGGTTTGTTTCCTGCAATGTTAGTAATTTTATTTTTTTCCCCAACTGACGGAGGAGCGGTATTCGCTTTCTTTTTTAAAAATACTCAAGGCCTGGGGGATCTTCTTGTCAACAGGCTTAAGTACCTGTGACTTAGACAGAAGTGGATTTTTTTGTACAGCCTTTTTGTAGTCTGACTTTTATCGGTTAAAGTTTTTACTGTATCAGGACTATGTGAAACTGAAGACACAGTCTTCTCTGGTGCAGAAGCAGGAGCAGGAGCAGAACCAGAGGAAAACAGGGCTAGCAGTTTAGCTATCTGATCAGTCAATGCTTTAACCGTTTTCGAGAGCTCGTTACAATTAGCACAGGATGACTGCTTAGAGCTTGATGAAGCAGTAGCAGCAGCAAATGATTTGCCTTCCACTGGAGATTGGGAAACCTTAAAAACCTTTTTCGCATCTGAAAAGGATAGTTTATCCTTTGCCATTATTGTGAGGATAGCTTTTTCTTCCTTAAATTTTGGGCAGTTGAACGATCTAGCTGGGTGATCGCCCCCGCAATTCGAGCACTTGGTGTCATTTGTGCATCCATCACTGCTATGGCCTTTACTTCCACACTGGCCACATACCTCCGGCTTTGTACAAGAAGAACTCATATGCCCGAAGCACTGACATTTGAAGCAACGTCGAGGGTTCGGAACATATGGTCGCACTGAAAGCCGTTGGTATCCGGCATAAATGAATTCAGGTAGTGTAGGTTTCCCAAAGGTTAGTATCAACGAGGGAGTTGAAACCTTCTGCCCATTTATGCTGCGCATTATGCGTGTCACGTCAATCACGGACTCCGATGCTAGTTCCGTTTTTATCTCCTCGAGACTTACATGTAAAAGATCTCTACATGTAATAACCCCTTCGCTGAGTTCAAAGACCTGTGGGTACCACAGATACCTTGACCAGGTCGAAGAAGGAGGTCATTTTCATCAACGAGCGGCTCTGTTTCTCATTTTTAGTTTCCACTAATAATGTTCCATTCTGTAACTTCTTAATAGAAGCTACAGAACCTGCTCTACCCGAAATCGCCTTATGTATAAGGAAGGGCGACGTCTTTGACAGATCTGCCCCTTCCTCCTGATTGCTAAACACTAAAAATTTTGGAGTTGGTAGTTCTGAAATTGAAGCTACCAACGATTCTACATCATGATTATCTGAACTGGAAGACTCATCAGATACAGTTGAACGATGTCTCTTCAACGAAATTTTGGCGTTTTTGGTTATTTCATCCATAGTTTGTTTTACCGAGCGATTCATGAACGAAGATGTTTCGAACAACTGGCACAGGGTGCACCCAGACGACCACCAGCAGCCCAGGATACTCGAACTAAAGCGAGAACCCCAATAAAAAAAAAAAAAAAAAAAAATGGGGGGACTCCAGATATCCTGGAGCCGAAATACATGGTCTGTCAGCACTCCAGAATATTTTAGGATTGGGTTCCGGTACACAGTTACGGTTCCCCAAACCCAAGTACCACTGGCAGCCGCCCTCTATGAACTCACAGAATGCAACCACTTGTTTCGATAGACTCAGCTATGGGCTCCGACACCCATAACTCAACGTTCATGTGCTTGCCAGACGCCTATAGGCTGCTCGGTCCCAGAACTTATCCCATCAGAGGTCCTCGGCAGTGCTAGGCACACATCAGGTTCCACATACTTGGTCCCGCCAAAGGAAACCAAGAAGCATCGCCACTCCCAGACGTAACGGAACAAGTACAGCAAATCCCTAAATGTATGTGTGTGTGTAAAGTGTTTAAATCGTAAGTGTAGTTCTGTAAGTGTAAGTGTGTGTTACACTCGGGTGCCGCGAGGTTCGTCTAGGTCCTCTCATTAGGTGCAGCTAGTCTGCACCCCCCTGCGGGTGTGGATGTGTTTGTGTGAGGGAGTGTGTTTGTGGATGTTGTGTGTTGTGTGTATGTGGAGTAAATGAGTGAGAGTATAATGAGCTAGAGGTATGGTGGGGTCGCTAAGCCCATCAGCTGCTCACGTCAGCTGCCTCCGCCGGCCGAGATGATTCGGATGATGTTGCCCTGTCCTTCGTTCCAGAGAATGCCTAAGGGTTCAAATCGTTTACTATTCAAAGCTGGACAGTGAACAATTACGTTCTGAGCTATTTCTCAGCTGTACCACATTTTCTACATAAAATATTTGTCATGAGTGTGGTTTGTCATTTTGTGTAGATGACTGCGGTGTATCCAGTAACCCGTCAGAGACTCTTGTCATTCTCCACAGATCCATCGTGTTTAGTACAAAGGCCTTGCCTGTAAGGAATCTAGCTGGACCTGCAAGCATCCTCTTTGACTGCACAAAGGCCGTCTATTCTCTCCTAAGACCTTTAATGTTCGCTAGAAACCGACTGGAAGACTTGCCTGCGTGCTATAGTATAGAATACTCCACATGCAGGTTCTGGACCAAAGGGCTGGCGAGCTCCTATTCTGGCTCGCCACTGATGTGCCTCTTCATTCCCTACACGACCACCCAGTAGTCAGTATTTAGACCATTCCGATGCTTGGTCTCAATCCACGTTTTATTTATCCTCTGTCCCATTAGTTTTGGGTGCAAAGCTTTACCGCCTAAACTACGCTGCTTGCAGGGCCAATAGTGAGCCGAACTACTACGATGGTGTTACTAAAACCAACAAAACAGCTCCGAATTCCAGGTGGCAACTGGTAATCTGAACGTTTTTGCCCTTGAGGACACACTACCCAATCTCCCTCCCAATCGTCAAGCTCTTTGCTATGTCCTCCATTATATTTGCTGGATGGTCGATCAGGACACCTTTGTTGTTAACTTTATAACAAAAAGGAAAAACCAATAGGTGAAAAAGTTCATCAGCTACTTATTTTACCAAACGATATTTTCCTTGCTCTTTTCTCGGTAATATGTAACGTATTTTCTCCGCAAAGTTCTAATTAAATAGTTTCATTGTTATCGGTTGCAGTACGGATCACGCCGCGCCAAGCGAACAGGTGTAGTCGGAGGGCCTGCTCTGTCCATCGTTAACCCTTTGGACGTCCTGCGACAACGACTTCTGTTGGAGATTGCACGTCGACGCATGCGTCAGTCGGAAGAAAAGATCCATGCTAACAGGGAATGGCTCAAGTCCATTGGCAAGCGATCAGCTGACTTGTCACAACTTGACAAGGTTGATGTAAATAGAATCGCTTCACCCTCAAAGTAAGTTATTTGTACGTGAAGCATTTGGTGTGTGTTTCTTCTGTTAGTTATAATTAATTTCATTCCTTCACACATCACACGCAAGCGCACGCGCACTCAAACACACACAGAAACCGATTTACGAAATCGAATAATTTACGAATCCAATACTGTTATGAAACATTTTGTCATACATTTAAAAAATTGTAATTACATTGCAATAATAGTCAACGTTAAAATTAAATAAATTAAAAATACATTTTCCAAAATGAAAGACAATATAAGGGGAAAAAGAAAAAATCATTAATATTTCAGTTTACTGAAGCCTATAAAAACAGGAAGTTAGAAACGAAATATAAATATTTACATTGTTTTATTAAAAAAATGTCTAATAAAAAACTTTCAAATTCTAAACAGAATTTACTTAACTTAAAAATAACACAACTAGAATTTAAAGAAGATTATATATTTTGAAGATAAACGCTTTTTTTTAAGATCTGTCAAACATTTTTATATCGGATGATGAATGTTCCAAAGGTCTGCATTGTGTTAAAAACATTCTTAGAAAAATATTATTTGCAGAAGATATTGATTAAAAATGACAACATAAATAATTCTAACAATCGATTTCAATTATAAAATGGCGGACACATAAACTGTGACACATTTTAGTAATCGAATTGGACTTTATCGAATGTAAACTTTATTTTATTATCTGTCCGTTTGACGAACAGGGCTAATTTTTTCAAATTATTTTTAATGTAATTTGATGAAAAAATTGAAACGCTAATTTAAACAACGTTTTACGTTGATTACAATAACGAAATCAAGGTTTAAAGAAAGTATGTGGTTAAAGAGTTTAGAATTTTTCAAAAATTGAAATGACCACCATTTTGAAACTGATGGACGAATTTTTAAACATGTTAAAGCTAATATAAAAATCGATTTTTTGAGCTTGTTAAAAATCATATCGGACAAAAATTATTAACTCTAGAATACTAAAACACACACACACACACACACACACACACACACACACACACACACACACACACGAGCGCACACATCGTAAAATGTGATATAGAGGATAGTATCTGTGTTCATTTAAAGGTCTCAAGTCTAGACCACAATGGCTGCTCCAATAGCTCATTTCCTAACGGTAATTCGCTAATAAGTATTGATTTCCTTTGTTTCAGGTTATCCTCTCTTGTATCCTCTAGTGAGATCTACAACACCAGTCCGAATTTTGTACAAGCTCGCTGGGCGAGTCCTTCATAAATAATTGAATTTTAAATTATGTAAGTACTTTAGCCGTTGTTTAAAAAATAGGAAAAATACTTTAAAAAACTCGTATGTTAAAACAAGTGATATTTATTTCGCCGTACGCTCGAGTGTGTTTTAGCAAGCTCACGTTCACAATTTTGGTATGACATAATTCAAACTTGGTACAGAAATCGATTACAGTAATAGCATGGACAAGCTTGTTAAACGGCAAAATTTGTTCAACAGTTTCAAAAAGCAGTAATTTCTAATCTCAAAAAAATACATAACATATTTGAATGATTTCACCTTCATAATCAGCGTTAAAAACTGCATAATTAGCATTTTTAATTTTTAAAATACGTTTAAATTAATAATTTTTTTGTCGTCGGTTAGGGTTTATTTTCATATTTTCAGTGTAATTTGATATTTTAAATTGCTAATATATGCAGATTTTAATGCTGATTATGATGGTAAAATCAGATTTTCAAGATAAAGAAAAATACTTTTGAAAATTCGTTTCTAGCACGTCAGCCAGACAGCTGCGTTATTTAGTATCTTTAATAGGACAGTTGATTATTTATGAATGTGCATGTCTCAAAGTAGCGTAACGTTTTGGAAAAACAGTTTTTTAGTAAATTAACTATACGTCCAACACCAATGGAAGAGTATGGTGTTCCTTATATATTAGAAATTGCTTAGGGATTAACCTGAAATTTCAGAAAACCAATGTTAACCCTGAAAAATTAAAAAAGAAAAATAACCTCCGTAACCTAACTAATTACTATTGTGCGTACAGAATGTTATTAATAATGGAACAATAGAAACTTTTAATTAAAAAAAACATGGCTAACATGCTTTTGAATGAATGTGCTATTGTGCGAAAAACGTAACACGGTTTTTTTGTAATTGAGAGGCCGCCGTCTTAAAAGGGAAGTGAATGGATAAAATGTCACACACACACACACACACACACACACACACACACACACACACACACACACACACACACACACACACACACACACACACACACACACATTTCGGGCTCCATATAGGGTACCTTCGTACTGAATTTCAAAATAATCTTCCAACTCGTTTGATTAAAATTGTCATGTTAAATGAGAAATGGATTTACGATGACACAATCTTTAAATGAATGTAAATAAGAGAAAATTTTACACATACTTTATTTGGACTTTATACGAGGTATCTCCGTACAAAATTTTAAAACAATCGGTCAATGCGTTTCGCCAAAATTGCGTAACAAGCAAACACACAAACCAAATGCTAAACGGTCGAGTTGACCATAAACTTACTAAGCTATTTGAACAAAATTCGATGAAACGATTGTGTCATGTTTTTCTTCATTTACAATATTTAGTTTGACTTTCTGAATCACGAAAATTTGTAACAAGTCCGATACAAAAATGTTTTCAGTGTATAAATACAAGTGAAAAGCATTGAACTATGCTAAAAATAACGAGCGGTAGAATTTTTAAAAGGAATGAGGTGAAATGGCAACGTGATACATCATTGTCAGGCGTTACAAGAAGTGGAAATACGAATAGCCTCTGTTCCAATCAATCCTACGTGCTCTCTGTCCCTTTAGTCATTCAGTCTAGCAAATTTCCCATAACCGGCTAGAAATATTTTCTTAGCGAATTTTCATTGGAAAAGTTAGCAATCGAAGCAATCGTCGTCGTTAGAACTCCAAAACCGAAACATGGAATTGATATAACTTTTTGATTAAGCGTTAAGTTTATTTAATATACAAGTTAATGTATTATTAACCGCATTTTCACAATTTTAATACGATTTGATTCAAAGTATCTTAACTTTAAGTTTGTTACCCAGCGAAATTCGTTCACAGTTTGAAAATTGATTTAATTTTAAGTTTTAAAAAATGCATAACTTTCTGAAGTGAAAACTTTTTCCGTAATAAAAAAATATGGTTTTTCATTTGGCTGAAGTGTAACATACATAGATTTTATTTTTATTTCGAATAAGCCTTCTATTATTAGTCTATTCGTAATCTTTTATATATTATTACGCTAAGTATTTCGATTGGTTTTGTACCAAAAATAAGAACCTGCATTATTGAAACTACATAAAGCACCTACAGGTTCATCAAAACAACAGGGGTCTTTCACGCCTCATACTTTCCATTTTAAGGCTTTAAAATACCGTAAAATCGACTTAAAACCGATAAAGCCATGTAAACAAAATTCCAGGAATAGTATAAAATGCCGCTGTGAGAGTGCAGCACAGTTCAGGCATATGTGACAAAGAATTGTTTGTGTACCAAAACAGCTGATTACTAAAAAAATATTGTTGAAAGTAATATTTAATTAATAATAATGATTTTTATTAACAACCACGATTTGTTTTTTAGAAGAACAATAATAGTGTAAATACAATCGCGACACACAGCTGTCTCTACATAATAGAAGAGAATTTCCAAAAAAATATTTTCCTTTTTTTATTATAATAAACATTAAAATATGCATATATTAACATTTTATACCTTCAAATTACGTTGAAAATTTGAAAATGAAGCCTTACCGATGACCAAAAATTTCGTAATTTTAACTGATTTTAAAAATACAATATGCTAATTTATGCAGTTTTTAAAGTTAGTTAAATACGATGGTGAAATCAGTTTAAATTTAAGGCGAAAAAAATGAATCTTTAAAGATAGGAAATGGCTGCCATTTTGAAACTATTGAACAAATTTTCCTGTATAATGAACATTTTTCACTTTTTTGAAATTTGTGATTTCACCACGTAATTAGCTTGAGTAGTATCAGTTTCAATTTCAAATTCCGTCAAAATACGAAACTTAATCTGTCGGCGGTCAGGGTTCGTTTTCGTCCTTTAAAAACGATTTGAAACCTTTTATTCTTGATTTACGCTGACTGGATTCAAACTTTGCACGAAAATCGATGACTTTCCTGCAAAATCTACACAACCTTTTCAAAATGGCGGTCACTTTAAAGCTTTACAAAAAATATAACATTTTATGTTCAACTTTTTTTTAATGTGATTTTATTTTAATCAGCGTTTAAATCTGCTTAAATTAGCATTTTTAATTTACTAATGACGATGGTCAAGGTTAATTTTCGTATTTTCAATGCAATTTGGAAGATTTTAATTCTAAAAAATGCGCAGATTTTAACGATTGTTTTCATTACTTGAGCGAGACAGCTGCGTTCGTCGTTATTCCTCTATTATTTCTTAACAGGATATTTTGAGGCTATAACTGTAAGTGAGAAAGTGTATGTCGTATAATACGTAGTAAATAATTTGGTTTATATTTTTTGTTTCAGGCAGTTTTCCGCTGCGATCTCTTCTCAGCCCTAAACGTTGGTTTTTCCAAAAATCAAATATTTACTTATTTTTTCTAAATGTTATGTACTATAGAACATAAATGTAATTAGAGTAAATATACATACTTCACTCCGCCAGAGAAAGCATTTCGTGGATAAATTATTTCAAATGTAAAATATAAAATTTCCTCATGCCTTTTTGGTGAAAAAAACAAACGAATCTGTGTATTTTAATTGTTTATAAAATAAATGTTAAATGTACTTTCTGTTGATCATTTAAGAAATAAATATATTTATATGTTGATTTCATAATTTGGATTATGTAATGTTGTATAAAGGATGTACCTGGATATATAAAAAGTATATAAGAATACTGTTGGCTTTACCTTATTCAATTTTTGGAATTAAATTAAATTAATGGCATCCAGAAAACAGTTTAAAATTCATTTCATAGGTAAGCACTTTGTACACAAAATCCAAAGTCGAATACTAGTGTTTTAACGGCATTTGTTTTTTTAACCGTATTAAAACTGGCTACATCACATTAAAAAACCTATAATGTAGGATTTTTGTGGGGAAAATGATATATTTGAGCTACCCTTATAGTAAAACCCGAGATCTATTTGAATCAAACTTGGCGCAAAAATCGATTTTAGTAACAGCTTAGTTTCGATACCCAACAAAATCCGTCCGAAATTTTAGAATAGTGGTCATTTCGATTGTTAAAAAAGAACCATAATTTTGTTATATCGCCTGTTTTTTTTTAAATATGATTTCACTATCGTAATCTGCAATAAATTAGATTTTGAAACTGCTTTGAAATTATAAAAATTAATTTAACATTGTTAAATGTTTTAAATTTAATTTAATGACTTTTCTAAATTACAAATTAAAAAATTTCGAATTAATGATTAAAGAACTACGTACATTAATTAATTTCATTTATAAATTATTTTTTACGTGTAACTATAACTGTAAATAAGATGTGTTTGTGCTTTGAAACAATAACCCGAAATTTAACAGTGATCACAGCGGGTTGAGGCTAAATTAAAAAAACACTAAAAGAATCCACTGTGTTGATGTAAATATTGCAGGAATTCTGTTTTGAATTAGAAATAAATGAGAAATTATTTATTTATTTTATACCTAAATTATTGTTATTATAATAACATACTGCAATTTATAAAATAATTTTAAAGGTTTCTTGAATAAAAGAATACACAGATGACGGAAACCAATGTTTATTAATTTCAGATAATTTTCATTGTGTTTTCAAACGTGATAAAACGTTTGGAATGTTGATATTTACATTTTAATCTCGACCAAATACCCTAACTGTTAATTAATAACATTAAACTCAAATAAAAGTAATACCGCATGAACCAGGGTTTCTAAAAGTTTCGCTACTATCCATCAAACATGTACATTAAACAAAATTCCCACAACTCAACTACAACTGCTGTTCTTCTTTATACTAAAAAAGAATACAGTTTGAAATAGACAAGATCCAACAAAGAGTGCCTAAAAATACCCCTTTTGTACAAAACGTTTGTAGTATCTTCTGTTGGACTTTATGCAACCAATGAAACACTTTAAACATTTTTCATAATATTGCAAATTGATTGAACTGACATTTAATTTTATTTAACTAGTAGTTCAAAGAACAAACCTCGCTATGTATTCTTAGTTAATTGACTGGCCACCGCTTCACGTCCTCGTAACCTTTTAACAGCTAACTGTAATATTTACGAAAAAATGTACTGGACCAACTTTATTGGAAATTGTGTGTTATTTCTCCGTGGATTTGTCAAAATTACGATAGGTATTGTTATTTAATATAAACGTACTAGAAAGATAACCCTTATAAGAGCTTTGTAAGCGCTCGCTGCTGGTTGCGTCTTGCAGCAAAGTGTTCAACTACAGTTAAATAAATAATAGTACGGTCTATTTTCTCAAACGTCTCCACTTCTCCTTGCAGCTTGAACCGTTCGTAGCGGCAGATAGTCCAATTACTTGGACTTTAGCTACTTATATCGAGCACCATAGAAGTATGATGGCTGTACTTCTAGTGCATTGATGTGCAATGGTAGTGCCGTTCAACCATAATTACAGAAACAGCCAGCAACTATAATCGGAGGCCGCCATCTTGAAACGGAAGTGAATGGGAAAAATTCAAACATCATTCGGACTTTAAACAAGGTACCTTCTAAACCAATTTCAAAATGAACGGTCAATGCATTTTGTTAAAACAGGGTACATTAGTGATCGTGAAATCAGAGGCCGCCATGTTGAAACGGAATTGAATGGAAAAATTATACATATACTTCTTTCGGGCTTTATACAAGGTACCTTTGTACCGAATTTCAAAATGATCGGTCAATTCATTTCGCTAAAACTGCGTACACTCATGAACGTGAAATCTGATACCGCCATCTTGAAACGGAATTGGATGAGGGAAATGTCTTCTTGCGTCGTTAGAACTTTATACAAGGTACCTTCTTACTAAATTTCAAAGCAATCGGTCAATGCGTTTACTCTAAATTGCGTAACAAAGACACAAACCATGCCGAATGGTTGAGTTTAAATACAGACCTCTCTTTGTTAGGTCACTAAAAAAAATTCGATACAATTCCATTAATTTTGATCATATCTCTATTACGGTTCTGGAAAATAATAATAACCGTTAACCTTTCAGGTTATTTTTTAATTTTCTTTTGAACCACAATTTCTTTTATTTCAAAATTGTGCACACTGATTCGAGTTATGATTCGTCATATACCGAATCCGAATTTAAACCGCAGATTTTTGTAATTTTGCTTGGTAATTCAAAAAGAAAGTGTACTTAGTCTGTATTTCTGCTATGGTTCATTATCATTGAATACTGTCACACGTTAAACTACAGTTTATTAGTTGAATGGTAAGCAATTTACTAGTAAACAGAGAACTGTCAGCGTATCTACTTGTTTGAGGAGTTTCGCACAGAACTTCGCGAGCTGCGACTGACAGCCGATGCATTGTTTAAATCTGTACACTTCATTGTGAACACTACATTCATTATTGGCTGCCACGTGAAGCACGAAATAACGTTAGGCCAGTTAAATATTATTAAGTAGAGCAACTGTTATATATGCACCTTCAGTTATTTGCTAACAAAAACAAAGATAGGTGAAACAGTGTTAGTTGTCCGTAACAGTTATAAATAAACCAATCGCGGCACGCAACTGTCTCGCTGATGCTATGAAAACGAATTTCCAATAGTAGTTTTTTAACTTTTACATTTTAAACTTTTTAAATTGCATTAAAAGTACACAAATGAACCCTGGACGTCGTCAAATTAAATTTACGCAGTTCTTAGTGTTGATTAAGGTGAAATCAGATTTTTAGAAATGTTAAATAAAGACAAATACGATTTCAAAAAAAATTAAGTAGTGGCCACTTTGAAACTGTTGAACGATTTTAATGGTTAACGAACTTGTCCATGCTATTTCTAAAATCGATGTGTGTGTGTGTGTGTGTGTGTGTGTGTGTGTGTGTGTGTAGTGTAAATTTAAACGTCTCCTCAAAAGGTTTTCTATAAGTCAGCATCGCCTCTTATTTTAAAATACCGGGTCTGGGCCTTACCACGATTGCCCCTCTAGTAGCTCGTTCTCCAATGGAATTTCGCTCTTAAAGTATATGTCACTATTTCTCTAAATAATTGCATATGGTTGCTGTTGACAAAACAAACCTGAATATTGGCCTAATATTTTTTTAAAATTTTATCATTACCTGAAATTTGGGTAGTAAATGAAGATTACCAAAAACATAATTCCAGTTTTCCCGCCATGGAAACGGGAAAGGACACTGTTTACCAGGGTGCTAGGGTCTCGCCCTCCTAATTGGGGGTTGGGCGTAGGGATGTAAATCCGATATGACCTTTCCGTAACGCTAGACTTTAGCAGAGAAACAGATCAGTTTGCATGGGCAAAGGGTGAGAGTGAACTACTATAGACGGAAATGTTTTTTTAAACATCAAGGAGGATCAAGGAGGCAATGAAGGCCACGCTTAAGATGGTTCGGCAAGGTGAAGAATAACTTGCGTACACTGCATGTGCTGGAGATCAGGGCGGAGAAAGATGGAAAAATCTTTTGGAAGAGGTCTTGGTTTTACAAGTATAACAGCACCAGTCACTGAAGCGACTAAAGAAGATGTATTTCTGATCAGTGAAGTAATTTTGAAATTTTTGAAAATACGGTTTGTATATAAATCTCAAAAAACAATGACAGTATTTGGATATTGTATATATATATATATAAAACACAAAAATCAGACACTACAACACAGTCATAAAACCGGAGGTATTATATGCAAGCGAAACGCTAGCACTCCACACAAAAGCTACCATGGAGGGTATTTTGAAGGAAGAACGCAAAATATTGAGGAAGATCCTTGGTCAGAGATGGATACAGGTTGCACTCCCGGAAGACCACAGAGATCATATCGAACCTGGCAGCAGATATCAGGAGAAGGTAATATATATATAGTTTGCAGATTATCTGCACTCATTGAGAGAATTTAGACGTCCCTCGCGGTACCCGAGTCTAACACACATACACTTACATTTAGGGAGGCGATAATAGCTTCGATGTGTTTTTCGCCTTAAAGTAACAATATATATATATATATATATATATATATATATATATATATATATATATAGATATAGATAGATAGAGATATAGATAGATAGATATAAACGATATATCATAAAAAGATCTAGAAGTCAGGATCGACGCTCATTTCATTGTTCCGAGCTTAGGTTTTACCGTGATGGCTGCTCGAATAGCTCATTTTCCAATAGAAATCTGCTAATAAGGATTCAAAGTTTAATTTCCGACAATAACTTTTGTATCTTAGAATCATTCAAAAATAAGATTTAGTCATTACAATCAGCAATTAAATTGCATTTTAAGCTCGAAAAATACATACATTTAAAATAAATTAAAGAACTCTGATACTCGTCGAATTTGTTCTCTTTAATTTACAGCTATTTTGAAAATGTTCAAATGCTAATTTACACAGATTTTAACGCTCATCAACGATGAAGAAGTCATATTTCCGAATACGTGTAAGATTGTAAGGTTTCGAATACCGCCATTCTGGGGGGGATAGTTGCTCAGTTTATTACCAAAATCGATTTTTTTGCTACGTTTGAACCAAATTAGACCAAACTTGCGAAATTAAGATTAATAACACACACACACACACACTCACAAATTTATGTATGACAGACTGACTATCACGATGGCCGCCTTAAAAGTTTATTTTCCAAATGAAATTCGCCTATAAAAGTCTTTCAGAATTTTTTTTTTTTAATTTCGATTATTGAACCAAAAATAAAAATAATGCATCTTGTTTTTTCTTTCTTTTTTATTTTAATTACTATTATTTGCTCGAAAACACGACGAATTGCATAATTAGTTTTTAACAACATAACCAACTACTTATTGTAACCTATCAGCTGATCGTTACGAGTTAATATAAAACAACAGATTTTTTAATGTAACCACCAAAATTAAATTAACGATTCATTACATCGGTCTATGAAACACATTAAAAAACAGCTGTGTGTACACTTAATGTATTAAGCTGACCTTCTCATTTCCTTAAAGACGTATTTCTCTTGTCGACAGTGGCATAGTTTTAAGGTTAAAACAATTTGTTCCGGGCAGATAGAGACGAAGACAGATAACACTGTCGTACGCAGGTTCCATACAACATCTGTTTGTTTCTCTGTCTGTCTATCTATCTCTATCTCTATCTCTCTTTCCTTTTGTATACTGCTAATTCATTTTCTTTGTTTGTTTAATGAGTCAAATTAAGTAATAAGCGAAACGTAAGAGATTGTTTGACTTTGTATTTATTCTCTACGTTGACGGTCTTTAATTATAGTTTTTTGTTGATATAAAATAAAATAAAATGAAAAAACTTTATGACTTGAGAAATGGACATTAGAGGGGAGACATGAAAACGTGAAATTTTGAAGAAGTCTGGTGGCTCTCTCTCTCTCTCTCTCTCTCTCTCTCTCTCTCTATATATATATATATATATATATATATATATATATATATATATTTTTATTTTTTTTTTTTTTTTTTTTTTTAACGTCCGACTATTGTGCACACTTGGGCTAATGCAGACGGTGGGATGATTTATAGTGTATGAAAATGCCAAGCCCTCGCCGGGAATAGAACCAAAAGCTATGTATATTCGGAATCACTATTACTTTCAGTGTCAAATAAAACCTTATCTACGAGTATATAAACGAAAATTTAAAAAAAATGTTTTTGAAAATGTTTGCCAAATTTTATAGCAATTGATCACACCGTTTACGAGTATCAGATGTGTTGCAAATATGTGAAACCTAAAACAGTTAAATTTCAGTTTCAAGCAATTTTTGTATTTGGTCACACAAAAAATTGTGTATGTTGTTTTCATTTCGTTATTAATTTTAACTTTCTGACACCGTTTCGATAGAAAATGGTTAGTTTTCCGGGATCAAGTATTTGGTTTTTAGTTGAATTTCTATACATTTGTGTTTCTCTCCGCACATTCACGGAGACTAAACGAATAAACCTATTTCGATGAAATTTAAACTAAAAATTTTTAAAAAAATCGAGCTCTAATTCTGAAAAAAATCTATTTTTTAAAATTGATTTTAACGATTTTGAACATCATTTACTCAAATGCAGTTCATAAGTACACAGGGAAAATTTATCATAACTGACATCAAAATTTCATAAACACTTGGTATAATAAATATCAGTAAAATAAATTAAATTTACGCTTTGGTTTGGGAGTAAATAGAAAACAATTCAAACCCAGAACGCTGCTGAGTGTTTTTGTTTTCCCGTTTTACTCTTGAAACTACTGGTTTTTTACTTCAAATTTATTACACTGTGTTGTGTTACTTATGGTTAAAATTTGATCAAAATCTGATAATGCGATCTTCAAAAATTAGGCTGATTTTTGTCATTCCTGTCGATAGTTAAAAATAATTGAATCTGAAAACATTAATATAATGATTTTATATTTATAAAATGAAGGAAGTGTCTGACATTTCTGCATCGTTTGGATTTGTTTATTAAAATTTAATTTGTATAGGTTGACTGCTATTGTTGTTGAGCCTCTTGAAAGGTCTGCAAAAATAAATTAATTTTTGTTATTTTCTTTAACACGTTTTTTTGTTAACTAGTTTTTAATGCTTAAAAGATTTGTTAAAATTATTTTTTCTGTTATTGTTGGTGCAAGGCCAATTTACGCCTGTAATTGTTATATGTTTGTTTTATTTGTATGTTATTTATTTCTACTATAACCTTTTTTAATTTTGCAAATCACTTTCGCGACACGGCCAAACTTAAGTTTACGTTAAAACCATTTGGTTTCTCGCCGGGAAAAATTAAATAAGTAAATAAAATACTGAGTATTAAATATCTAAAATAAGATTAAAAAAAGTGCTTTTAAGCACAAACTGAAAGATTTTTCTCATGCTTGTAAATTAATAACGACTGTTTAAATGTACAGTTGAGTAAATAAACTAAAGAAAAACGGATCAACTGATTTACGTGTCGTCTGTACTGCCGCGACGTGGACTAAACAGAGTCAATAAAGCTAATAATGAACGAAAAAAGTGCTCCTTTTTACATTGTATTCTACGCGCTGCTATTTATCGTATGGTCGCGCGGCTTAAAAATACCTAAAATTGTCGGTGAATTTAAAAAAAAACTCTTTACTTGAGGTCCGTAAACATAAAAATACGTACAATATTTAAAAAATCCTTTAAATAAAATTTTTTTTAAATCTAAACTAAGTTTATACATTTCTCGAGGTCTTTATGACTAGAGAAATGGACAGGGGAGACATGAAAACGTGAAATTTTTAAGAAGTCGTGGCTCTCTCTCTCTCTCTCTCTCTCTCTCTCTCTCTCTCTCTCTCTCTCTCTCTATATATATATATATATATATATATATATATATATATATATATATATATATATATATATATATATATATATATACCTATATATAATTAAATATATATAATATATCTATACATATATATGTATATTTTTTATGAGCAAAAGCTATGTATATTCGGAATCACTATTACTTTCAGTGTCAAAAAAAACCTAATCTATATAAACGAAAATTAAAAAAAAATATTTTGGAAAATTTTACCAAATTTTATAGCGATTGATCACACCGTTTACGAGTATCAGATGTGTTGCAAATATGTGAAACCTAAAACAGTTATGTACTCTGAATATGTTAACTTTAAAATATTTATTTACAAAAGACAAAACAGATTCCCCTTAAGCAACAAAGAAAACAGTTTTTTGCACCCTACTGTGGGAAAATGTAACATTCATGTGTACAATAAAGGGAAATAACATGCACGTGTTTATATAGTACGGCAATAAAGAAAACCCAAAACAAAAGGATGCCACTTTAGTTATAAACGTTTTAAAGTTGGCAGCACTGTTAATATTTTTAAACGCCTGCCATTAAAACAATATCAAACAAAGTCATGAGTTTTATACATTGGTTTCGTTGCATGGAATATATGTATGTTACCGTAAAATACTGAAATCTAGAGATTGTTTTACCCCGACGAATGTCAGCATTACATAGTCGTATGGCGTATGTCCGAAATATTTGCTAAATATGTTTCTTTCTCACTTACACTGACAAATGTCGTCACTCACCATTCTTTGATGGGTTACGTTTTTAAATAATATTTTACAATACATTTTGATGTATGTCAAAATAGGAGAAATTAAGTAACATCACGTGTATGAAAACTGTTGAAATTAAAACGAACATTCTAAACGAGAAAATAAAATAATAACAATAATAAATAAACATACTTAATTATGAGAGTGACAATAAAATTATTTATCACGTCAACATCCCTTTTTACAGCACATACTGTGTGTGTGTGTGTGTGTGTGTGTGTGTGTGTGTGTGCGTGTGCGTGTGTGTGTGTGTGTGTGTGTGCGCGCGGGCGCGCTTGTGTGTTTTAAATCTTACTACGATGTGCCGTTATCTTGGTCTAATTTGCAAACTGTTTTCTAGAAAAACTATT
The DNA here is from genome assembly GCA_022606455.1 of Callitettix versicolor. Taxonomy (NCBI): domain Eukaryota; kingdom Metazoa; phylum Arthropoda; class Insecta; order Hemiptera; family Cercopidae; genus Callitettix; species Callitettix versicolor. The sequence goes on along the minus strand of CM040186.1, from coordinate 42,150,274 downwards.
TTTTGGTAGCTTGAAAACCGAACAAAGCTTGTGTCGAGTTTTTTTCTTTCTATATCATTTTCGTTTTGTAAAATCAAAAACTATTTTAGTAAAGCTCATTCTTATCTATAAATATCAGTTCTGAAAACCGTTCCTGAAACATTATTATTTACAATAAAGGTCTTTATTATGACTTTAAAAGAATCTGAATAGATAGCTTTGGCTTTTACTAACGTATTTTACTCATGTAAAATATTGAGTGAATTCCTTTTTTCTTGTAAAATTTCGAACTATTACTTAAGGATGTATTACAGAGGTTAGGATCCGTAAATGTTTTATGATGCTGAGTCTGGATCGTACCAGACAAATTGCTATAAAAACTTAATTTTGATGGAACTCGTCAATAAAGCTACTTAATAAAAATATAATGTTTTAATATTTGTTTTCTGCATAATATGTGTTAAAAAACTAATTGAACAGGTTATCGAGGGAAAGTATTGAAAAATAATTAGAATATTTACTTTTAACTACCGGATTTTTAACTGATGTTGACTGGATTTTTTGGTCCTTGTCAATTGATGTTACAGATCATTGTCAAGTTATGTACACGTCCATTGTTAAGTGATATTATACGAAACCTTACTGTTAAGTTTTAAGTTATGTACAGGTTATTGTCAAGTGATGTTACAGATTATTGACCAGTATAGTCAATAACAATATATAACCAGTGAATATTTTGACAATAAATATACATCATTGTTAAGTAACCTAGAAGACGTCAAGTGACGTACAGTACATTGCTAAGTAACAAAAAGTAATGATATTTAGCTGATAAAAAAAAAGAATAGGAATAAGTCATAAAACAAATTACCAGTTGTAATGTTCTCTGTTCATTAAGCTTAATGCCTAACCAAGAGTAATAAAGAATACATGGGGAAACGTCTTCGTTGCAAGATTGTTATAGCATTGGAACTGAAGGCCTCTATAGTGCCATAGCATGTAGAATAATTGTTAAGATTACAATTTGGTCTGGTGTTCGACCAGTCTTATAAAAAAAGTTTGGCAGCCACCTCCGCATTTTTAAAAAATCATTACAATCTCTTAAGTTGTTTAATAGGATAACAATATTCCATTCTAAAATAAATTTTGAGCCAAACTATATTTTGTGTTAAGAAAATCTACTGCCATTCCCGCAGTACAAAGTGTTCGACATCATAGCATCATGAATTTCTGTTGAAACGGAAATATTATTTGTTGGTGGAAAACTTCGGGTCATCACCAATACAGGCGACAAAATAACAATGCATATTGTGTATTAGGCATAAGAAATGAAACAGGTACGTTAAAATGAATACTAGAAAAATATAAAAATGACAACATAAAAAGTAAAATAATAAATAAAAAAACCATAACTGTATACGAAGTAAAATTTAAAATAGCATTTAAAAAAATGTTAAACATTTTTGAAGTTATTAATTCCTTTGTTTCGGATTATTAATATTAAATCTCTTTCTTTTCTGACAAAAGTACGAAATCATATTCGAGATAAAATATATTTACTTTAATTCAGCTCAGTTAAACGTGTTCATAGTAGCCGTAGTTTTTCAAAATAATTATGCATGTTTTAACAAGTAACTGTACCCTCAAAGGCTTTACTGCAATACCGAAGTCATAAAGAAAATAGTTTCATCTTTTATTGTAAATTATTTTAAAACTCCCTATGCAGAGTATTATTTTTTTACAAAATAAGTTTTAACTAATTCAATTATGATTTTAAATGAACCGTTTTTCTATGATAATAATATGAAATATATGTTTAAATAATTTAAATTTAATATACACGAAATATATGTGAAACGTTAAGCATTTATAAAAAAAATGTATTATGATCTTTATGTTTCTATGTTTTTTAAATACTAGCTTTAAAACACTACGAAAATTCTTTAAAATGTTATCAGAACGTTTCTATTATTAATAATATTTATAAGGCAGGCAGTTAAAGTACATTGGCATAGCGATCGATGTTAAATCAAGGTGTGAGTAAGATGTACAAAAAGAGACAGGAATTAAATCTAAAACCGAAGGAGACGCATTGTTAGTTTAACACTCACAACTATCATTGCGTAACAAATTGCTACTATAGAAGCAAATTCTTAAGTCAGTGTGGACCTATGGTAGTCATTTTTGTCCACGGCAAAAAAACCAACAAGTTTATCATAAAACCAGCCGTGACATAAAACTGGAAAGTAAAACAAACAAAAAACATTTTTAAAAAATAGCGGTACTACGTGAAAAGAAAAATAATAAAAATAAATAAAACAAACAAAATATAATATCAACTATAAATATTTACCTAAAACTAATTAACAGTATTATACGTTTTTACATTATTAAACGTAAAAAAATATGCAATAATTCAATGTGAGTCTGTAAATAGGCCTTACAATAAAAACCAAAATAAAATTAAAAACCTTAAGCCTGCTTAACTCTAATTAATAAATAAAATAAATCTTAAATAAAATAAATAAATATAAAGAAATTGTTGCAGGGATGTAAAGAAGACTTAGAATGTTACATTAATTACATTTAAATCCAGAGGATAAGGGGATCTTATAGTTCGGTGAATGGTCGAGGCAGTATCTCCCAACATCGTCTGCAAACAGTTTCGTAAATCACATCACATATAAGCCAAATATTTTGGGAACCACCACAATCGAGCAATTAATATTTTACTGTGATGGTTTCTCTACAAAACTCACATTGAAGTGGGTCCAGCGTCCCATCAGAAATCCATGCGTGAACAGGATAACCACCAATGCAAAGACGGGTATTCGTAACCTCTTCCCTACGACTTGCACGTATTGATGACCCCCCCCCCAAGGACGAACAGTATTTTTTTTATTTTCAATTTGTTATTTAATTGTGGGTTGTAACAGCATAAACATCAAACAAATACAAACATTACAGAAGAAAGTATTTCGGCAAATCTTAAAAGCATCGTTTTTCTTTCCGGCGAAAAACCGATGAGGTTATCATCGCCGATACTCAAAATAAAATTATAAAGCAACGAATAAAATAAACAAAAATTTAACTTTAATAAGAAAACCAAAAACAAACTATAATAACAAAAACAAATAAAGAAAACAAAACAAAATAACATTTATAAATATATGACTAAAACTAGTTAACAATAATATATCTAAAAACAACAACAAGCACACAAATTATTGTAGGGCTGTAAATTGGCCCTACAATAATAACAAGAAAAATAAATTAAATATAAACTTACCTAAAAAAATAACAAAATAAAACAAATATAAACAAATAACAAAACAAAACAGTGAATATAAACAGTCTTTTCAGGGCTGTAAAGGGGCCCTACCACAAATAATAACAAAAATATAAATTAAATTTTATTTACAAAATTCAGACGATGAAGGAAGTCTAGCACCCGGTCACGGCCGAGGCACTATCTCCCAACATCGTCTGCAAACAATTTGTCAGTCCACACATAACACGCAAATTTTTGAACCATCACAATCGAGCAATATATGTTTTTTTGGTATTTGAAAAATGAAAACGTCCACCGTAATTTAAAAATCGATATAGTGCCTGAGGATGTTAAGGTAGGTTCTTATCGAAAGAAATTGGAAGCATACGAGAATGTAGAAATGCTGCCACTCCTCAACGCCAGCAAGGTTCTCTGAAGAATTAAGGGGACAAAGACAATGTGTTAAAAATACGCTGGCCACGACCATGTGAGTAATACAACCGTGTCATTGTTTTATATTTATTTGTGTGTGATATATATATATATATATATATATATATATATATATATATATATATATATATATATATAGAGAGAGAGAGAGAGAGAGAGAGAGATTGAAGGGACATCGATTCACAAGATATGATGGAAAATGCGACGAAGTAACTAAACGAAATTTCCAAGAGTGTTTCCAACTATTTTCAGAACGATGTAAGAAGTGTCTGCATACAAAAGAAGAAGAATTTGAAAAAAATGTGGTAAAGAATACACACTTTCAATACATTTGCATTGATCGACTCCTGGAAATTTTTGACCCTACTTCTTATATATATATATATATATATATATATATATATATATATATGTGTGTGTGTGTGTGTGTGTGTGTGTGTGTGTGTGTGTGTGTGTGTGTGTGTGTGTGTGTGTCAAATTTTAAGCAATCTCGAAATGTCATACGCTTATTTGAAACAAGAAAAGATTTCAGCCATTTAAATTAAACCTTTTTTTCTTTCTTGTATGAAAATGGATCTTGGTTCAATCTTTAACTGGCAAACACCTACTTGAAACAGAATGGTGGGCACTCTAATTACATCGTTTATTGTTTTGCTACGTTAAAAGACCTAATTAGTCAGCTTTTCACTAACACACGGCTTTACATATTTTACAAAAACATTTATACAGTTGTTAAGTACAATCAGGCTATCTTTAAAGTCACACATATATTTGCAACAAAATGGCGGCTACTCATAAAGCTAGGTTTATGCCAAAACGGAGGATTTTCACGAGATCTAAACCTTCCAAACTGGTTTTATGTACACTTGATTTATTTGTTTGCGTTCAATACCGGAGTTAACACACGGAGTCACGATGAATGGGTGTCTGATACATTAAAATTTCAATTTACTCCGCTATCTACAGCGAAACGATTTGACAGATTAAATTGAAACCTTTGTATCTGTTAAATATAGTGGCCAGTAAGTTTTAGGCTACATCCAACTTGCATACACCTTAAACGAAATGACGGACTCTCAAAATACCTGATTTATTTTAAAACGGATTATTTTACAAACTCTTACATGATCTTTAAATTTACTCTAGTTAATTTTTAAACTATTTTTACGTCAAATTTCACACAAAGAACTGTAATTTTATTCGTTGAAAAATATCGTAGAATAGCACAGGTACACAGCTAGTGTAAATGTAGTGTGAAATTTTCGAGGGAATATTTATGTAATTCATTTTTATATTTTTTGAAAAACCCGCTTTTATCATGTCAATCAGATATTTTACATATTTTTTGCAAAAGAAATGTGTAAATTCCGATTCGTGCACATGTATTTTTAATCAGTAAAGGAAGAATCAATTTTCTGCCTAATCTAGCTCTACAGATAATGTATTTCTAAGAGATTTATACATATAAAAGTATTCATACTTTTATATAAATTAATTAATAATGTAATTGAAGTGATACTGTCAATATGATACTGTAACGACAAGTAACATTAAAGTAGAAGTTGATAATAAAACGATCTCATTTCTGTCCTCATTAAATTAATGAGCTAAATAAATCAGGAGCTCATGAAACAACATTATTTAATCCTTTAAAAAAATACACCAACTACATTACTGTAATGCAAATAAGAAATAAAATTAGTGTTTTCTAAACGTGAATACAGTATAACTATGAACGCCTGCAATAAACTAGCTGCAATCCCGCTGCACACACTTGTATTACTTTTACGCTGTGTCTAGTATCTAATATATGAATTTCTAATATATAATAAACAAATGACACTTCTAATCACGCTCGCTGCAATTATTCTCGGCATACGGCCTCGATATTTTCCGACTGCTACTACGTTAAATTTACGTCAATTTAACTACTAATTTAAAAGAAGATATTTATGGTTTTCAATAATTTTAATTCTCAAATCGTATTTTTGGTTTCGTAAAACTGGTGTCCAATTTTACAATGAAATCTTACTATATTATTTTTGTGTGAAAAATCACACAAAATGGCTTTTTTGCAACAGTAAAGTCTCGGTTTTTTAACGTTTAGTTCTATTTTAACGGTTTAATATGTTTCAATGAATTTTTTTTCGTTTTTATAGACGTAGCTGTGACAAGGTCTGAGACGGTCTCAAATCGCCTTACGTCTAACTTGAAAGAAAATAGCGATTACTCGAAATTTCTGATTTATTTGTCGGTTACGTTAAAGACTCATTGTCCGTTTTCCAAAAGAACACGGCTAAGCGAATTTAAAAAAACCCTATTTATTTATTAAATGCAATTGTTAGTAACCGACAACAATTTGTTTACCTGACTTTGTACTACCTTCAATTTTCATACATTAATTAAAAAAAAAAGTGGTGACTACTCAAAATTTGTGATTTATTTTAATACTTTGTACTTCATTTCATGCGATGTAACACCCCAAATATGTCTTTAAATAAATTTCTGTCTGAATCGATGCCTGTTTGCTACATTAAAATACTAATGTTTACCGCCATGAAACGACTTGAAATATGTCAATGGAAACGTTTATATATTAAAATGAATAAATGGTTATTATGTGTTACGCTACCTCAGACTTTTCTTTTACCTGTTTGAAACAAAATGGCGGGCACTCAAAATACCTGGTTATTAAAAAAAATATTATTTCCACGAGCTGTACCAGCCAATCTTTTCAACTATCAGCAACGCTACTCCGATTTCGCTGAAACATTTAATGTTAGTTTTGGGCGAGAGAAATGAATATAAAAAAGTGTCCGACTGTAACGGAAATATGTAATGAACGAGAAAAACGAATTGCGTCTCTCTAATTCTGTCTATTTTGTTTCTTTCTCCTTTTCGATAACAGTACACACGTATTATATGAAAACGTTGTGTTTCTTTGACTTCGGTATATTTTTTTAGTTGGAGAACACGTGCACGTTGTAACCGTTTATAATATATTCGAAATTAATAATCAGCTGTTCAATGAAATCAGCTGATCGTTACAAATTAATACTAAACAACTGATCTTTTACTATAACTACAGTAAATATAATCTAAGCTAGGTTCACATATTTAAACAAAACATATTTTGGTAAACATATCTTCAAATTAATTTAATATTCAACAAAGAAATCATTAACACAAGCTTCGTTTCAGTCGGTAACACACCCAGTTCCAGGTTTTTTAAAAAAAAAAACGTTTCTTCAAATATGAACGTTTATGACGCAAGTAAGTCTAGTGAATTTGAAATTACAGAAATTTACCGTTTTCAGTAAATCTGAAACAACTACAACTGAGCCTTGATCGCATTCGGGTTGTTTTTTTTTTTTTTTTTTTGAATATACGTAAATTTTATTTTATTTAAAATATGGTAATCTGTTTCAGTTATGAGAAAATGTTGAAATCTGAAGAACAGATTTTTAAAAAAATAACGTCGTAGGATTCGACATTTCCCAGGGTCCTCGGAGTCTTTTTCAGACGGGAACTCGCCCGGATATTTCGGGATCCAGACCATAACTAAAGTCGTTATGTGGCTGGAAATTGTTTGTGTTCAAGATAAAAATTTAAACAATTTATTTAAGAAATCAAAATGTGACCAAAATGTAATTTGTAAGGGACGACGGAGCCTTGGGGGCAATTAATTATTCAAGTCCTTTCAAAGAACTAACTAAGCTTGCGAGGTATTATCTCAGCTTGTTGGAGAAAGTACTAAGTAAATTTGGAGGAGAGATTAATCTGGATTTCCATATGCCTAAGTACTTTGTTAAAAAGGCTTTGTAAACTTATCTCTAAGCAGAATTTCAGAAATGCTGGATATTTGCAAAGTAAAATGGGAATAAATAATTAGTTAAGACAATGTTTATGCAAAAAATCTCGAAAAACGTTTCGATTGTAAAAGAAAACACGTGAAGATAATAAAAGTAATTGACTTTAGGCTGTTTTACATTTATATAACTTTAACACACAGACATGACATAGAATAGAAAAGAAAAATACGGTATTAAAATTGAAAGATACCTAAACAATTGTATAATGATAATTACAATTCTTGTTTTGTTTACCATTGATGAGAAGGTTTAGACTGCTAGAAGCTTTTTGAAATGTTCTACACGGTTGTGAGGGTCTTTTTTGTGGATTTTTTTACTGATTCTGTTACTGTGAATAGGTACCTTTTGGTTGTTACAGGGGACTAGGTGGTCAATGTGGCTAAAGCACCGGTCAGTCTGCTGCTTCTCTGAACTACGCACCTTAAGGTTCTCAGTTCTAGCAGCAGTTACTCCCATTACTTTTCCTTCACCGTTAACGCTGATCCATCGTCCTCATTAGTTTGACTGGCATAAAAGTATAGTATAGGCGTTTAGCAGATTTTTCTCTACACATTTCGTCTATAGTTCTGACCATTATTGAAGAATTATATCCTTCGTCATAATATTGAAGAATTGATGATGCAGCCTGTGTGCTATGAAACATGTAGCTAAAACAAATAATACAAAAAAATAAAAGAATACAATTGACAACATAATAAGAAAGATTTAATGAAAAATTTAATCAATTTCACGTTTAAGTGAGTATTAATAACGGTTTAACATTAAATACATTTCAAAAGGAAAAGTCAATCAAAAATAAACTAAATATGCCACCATATAGCTTCACGTGCACTGTTATACATGTTTGTATATGTTCTTATGTTTATTCAGCCGTTCTTGACAAAACAATAGCTTATAGTAGTTTTTGACCTTTTGATTAAAAGATTCGTCTTCTTTTTGCTAGGTTTTAATAAAATAAAACGTAAAATACCAATATTTTAAAAAAATTAGCAAAATATGGATAAACCGTAAAAAATTTCATTCGCAAAAGGTAAACGCGGGCAGCAAAAAGTAAAATCGTGGGGAAATAAGTGACCTAGCGGGTGCAAAGTGACCTAGAGGGCAGCAAAATGTGACTTTACGTTTGTAAAACGTAAACTCGCGGACAGCAAAACGTAAACTCGCGGACAGGAAAATGTGAAATCGCGGGTGCATAAAGTGACCTAGCAGGTAGCAAAATGTAACCTCACGGGCAGCAAAATGTGACCTCGTGGGTGTAGAATGTGAAATCGCTGGTGCATAAAGTGACCTAGCAGGTAGCAAAATGTAACCTCACGGGCAGCAAAATGTGACCTCGTGGGTGTAGAATGTGAAATCGCGGGTGCATAAAGTGACCTGGCAGGTAGCAAAATGTAACCTCACGGGCAGCAAAATGTGACCTCGTGGGTGTAGAATGTGAAATCGCTGGTGCATAAAATGACCTAGTAGGTAGCAAAATGTAACCTCACGGGCAGCAAAATGTGACCTCGTGGGTGTAGAATGTGAAATAGCGGGTGCATAAAGTGACCTAGCAGGTAGCAAAATGTAACCTCACGGGCAGCAAAATGTGACCTCGTGGGTGTAGAATGTGAAATCGCGGGTGCATAAAGTGACCTGGCAGGTAGCAAAATGTAACCTCACGGGCAGCAAAATGTGACCTCGTGGGTGTAGAATGTGAAATCGCTGGTGCATAAAATGACCTAGCAGGTAGCAAAATGTAACCTCACGGGCAGCAAAATGTGACCTCGTGGGTGTAGAATGTGAAATAGCGGGTGCATAAAGTGATTTAGCAGGTAGCAAAATGTTACCTCATGGGCAGGAAAATGTAACCTCGTGGGTGTAGAATGTGAAATCGCGGGTGCATAAAGTGACCTAGCAGGTAGCAAAATGTAACCTCACGGGCAGCAAAATGTGACCTCGTGGGTGTAGAATGTGAAATAGCGGGTGCATAAAGTGACCTAGCAGGTAGCAAAATGTAACCTCACGGGCAGCAAAATGTGACCTCGTGGGTGTAGAATGTGAAATAGCGGGTGCATAAAGTGACCTAGCAGGTAGCAAAATGTAACCTCACGGGCAGCAAAATGTGACCTCGTGGGTGTAGAATGTGAAATCGCGGGTGCATAAAGTGACCTGGCAGGTAGCAAAATGTAACCTCACGGGCAGCAAAATGTGACCTCGTGGGTGTAGAATGTGAAATCGCTGGTGCATAAAATGACCTAGCAGGTAGCAAATGTAACCTCACGGGCAGCAAAATGTGACCTCGTGGGTGTAGAATGTGAAATAGCGGGTGCATAAAGTGATTTAGCAGGTAGCAAAATGTTACCTCATGGGCAGGAAAATGTAACCTCGTGGGTGTAGAATGTGAAATCGCGGGTGCATAAAGTGACCTAGCAGGTAGCAAAATGTAACCTCACGGGCAGCAAAATGTGACCTCGTGGGTGTAGAATGTGAAATAGCGGGTGCATAAAGTGATCTAGCAGGTAGCAAAATGTAACCTCACGGGCAGTAAAATGTGACCTCGTGGGTGTAGAATGTGAAATCGCGGGTGCATAAAGTGACCTAGCAGGTAGCAAAATGTAACCTCACGGGCAGCAAAATGTGACCTCGTGGGTGTAGAATGTTAAATAGTTGGTGCATAAAGTGACCTAGCAGGTAGCAAAATGTAACATCACGGACAGCAAAATGTGATCTCGTGGGTGTAGAATGTGGAATCGCGGGTGCATAAAGTGACCTAGCAGGTAGCGAAATGTTACCTCATGGGCAGCAAAATGTAACCTCGTGGGTGTAGAATGTGAAATCGCGGGTGCATAAAGTGATCTGGCAGGTAGCAAAATGTGAAATCGCAGCTTCATAAAGTAACATCGCGGGTAGCAAAATGTGACCTAGCGGGTGAAAAAAATGATCTTGCTGTCAGCAAAACGTGAACTCACGGGAAAAAATATGCAAAACGTTACCCCGTGAAGATCAAAACTCGTTAGCAGTATAGTGTGACCTCGCGGGTGCAAAACGTAACATTGCGATCCACAAAATGTGACATCGCATACCGCAAAACGTGACCTTGTAAGTCACAAAATGTGACTTCGCGAAGAACATGACGGCGTGGGCCGCTAGTTGGAAAGCACTGTTGTAGATTAAGAAAGTATTATTTGTCAACGTAAAGAGGAAATAAGAGGTACCACACAGACAGGCGGACAAAGATATATACTTGAGGTTTTGAAGTAGTGGCTGCACGTACACACGTAATATTCAAATAAACTGCACGTACTTCATTTGTCAGCTCTCGGCATCGCGTGCAGAGAATCATAAAGCCTTAATTTATCTAGCTGGCTCGACAATCATTTATATTTCTGTAACACTTAATTTAAATTAACAAGCAAACGTAATTACAACAAACAATCTAATAGAATATCATTCAAGATTTGTGTTGATTTAAAGGGATGCTTCGATGAAGTGTATTCATAGCGTCATTAAATACATGCAAGCTATTTATTAATAGTGGCAATTAAAGTTATTTATTACCTTTTGATAAACATAGTATTTTTGTTAGCAATTTTCATTTAGAAAAGTAGCTTGTGAAAGACATAAACAGGGGACCGTGAAGTAAGAAGCGATCTTGATTTCGATATCAATATTTGAAAAAGTAGTTAATGATTACATTCTGTAAAAAAATACTCTAATAGCGGCACGCGGCTGTCTCGCTGACGTAATCGAATCAAATTTCCAAAAATAACCCCTTTTTGAAACTCTGACTTCACAATCATTTTTTTTTGCGAAAAACCATTAAAGTTATTATCGCCGTCATGCAAAATGAAAGTATAAAAAAATTGTAATTAAACAAAAATTTAAATAACAGGTATAACTATATTACAATAACGAATACTTAAGAAATAAATAACAATGAATAATGAATAAAATTTAATAACAATTCGTAAAAGTATATATAAACATAAAAGAAATAAAGTTATTTCGATAAAATAAATAAATAAAATAACAGAAGAAATAAAAAAAATATAAATTAAATTTAATTTAAAACATTCAGACGATGAAGATCAACGACCGAGGCACTATCTCCCAACATCGTCTGCAAACAGTTGCTCAGACCACACATAACACGCACATTTTGGAAACCATCACAATCGAGTAATATATGTTTTATTGTGATGGTTTCCCTACAGAACTCGCATTCAGATGGGTCCCCGCGTTCCATCAGAAATCCATGCGTTAACATGGAGTGACCAATGCGAAGGCGGGTGATCACCACCTCTTCTCTACGACTTGCACGTATTAACGACCTCCAAGAACGAACAGTATTTTTAATTACTCTCAATTTGTTACTGCTTGTAGCTGCCCATTCATTTTTCCACTGTAGACGAATTGAAAGTTTTACGTGAAAAATAAAGTCAGACAAGATTACACATTGAGTGCCTTGCGGCAGAAACGTTGCTTCCTTTGCCGCATTATCCGCTACAGTGTTTCCAAATATTCCACAGTGACCAGGAATCCAGATAAATGATACTCTTGCACCTCGTAGTTCAAGTCTATGGACAGAGCACAGAATATCTTGAACCACAGGGTTTACCGAATACATATCCTGGATTGCCTCGAGGGCACTTTCTGAATCAGAACAAACTACGTAATTCAAACTATCGAATTCAATAGTGTCCAGAGCCTTTAAGATGGCAAAGAGTTCAGCTGTAAAGACACTACAAATTGAGGGTAATCCATACTTATACGTTTCGTCCAGCGAATAAAATGCACACTCAACATTATTATTCATCTTAGAACCATTTGTGAAAATAAGTTTAGCAGATGGGTATGAATTAATCAGTCGAAAAAAATCACGTTGATACACAATATTAGGAGTGTTGTCTTTCAGGTATGTATGCAAGAAGAAATCAAAGGTCGGCATATTGATTATCCATGGAGGGACAAGACAAAAGGACCTTTGAAACATTGGGGGTGGTTCAATACGCAAGTCTTCAAAAACACAGGTTGTTCTAATGCCAACAGGGGCAGTAGCGTGCGGTCGGGATTCATAATGTTGGTTCAACTGATTATGGAAAACGGTATTATAAGCAGGATGCCATGGTTTACATAATATATTACATACGTAACTTAATTGTAACTGCTGTCTTCGACGAAAGAGTGATGGTTCGCCAGCATCGACGAAAATACTCACGACGGGACTTGAACAAAAAGCACCAGAAACAAGGCGGATTGCAGAGTTATGAACGGGATCTAGTTTCTTTAAAATCGATGGTCTAGCAGATGAATATACAATGCTGCCATAATCAATTCGCGAACGAATTACGGCACGGTAAAAAATCAGCATACAAGTCCTATCAGCGCCCCTTCGAGACCCACAAAGAACCCTCAACATATCAAGGAATTTATTACATCGTAATTTTAAATCACGTGAGGGCTCCAGGAGAGCTTTTCGTCGAGTATTAGACCCAAGAATCGAACGGATGTAGAAGTCCGAGGCTGTATACCATCAACTTATAACGACGGAGCTTGGATATGTCGACGGCGACTGAAAGCGATACACTGAGTTTTAGCAGTGGAGAATTTAAAGCCAGTAATTCTCGTCCAGATCTGCAACCTATTTATTACCAGCTGAAGGGTTCTTTCAGCTGTTGCCATGTTTCTGGTGCTTATGTAAATAGCAAAATTGTCCACAAAGAGAGAACATCTGACAGGGGACCGTACATTAGAAGTTATGCTATTGATTGCAATAGCAAACAGAGTAACACTAAGTACACTCCCCTGTGTAACACCATTCTCTAAGTAGAAGCGATCTGATAGCGTACTACCAAGACGCACCCTAAAATATCTATTACTGTGAAGTTTTGGATAAAATACAGAATCCTGCCTTGTATACCCCATGATTTTAATGTGTTCAAAATTCACCTTCTCCAAGCCATGTCGTCAGCCTTCTCTAGGTCGAAAAAAACAGCTACTAGTGTTTGACGCAAGAGAAACTCATTTTGTATTGCATATTCTAAAGATACTAATTGATCTACAGAACAATGTCCTTGCCTAAAGCCGCACTGGTCTTTGCAAAGTAAATTGTTGGTTTCCAAATACCAAACAAGGCGACGATTTACCATTTTTTCTACCAGCTTGCAATGAACGCTGGTAAGAGAAATCGGACGATAGCTACTTGCATCAGTTTTATCTTTACCTGGCTTAAGAATAGGAATTACTATTGCTTCCAACCAAGCGTAAACGCAAAGCCTTCTTACAGTCCTCGTTCCACCAAGGAACAGATGGACGTGGTGGGTATGCGGATGTTTTAGGGATAACATCCTCGGCTACATGAAATATCGTATTTGTGAATTTCTTAACCACTGTGTTAATGGAGTTCACTTCAATGTCTGGTGATACAAATCCTTTTGTAAATTCTTCCCAATTTTCCTTTTTAAGGATCTAACGCGGCGGCAGGCATCGTTGCACATGAGAGAAAGTACGAAATTAAATATTTATGGGATTATGATCACTGCCATACAGATTTGGTTAGTTCTATTTATTTTTTGTTATATTTTATTGTTAACTAGTTTTAGGAATAGTATTTATAGCTGTTATTTTATATTGTTTTAAATTAGCGTTATTTTTCTTTCTGTGATATACCTAAATTTTATTCCTCGGCGATGATAACCCTAACGGTTTTTCGCTGGAAAAAAAAGATCTGGTAACACCGACCATTCAAACTTTGTTGCCAAAACTGGACTACAAAATGACAAATCGACAACTGTCCATCCGCCAGTAGATGCTGATAAATGAGTCGGGGAACCGTCATTTAGAAGGCACAAATCTAAATTTGACCGTATTTCTTCGATTCGTATTCCCCTTGAGTTACAGGATAAGGAACCCCATGAAGTATGGTGAGCGTTAAAATCGCCTGTCAATAAAATCGGTTGTGGCAACTGAGATATTAAATCATATACTTCATGATGTTGGAAATTGTAACTAGGCGGCAAGTAAAGGCAACAGACGGTAAATTTAAAAAGAACGGTAATTTGAACGGCAACAGCTTGTAAAGGAGTTATTATATTGACAGATACCATCTGGACGGAGTTGTGAACCAATCCGCCACCTCTGGCTCTTTCCTCAGTGTCGAAATCTGCTCTGAAAATAGAATAACACCTAAAATTGAAGGTGTGGGATTCATGTAAGTGCGTCTCTTGGAAACACATTACTAAAGGCGACATATCTCTCACAAGAACTTTCAAATCTCTTAAGGCAATCAATTTAGGCAATCTTGGAGCTTTGACTTTGGAGCTTGATTTTTAGAGATATTCGACTGATTTTCTTTTGAAGAGAATGACAAAGATTGATCAGATGTACTGGAAGCAGGAGTGGTAACAGTTGAAATTACGGATAACAGCTGAGCTACTTGCTCAGTCAGTGCTTTAACAGTTTTAGTCAGTTCATCGCAATTTCTACATGAGGTCTTGCTACTAGACGCGACCGACGCAAAAGACTTACCCTCAATTATTCTGGAACTTCTGAATATTTTTTTAGCTTCTGAAAATGAAACTTTATCCCTTGCCATGATAGTCAAAACTGCTTTCTCGTCCTTATACTTAGGACAGCTGAAGGAACGAGCCGGATGATCGCCACCACAATTGGAACACTTTGGGTCATCCGTGCAATTGTCACTACCATGGCCATTCGAACCACAATTAACACATATTTCGGGCTTTCTGCATGTAGAACTCACGTGTCCAAACCCCTGACACTTAAAGCATCTTCTCGGGTTTGGAACGTAAGCTCGAACAGAAAGTCTTTGATATCCGGAAAATATATATTCCGGGATTTTAGGTTTACCAAAAGCCAGAATGAGGGAAGCAGTTGGTACTTTTTTGCCATTATCATTTCGCAGAATGCGATAAATATCTGTAAGTGACTCTGATGCCAACTCAGACTTTATCTCCTCAAGGTCTAGGTGGAGGAGATCTCTGCATGTTACCACTCCTTTAGCAAAATTCAAGGTTCTGTGGAGCTCTACAGAAACCTTGATCCGATCAAAAAAAGAGGACATGTTTAGGAGCGACAAGCTCTGCTTGTCGCTACTAGTCTGAACTAACAGCGTACCATTTTGTAGCTTCCTAATAGAAGCTACAGGACCTACTCTTCCAACGACAGCCTTGTTTATGAGGAAGGGAGACACCTTCAATAGGTCGGAACCTTCCTCAGAATTTCTGAATACTAAAAATTTAGGAGAAGGGAGCTGAACAACTGCAGCACCCATATCCTTTTCTTCGATGCCCATACTCCCACTGCTACTCTCAGACCTGTTCGACGTAGTCGAACGAGGCCTCTTCAACACATTTTTGGCGTTTTTTTTTTTTTGTTCCATAAAGTTATTTACCGAGCGATTCATGAATGACGATTTTTTGAAGAAGTGGCACAGCGTGCACCCAAACAACCACTAGCAGCCCAGGGTATTTGAACTAAAGCAAGAATCCCCAATAAATTGGGGAGGACCTCCAATATCCTGGAGCTGAAATACATGTCTGTCAGCACTCCAGAATACTTAGGAATGGGTTCCGGTACAAAGTTACGGTTCCCCGATCCCAAGTACCACTGGCAGCCGCCCTCTGTATACTCAGAGAATGCAACCATTTGTTTCGATAGACTCAGCTATGGGCTCCGACACTCAACATACATGTGCTTGCCAAACGTGTATAGGCTGGTCGGTCCCAAACCCTGTCCCATCAGAGGTCATCGGCAGTGCTAAACACACATCAGGTTCCACATACTTGACCCTGCCAAAGGAAACCAAGTAGTATCGCCACTCCCAGACATAACGGAACAAGAACAGCAAATCCCTAAATGTACGTGTGTGTGTGTGTGTGTGTGTGTGTGTGTGTACAGTGTTTAAATCGTAAGTGTAGTGCTGTAAGTGTAAGTGTGTGTTACACTCGGGTGCCGCAAGGTTCGTCTAGGTCCTCTCATTAGGTGCAGCTAGTCTGCACCCCTTGCGGGTGTGTCTGTGTTTTGTGACAGAGTATGTGTGTGTAGCGTGTATTTGGAGTAAATGAGTGAGAGTAGAATGAGGTAGAAGATGTATGGTAGGTTCGCTAAGCCAATCACCTGCTCACTTCAACTGCCTCCGCCGGCGATTTCACAATCATTAAACAGCATTAAAATCTGCATATATTTTAAAAATTTCAAACATGAATCCTGACCACCATAAAATAAAATTTATTCAGTACATTATGTACTTACTGTACACTGCGATCTTGTAAATCTATTGCGCCTCTTATCTATATTCTCCTGAGATGTTCAGCTACAGCGATTTCTCTTAATCCAGAACAATTAATAAAGTCTAGAATGGAGAGAATTTTAGGTTGGTAACTCCCCCGCTTCTAATTGGTGACTTCCCAATTCATTATTGAAGTACTTACGGATGCTTGCTCTGACTTTTAATTCCTCCTCATCTTTGACCTTTATTAATGAGGTTGTGCTATATTTGGCCAGCATTTTGTTGTGCAGGTCATTCTATTTTACATTCTTACTCATGGATACATGAGTAGCTACGGAAATTATGTCGGTCCATACAGAGCGCAGCATGCATGGGTACGCTGAAAGGTCGTCAGGTTTCTCAGAACTCTGTTTGGTACACCACTGGGCTGGCATCATACACTCCATCAGCATGAGTCACTTTACACTTTAGAGTTACCCAGGTTATGTAGTGTGTGTGTGTGTGTGTGTGTGTGTGTGTGTGTGTGTGTGTGTGTCTTGAGTAGATGACTAAGAGCAGTGCGAGCTAGAAATAAGGTGATACCGCGAACCCATCAGCTGCTCACTTTAGCTGCCTCTGCCAAACTTTTGGACTGCCACTTTGAAAACGTTGAACGAATTTTATATATGTATATATATATATATATATATATAGTTGTTATCGTCTGTATTAGCCCAAGTGTGCACAATAGTCGGACGCTAAACACAAAAAAACAAAAAAAAAAAAAAAAAAAAAATGTTGTGAGAGATGCGTCACCTTTGATAATGTGTCTTCAAGAAACGCACCTCCATGATCTCACATTTTCAGTTTTAGGGGTTATTCCATTGCTAGATGGAGAAAAGAGCAAAGGTGGTGTCGCCATTTTGGCTCATAACTCTGTCGAGTCGGGTTTTGTTAATGTAGTAACACCTCTACAAGCCGTTGCCGTTCAAATAACCGTACCATTCAAACTTACAATCTGCAGCCTATATTTGCTGCCTAATTACAATTTCCAAAACCATGAAGTACGTGACTTAATATGCCAGTTGACACAGCCGATATTATTATTAGGCGATTTTAATGCTCATCATACTGCATGGGGTTCATAAACGGGTCCTTTATGCGAACCCTAGAGGAATTCGCATTGAAAGGATAAGGTCCGAATTGGATTTATGTCTTCTTAATAACCGTTCAAATACACACTTAGCGGCATCTACTGGCAATTGGACGGTTGTTGACTTGTCACTCTGCAGTCCAATTCTGACAACGAAGTTTGAATGGTCGGTATTACCTGATCTTTACGGCAGTGATCATACTCCCATTAATATTTCATTTCGTAATTTCCCTCGTCCGGATCAGCGCCTGCCTCGTTGGATTCTGAAAAAAGCAAATTGGGAGTAATTTATGATGAAATTTGTATCACCAGACATTGAATATAATGACTGTATAAATACAATAGTGTCAAAACTTACTCAAAACATTTTACAAGCAGCAGAGAAAACTATTCCAAAAACTTCAGTACGCCCTTCACGTCCACCTGTCCCTTGGTGGAACGAGGAGTGTAGGAAGGCGTTACGTCTACATAGAAAAGCTCTGAGGATATTCAACAGAAACCCGACAAGTGAAAACCTAGAACAATATTAAGTCCTACGTGCGAAAGTTCGTAGAATATTCAGGCAAAGCAGAAAGGATTCTTGGACCCAATACATTGGAACAATATGTAGAACAACACCTACATCTGTAGTGTGGAAGAAATTGCGTTCCATTTGTGGTCCGCCTCCACCTGTAGGACTGATACGACTTCAACAGGCGAACGGATTATTGGTTTCTGACAGTTCCAACATTGTAAACCTTTTAGGCTCATCCTTTGCAAGTTTTTCCTCTTCTGCAGCCTATAACACTGCCTTTTGTAAACACAAAAGCGCATTAGAAAAATTGCCTTTCACTGTCGGTACTTGTGATGTAATGTGTGTGTGTGTGTGTGTGTGTGTGTGTGTGTGTGTGTGTGTGTGTGTGTGTGTGTGTGTGTGTGTGTGTGTGTGTGTGTGTGTGTGTGTGTGTGTGTGTGTGTGTGTGTGTGTGTCTTGAGTAGATGATTGAGAGCAGTGCGAGCTAGAAATAAGGTGGTATCGCGAACCCATCAGCTGCTCACTTTAGCTGCCTCTGCCAAACTTTTGGACTGCCACTTTGAAAACGTTGAACGAATTTTATATATATATATATATATATATATATATATATATATATATATATATATATATATATATATATATATATATATATATATATATATATATATATATATATATATATATATATATATATATATATATATATATATATATATATATATATATATATATATATATATATATATATATATATATATATATATATATATATATATAGTTGTTATCGTCTGTATTAGCCCAAGTGTGCACAATAGTCGGACGCTAAACATCAAACAAAAAAAAAAAAAAATGTCGTGAGAGATTCCGTCCTCTGAACAGTCTGTTTACTCTACGTGAGCTAGAATCTGCACTGCTGTCAACCAAGGATTCAGCTCCAGGTCCTGACAACCTTGTTTAAGCTATGATTAAAAATCTTCCACCGTCGGGTAAGTTATTTCTTCTCGAAATATACAATCGTATGTACAAGGAGCGTACATTCCCTGGCGATTGGTTGGAAGCTACAGTAATTCCCGTTCTTAAACCAGGCAAAGAAAAAACTGATCCAAGTAGCTATCGTCCTATTTCTCTCACCAGCGTGCTATGCAAGCTCGTAGAAAAAATGGTAAATCGTTGCCTTATTTGGTATTTAGAAACTAATAAATTACTATCCAAAGGACAGTGTTGTTTCAGACAAGGACGATCTTCGATGGATCAATTGGTTTTGTTAGAATTTGCAATTCAAAATGCCTTCCTTTTGCGTCGAACACTTGTTGCAGTATTCTTTGACCTAGAGAAGGCATACGACATGGCCTGGAGAAGAGGAATACTGAACATTTTAAAATCATGGGGTATACAAGGCAGAATTATAGCTTTTATTACAAATTTCCTGTCTAATAAATACTTTCAGATACGTCTTGGAGCTACAGTTTCAGATCGATTCCACTTAGAGAACGGTGTTCCACAGGGTAGTGTACTTAGTGTTATCTTGTTTGCTATCGCAATCAATGGAATTATCGCTAATGTGCAGTCCCCTGTCCGATGTTCGCTCTTCGTGGACGATTTTGCTATTTATGTAAGCACCAGAAATATGGCAACAGCTGAAAGAACTCTTCAGCTGGTAATAAATAGGTTGCAGACATGGACGAGATCTACTGGCTTTAAATTCTCCGCTGCTAAGACTCAGTGCATTGTCTTCAGTCGCCGTCGACAGATCCAAGCCTATATATCTTGATGGTTATATCTTGATGGTATATCTTGATGGTATACATCGTTATATCTTGATGGTATACAGCTCCGGACTTCTCCATTCGTTCGATTTTTGGGTCTAATATTTGACGAAAGGCTATCCTGGAGTCCTCACGTGCGTGATTTAAAGTTACGATGTAACTAAATTCTCGATATGTTGAGGGTTCTTATTAGTTCTCGATGGGGTGCTGATAGGACTAGTATGCTGATGTTTTATCGTGCTGTAATTCGTTCGCGAATTGATTACGGCAGCATTGTATATTCGTCTGCACGACCTTCCGTATTAAAGAAAGTAGATCCCGTCCATTACTCAGCTATCCGCCTTGTTTCTGGTGCCTTTCGCTCTAGCCCTGTTGTGAGTCTCCTTGCCGAGGCTGGAGAACCAGCATTCTTTCGACGTAGATAACATCTGCAAATAAATTTTGTAAGTGATCTACAAACTAAACCATGGCACCCTGCTTATAGTACTGTTTTTCATAAACAATTTATCTGACAGTATGAAGCTCGTCTGCATGAATCACTGCTCCGCTTGGCATTAGAACTTTCCGTGTTCTCGGAGACTTTCGCTTAGAACTGCCTCCAATGTTTGAAAGGTCGTATATGTTTTGTTCCTCCATGGACTATTAACATGCCAACGTTCGATTTCTCTCTATCCTCGTATGTCAAACGCAACACCTTTGAGCTTGTATATTGTCAAGAGTTTTGCCATCTTCTTCATTCCTACCCATCTAGTGAAATTATTTTCTTAGATGGCTCGAAATTGGAGAATAATATTGGTTGCGCATTTTACACAGTTGGTCAAACGGAAAAGTATGGATTACCCTCAGTTTGTATTGTCTTTACCGCTAAATTATTTGCTACCTTTAAGGCTTTGACAACGGTTGTTGCCTGACTCTGCCCATTATCTAATCTGTTCCGATTCTAAAAGTGCACTGCAGGCTACCCAGGACATGTACTCCACAAATCCTCTTGTTTAACGTATTTTGTGTTCAATCCACTGGCTTGAACTGCGTAGTGTTGGTGTGTCATTTTGCTGGATACCTGGTCACTGTGGGATAACTGGAAACACTAGAGCAGATAATGCGGCGAAGGAAGCTACCTTGCTGCTGCCAAGAACACAGTTTGTGATTTCATTAGATTTTCTATGTTATGTAAAGCACTTAAATCATATATGCATTGGGAAAACGAGTGGGCAGCTATCGGTAATAATAAACTGAGGGTAATTAAAAATACTGTTCGTTCTTGGAGGTCGTCTGTACGTACAAGTCGTAGGGAAGAGGTAGTGGTTACCCGTCTCTGCATTGTACATCCTCTTTTCACACATGGTTTCTTGATGAGAGGCGGGGAGGCGATAATCTAAATCAATTTCGAAATGTGAAAAAATACTGTTATTAATGGAATTGTGATCAAATATCTCAGCAGCTTGATACTAAATATTGCAATAAAACACATTCATAAAGTAAAATTAATTTTAATTTAATTTAATTTATTTTGTTAAGTTTAAGCTGTAGTTACAGTCAGAAACCCATTGTTCTATAACATCAGACGGTTTAAATACTTCGTCTTTAATCTAAAGAGAAAACTAATTTCAATTGTAGAAATTAATTCCCTTATACAATTTAGAATTTAATGGTCAGCGAATTTGCATTGGATTAAAACTTACTACAACGGACATCATAATAAGAAATTTGATGAGTTGATTTCAACTGGAATATAGTTGTACAGCGAAAATGAAAATATCGAAATTTTTATTAGCTGTCATGGTAAGACCAAGACCAGTTAGTTTGAAATGAGCATCAGTCTATATTACAGTGTTATAACTTGGTTATAATGTAACCTTACTGAAGTTATCATGACAAAATATGGCAGTTAGACCAAAAAGGGAGCAGCGTTAACGAAGGCAGTAGTAACCACGTCTCGAACCCACTACCTTGAGGTTCAGGGACATAGCAGACTGACCTCCAAGCCAAATCGACCATCGAGCCTTCTAAACACATGAAAAAGAATACGAGACGTTTTGAAATACAGTACTAAAAATAAAAATATAGTCCGTTGATATGTGTAAAGCAAAATAAAGATAAATGCATCATTTTTATGGATTTCAAGAACTTACGGACGAAATTGCAAAGCCTTGCTGTTTCACCTGCTCCATAGTTTTGAAAGTTATATCAGTCCTGAGGACACAGAAAGGGCTGCAAAAATATTATCTTGACGTGTCGCTAAAATTTACCCTTATTAATTTATTTTCGTTTAAATTTTAAATATCCGCCATTTTAAAACGCGTCAATTAATAAAGATCAAGTAAAGAAGCACGCTAAGTTTGAATTTTAGTGGTCGAATTTTTTTATAGATATAAAATATTTTGTTAAAAACAAAATGGCAGCTAGTGAGAAAATAAATGTATGTTTACATGAACTTTTTTTATTAGTTTTAATTTGGGAAACCATCTTCCTTAATTTTTGGAACATTTTTTTTGTAAACACTCCGAATATTCATTGCAGACAACAGCAATAAACATAACCTCAGTAGATATCGTATTAGAGAGGAACAGCTGTTGTACGAAATCAGCTGTTTTTTGTGAAATCACCTGTTTAGGCGAATATTACTACAACTCCGCATCAGCATAACTTAAACATTTTTCCAATGTTTTTCTATTTATTTCGAATAGATTTTATACTATGTAGGTAAATTATTATTTGTAATTGTCTTTGAATATCTGTATACTTTGGAAAAAGCAGACCGTACAGATTGCAAGTTGATTTATATTGAAGTTTAGTTATTCTCTTTTTGGAAAACACTTCCTAAGCATTTGTAACAAATTTGGATCACTTGTGTACCAAGGCTATAAATAAGATTTACCTTTCATGTTCTAAAGACTGTCTACAGAAATCCTTTCAAAGAAAGTATTAGAGGTAAAATTTATTTACTTCAGGAATTTCTTTCTCTCTGCGAATAGAACTTGGAGAATCGAAAAAATGTCGAAACTTTTATCTGTACGTATGCTATTTCCCTTCGTTTTGTATGGCGTTATTACCGAATTTTCATTGGAAAATGAGCTATTTTAGCGGCCATCATTGTACGACCCAGATCTTTAAAAAAACGTATAGGTCACTTTTTGAAGGGTCATTAAAATATTAGCATGCTCACGTTCGCAAATTTAGTTTAATTAGGTTCAAACGTTGTGTGAAATTCTATTGCTTGGAGAAGTTCGTTAACCAAAAAAATCCGTTAACAGTTTCAAAATGGCTGCAATTTCAAGTATTTAAAAATTCATAACGTTTTTCTTTTAAATAAGATAATCTGATTTAAACAGCGTGATCAGCGTTAAAAACTGCGTAAATTAATATTTTTTAATTTTAAATTACGTTGAAATTAGTAAATTTAATTTTTACGTCCGTATTTTCAATGCAATATGAAAGTTTAAAATGCTTGTTGGCGGAGAATTTAATGCTGATTACGATGGTGAAGTTAGCGTTTCGAAAATAGGGTATTACAAGGAAAATAATTTTGAAAATTCTCTTCCATCACGTCAGCAAGACAGGTGTGTCTAAGCCTGGTGTGTTAGAAATTAAAAAGTGTAATTTTAATTATTAGTTTTAGATATTGTAATGAGGTCAATGAACACTAGTGACAAAGGCGCAGAAAAATTACGACACTGCTGACATACTGCCTGTTGCAATACACAACAACAAGGTAGGCCTATGTAGAACAGAAGTTTATGTAAAATCTTGGGGAAAAAGTAAGGCGGGGGACAGTCGATCCCGGGAGAGACCGAAGGGCCTAGGACAGCCAACGTCAGGAAGTGCTCCAGGAACATTCCAGTCAGACAGTGCTGGGGAACAATGAATCAGCAGTCTATGTAAGTAGACAGTTTTTGCGTACACTTTTTTCCTATTTCTCTTTTTGGTTAAGCAAAGTGGGGCACGGGTTTCCATAAAGGATCTTGGGACATACTTCAAGAGGTACCTTTTGATAAAACAATACAATAGTATTCATTTTTGGGGTTGTTATCAATTGTACTTGTAGCCCTGTCAACATAAGAGTGTGTCAACATTTAATGTGTTAATTAAATGTGTTAAAGGGCTTTGTTGAACCACCGATAGTTGATTCTTTAGAGGAACCGAGTTAGAAGAGATCCCGAATTCCTAACAGGTGCTTTAGTTTATATTCATACATTGTTTGTATATATTTGCGTGAACTGTAAATAAAATGTTCTAGAAAATAAACATTTCGGTAATACTAAAGACATTTAGTAGATAATCAGTTTGTTTTTTTCTGTAAGTAGAAGAATTATGTGAAATTAAAGGGAAAACCTTTCTTACATGCAAATATACTTCCGAAAAATAGTTTTGGAAACTTAAACGAAAATAATGCTTTAAAAGTTTTTCAGAATTATTATTTTAGGTATTTCTCAAATTTCGTCAAATGTGAAGATCCAAAAGTTAAATGAGTGTACAGAATTATTAATTAATAGTATGTACGGTTCCAGAATACAGTGAATCGCATGCACGCGCGCGCGAGCACACACACACACACACACACACACACACACACACACACACGCATACTTCAAGGTCACTAGCCTAGGTATTAACCACGATTACCTCTATACACTAAGTAATTTCTATTGGACATTCACCAAAAATGATTTCGAAATTCAAACAAATTACACTCCCAAACCAAGCATTTTTTAACTGATTAGAGTTGACTTACGTTTCCAGTTATGGTCATAATAAAAACAGATAATTTACGCTGTTCTTAACACTGATTGGCGAAATCATACTTTCAAAAACGTATGTAATAAAAAAATTCTTATAATTTTAAATTACTGCCATTTTGAAACTGCCATTCATTAATTCCCAATTCTTGTTGATCTATATTGTTTAATTTTCAAATTCCTAATTATTTGCTGATTTAGATTGTTTATTTGGTAAATTCCCAATTGTTGTTGATTTGATTGTTGATATAAATTTTTTAATTGACAAATTATCAATTGTATGTTGATCTACATTGTTTAATAAACAAATTCCCAATTATATGTTGACATAAATTGTTTAATTAACAAAATTCCAATTGTTTGTTGATATAGATTGTTATAATTTTAAATTACCTCCATTTTGATACTGTTAAAAGGTATTATACCTCGTAAAGAATTTTTTTCAATTTATTACTTAAATCATTTTATTTTTATAAACAAAAATAATTTTCTTACAAAAAAGTATTTATCTTAAAAACAAATATTTCGCCGTCACACTACCAAAGTGAAATATACATAATGAAAAAATACAAAAATTACGAAGTGTGAGATGGAGGAATCAAAGAATGGTAAACAGATAAAGGAAAAGGTTTGACAAGGCGAAGCTAAAGAACAAGATAAAGTGAATGTAGAAAAGTTAGAATTTAAATTAAGTTGGCAGCATAAATTTGTTTAAACAAATCTAATAGTTTAGTAAACTGAATTACTTACTTTATAACTTGGCTTTTTAGAATTTTTTTTCTAGTAACAATTTAACTTCAACTCTACTATATGTTTCTTGAAACACCTTATCTTGCAATTTTTAGTAGCCATTTTTAAATTTATCTTGGGTTTGTAATAGCATACATAATAATGGAAAGGCAAGTTCTTAAAATTTCTCACTAAGGATCTGTCCTTTTTCAGGTTCTCTGTGTCCAAAAAGTGTTTTATTAATATGTTTATATAATTACTGTTAATTTCAAATGTTGTACACTTACGTTATTTGCTATTATCCATATTTTCGTATTCAATTTTAAGTAAAATCTGTTCCACGTGTCTTTTACATTTATAAGGTTGCCTAATTTCTGAGCTAAATTTTGTTAACGACATCTACTCCAAATGAATGCATTTACAAAATACTTATTCCAAACGAGAACGTTACTATTACCGTTTCGCCGTAAAATTTATTACTCTATAATAGCGGCACGCAGATGTCTCGCTGACGTGATGGGCGCAAATTTCCAAAAGTAATTTTGTACCTCACACTGTTTTTGAAACACTAATTTCACCATCATAAACTGCATTAAACCTACACTTTTTAACATTTTAAACTTTCGCAGTTATGAAAAATAAGAAAATGAACTGAATTCAAATTTTTTTAAAATTTAAATTAATTTTCAAATTTAATACACTAATTTACGCAGTTTTTAACGCTGATCACGATAGTGAAATCGGATTTTGAAAAACATTTCAGAACAAAACGTTACGATTTTTTTAAAGTATTTAATACTACCACCATTTTAAAACTGTCGAACGAATTTTGCCGGTTGACGAACTTGACCGAGTTATTACAAAAATCGTTTTTTGTGCCAAGTTTGAATCAAATTAAGCTAAAATTGCCAACGAGAGCGTGCCACAACACATAAACACGAACACTTGTAGTCTATATATACATATACATATATATATATATATATATATATATATATATATATATATATAAATATATATATATGAGATCTGGATCGGTGCTCATTTCATAGTCGTGGATAATTCAACTAGAATATTAATCATATATTTCTGTACTTTTTTAAATATGAAATTTGTTTAAAACAACATAAATCTCTCTTATTTTTATTTTTATGATCCCCTAATACACGCTGTTTTATTCGCCGCTCAGTAGCAGCATCAATTTTGTTTGTTTGTTTTTTTTTTTGATAATTTAAGGCGAAAAGCACATTGAGGCTATCATCGCCTCTCTAAATGTAAGTGTGAGTGTAAAGTGTTAAAGTCGTAAGTGTAGTGTTGTAAGTGTAAGTGTGTGTTAGACTCGAGTACCGCGAGGGACGTCTAAATATTCTCAATAGGTGCCTCCTGCGGGGCGCATCACTTTGAATCAAAGGCCGCTCCCGTCTGAACACACGTATCTAAACCAACGTGTTAGTTATTCTCTACACCACTGCGACGGTGTTAAATTAAAGTATTTAAGTATCTAAACAATCTTTGTAAATATTATTAATGAAACTATGGAAACTGTAAAACATTCAAATCATTTTTCATATTGATCTTAGTTCATTAATATTACTATATGAACTTTGTTTCGTAAATTTTTTATAAAACTGTCATTGATTTTACTTTTTTCGTATGACCTGAGCGAAATTTGTTTGATTTTCGTATTAGAAGTTTTTACGTAATCAATTAAAAAATTTTAAAGGTTCTTGTTTATTTGGTAAATAGCCCGGCACTACTTGTAAATATAAATTTAAAAAGTATAGTAGGCCTAGTAATAATTTCTTTCTATTTGTTTACATCTGATTAAGAAAAAAGTTAATTTTAATTTATTGACATAATCTTGAAAAATCTGTCTTGAGATTATCTACGATCTCAAGGAGTTCTGAATTAAAATATTAAATTCAGCCTGAACGAATTCAGCAAGGCCAATTCAAACTTTCAAAACTATACGGGAACTGATTCTATTACAAAATGTTTGTATAATCATACAATCGAAAACGTTTCATTTTCTCTCTAGCGGTCATGTTGTTTTTTTTAACAAAATATTTGTATTAGATCGGTTGTATGTCTCTAGAGGCCTAATTGGAAAAAATGACCAACTTCTTACACTGACCCGTCTTAAAATGGCGGACGTTCACAAATTTTAAAACGAAATAAACCAGTTCCATATAGTATTGCATAGGTATTTCGTCCTCCGACGGACTAAAGTGTGTGTTACCGTTATACTTGTTCCATCGGTGGTCCAGTGGATAGCGTACTAGGCTTTCACTCCGAGGACCCGGGTTCGATTCCCGGCGAGGGCTTGGCATTTGCATACGCTATATATCATCCCATCGTCTGCATTAGCCCAATTGTGCACAATAGTCAGACGTTAAACACAAAAAAATCCATGGTTCCGAAACGATAGTATACAATTCGATAGAAAATTATAAAGGCAACAAAAAATATATCTTCATTTGTCAGTAAAATTTACCGTTATCGATTTAATTTGGTTCAAAATTTGTAAACTTCGCCGTTTTAAAAAAAGTGTCAATATATAAAGTTGGTATTTTTTCCAATTATATATCAATCTGGTAAAGAAGCACGCTATTTCCATTTTATTGACTGAACCTTTCTAGAGATGTAAAATATTTTGTTGGAAAAAGAAGCATTTATGCTTATGTGAACGTGTTTTTCAATATTTTTATGTATAAAATCAGCTCCCGATATATTGCCATACCCTTACTTGTAGTTTCCCCGCGTTACAATTGTTTTCGTATCTGGTGAAAAAAAAGTTATAAACATTACATTTTGTGTTTTTCCAAAAAAAGTCTTAAAGATTTCGATCTGTTGTTCTTAAATACTTAAACAAAACATATCGGCAAACTCAAAAATCATTCGGTTCTTAAATTTTTACTATTTATGAAGAGCCATTGGTTAAAACATTGAATTGATTTTCAAATTAAATTGACTGTTCTGGTGTAGATCAAAGGAAACGGTTTCCTGTACACTTTTAAAGGATTTTTTCAGTTACGTTTTTTTCGACTCTCTTCGAACCGTGATGTTTTTTTTATTTGATGTTGATCACACTGTTTAGAGTCACTCGCAACAAATTTTTAAGTTATTAAAATCGTTGCTTCTGATTTTTAGTAAATCCTTTTATTTGAAATATTTTTTCAGCTGAAAAAACAAAAACTTTAAAAAAATATGAAAAATTTAAAAAAAGTTCCTGAGATCAGGATAACTAAAAGCTTTATACCGAACTTAAAAGAAATCGTTCATTTAGTTCAATTCTGCGCGATTTGTTTGAACTAAGAGGCGCTGAAAATGGATATATCCATTAAAATCGATAGTTTTCACGATTACATACATTCCATGTACAGTTGGACGAAGTTAACAAACGTTATTTTCTCTTTTCCAGTTTTCCAAAAACCGTACTAAGCCAAGATGGCTGCTGCAGCCGCCAGAGAGGAGAAGAGAAAGAAGGATGCGTTGTTTTTCAACTACAACATGGACAGCAGCATTGCCAGTAAACAGGCTCGGCTTGGGAAGTACTATGAAGGTGAGGAATCAATAACCTGACTGTTGTTCACTGCTGAAACAGATAAACAGTATTACTGTTTGGTATAATATTAAATATATTAAACAGTCACACAGCTGACTAGCTGATGTAACGGGAGAAATTTTTTTTACAAGTATTTTTACTTAACAAAAACCAATACTATAACACATTATAACCAACACTATCGAATACATTTTTATTTTTTAAAAGAGATAAACTTCGATCGCCAACCACGAAATACACAATTGTTCATCCTACTCCTTCCTGAAACTCTCATTTCACCAGTGTTTAATGGCAGACATATGGAAACGGTATTTGTGTTTCTACTTCCAGCTCTTGGTATTTCTTTCCAATGTTTATATTTCTATTCTATGTTTTCTATTTCTTTTACTTCATAATGTTTAAACGAATTCCATTGGATAGCGACCTATTAAAGCGGCAATCATAGTAAGGTTCAGACCCGGAACTGTGAAATGTGTGCCAACCTTCACGAAATTATTCCAAGGTAGTTAAATTATATACACGAGATGTAGCAATTAAATGACCGGACTGGTGCTACAAAACATTGTATTTATTAGCAATCGCCTTACATAAATTATCTCCTTTAATGCAATCTCCTTGCCGATGCCTGCAACACTCCATACACATTTTCCATTGTTCAAAGCTGTGCTGCAGTCCACTTCTGTCAGCTTCATGAGCAGCTCCGTGTCGCTTTTGCTTTCACCGCTTTCTCAGTGAAATCTTGTTCCCATCATAGGAATAAAAAAAGGCAAAGGGGGCCAGGTCGCGCGAGTACGACGGGTGATGCAACACGATGATGCCGTATTTCGCAAAGAACTCCACAGACAAGGTCGAATGGGCAGGCGTATTGTCTTGATGAAGCATTCAGGAATTACTCTTCCACAATTCGGGTCTGGGTCTTCTCACTCTTTCATTAAGGGCTATCAGAACCTCGACTTAATAATGTTGATATATATATATATATATATATATATATATATATATATATATATATATATGTATTTAACGCTATAGAATCACAATTTGTTTCGTTATAATCTCAATTTCGATTCGATTAAATTCAAGCTTAGAACGAGATCTGTTAGGCCTACATGACGAAATCTCAACCTTTTAAAAATCAATACACTTTCTTGAAAACAATTTTGTCATCGTAAACAGTTTAAAAGCCTACTTTGCGGATATTTTTGATATTTTCATTGGATATTGAGTATTTAAAATGCTAATTTATGCAAAATTTCACGCTGAAGTTGACGGTGAAACCAGATTTAACTATGAAGGTGAAATCAGATTTTCACGCTGATTATGAAGGTGCAATTAAGTTTTCAAAAAGTTTACAGTAAAACTGTTTGAGTAATGCTGTTATTCTTCTTTATGTTATTATTCAAACTTGCTGATAACTTATTTTATGATACCAGCGCTGGCACATTATAGCAACGCTATAAAAAGTGCCGAAGACAAGAAGATCCCCTCCTTAATGCTGTCACGAAGCAAAGTGTGGAGCAAATTGACGGAACACAAAGCAGCGCGGGCTGATGCACAGGCTGTGCTCCAAGCAGAACCAGACAACATCAAGGCCTTTGAGAACGACGCGGCTACTTTGTACGAACAGAGTGACTTTGAACGTGCTCTTATCCGTTATTACCAGGGGTTGGCGAGGAGGAGTCAACCACCTTGCTTCTCTGACGGCATTAAAGTGGTGAGCAGTCAAAGCTTCCTAGCTGGCGGAAAGGAAGCGATTTTTTTAAAGAAAACATTTCACACATTATATTTTTTTTCACTTTTCAAAATCTGTAATATCACCATTGTAACCAGCGTTAAAGTATGTGGAAATTAGCATTATATTTTCTGCAATGGAATTGGAGATTTTTGAAATGTTAATTTTCAATAAAACGTAAGATACAATTTTTATTAGATTTTTATTTTTTGAAGAGCTACCGTTTAGAAATGGTTGAAAGGCTTTTTCTGAGAAGTAAAGTTATCAAAGCCGTTATCAAAATCGATTTTCTTGTTAAGTTCGAATCAAATCACACCAAAAGTACCAGAGTGAAGATAACGCCGAGCGCGCGCGCGCGCACACACACACACAGATTGACCATTTTTTATTAATATTTTACATTTATACAAATGTATTTATATTATTTTACAATATATTTACAATATATGAATCGAACAAAAAATTGAATACAAATACCATAGAACAAGAATAAGTAATTATTGGAGTGGACACCAAGTGCGGAACGGATTGCGCATATAAAGCCGAACGTATTGTTTTTAATGAAAGTGCGACCACTGAAAGCAAAACGAAGATGAGTTGAGTGAAGCGGCGTCACTAAACTATACGTAGCTTCGACTCTGTCTAGGTTCGGTCTGAAGCAGTCTTTGCTTCCCCACCACGCTGACCACGCCTCCAAACGTATTTCTGGTTACCTAGGTTACGGTTTTTAAACATAGTAATTCCTTGGATCTGTTACAGTAGACCTAAATATTTAGATTTAAACTGACTGCACTCCGTTTCCGGTCATCTTCACTCCGCATTTGGTGGCCGCTCGACCATATAATGTTACAAAAATAAATTATGTTTTGTATTAGCTACTAGTTTTAACGCTTTGATAATTTGACAATATATTTTATATAATATTTTAATACATAAATTATGGCATCATTATTTATAGGCGGATGCAACTATTCAAACTTGCATTGGACGTAAGGCTGGGTTCATGTTGGAACAAAAAAATCTTGGCAAGACTGTAATTGATATGGAGTTTAAGGACTACACAGAATATTTGGGAGAAGCGGAGGTTGCTAAAAAGAAAGTGAGTTTTTATTTATTTTGGATATTTCGCCTCACCTTTACGCTGATCGCTAAAAGAAAGATTCAAAACTATACGAAATAACTTGTCGCTAGAGGCTCATAGTTTCAGAAGCCATAATAAACGGTAAAATCAAAACAAAGTGCTCTAAATCGTTTTAACAGGTTTGAGTGTAACCACTTTAAAATAAAATAAATTTTTGACAGCAAAACAATTCCAGAAGACAGCAAAAAAATTCCAGAAAACAGCAAAACAACTCCATAAGACAGCAAAACTGTTCCAGAAGGCAGCAAAACTGTTCCAGAAGGTAGCAAAACAACTTCAGAAGGCAGCAAAACAGTTCCATAAGAAGGCAAAACCATTCCAGAAGACAGAAAAATAACTCCAGAAAACAGTAAAACAACTCCTTAAGACAGAAAAACTGTTCCAGAATGCAGCAAAACAGTTCCAGAAGAAGGCAAAACCATTCCAGAAGACAGAAAAATAACTCCAGAAGACAGTAAAACAGTTCTAGAAACCTGCAAAACAAATCCAATTCACAAGTACACAAACCAATCATTTACGAATATTTCTCTTTGGAAATTCTGGTGCGCGTGGTATCGACAAAAATCCCCAAAACGTGTCAGTGCACCAAATTTGTTGTAAGGTTTACGATCTTGTAGTAAATTGAATTGTATCAAAATTTACCTTAACGGTATTCAGGTTTCGTTTTAAATACGTACTAGGACCATTTTCCGAATTTTAAGAAGTGGCGCATCTCTATGTTATTGAAAGAGTCCAAATCAACTCATGTAAATTTCACAAACAAAAGAATAAATGCAGTGCCTGCGTTTCTTTACGGTGAATGGCATTGGATGCTAGATTAAACTGGAAGGTACACATCAAAAAGAAGAAAAAAAGAACTTGATGTTAGGTATAGAAAAATGTACTGGCTCCTCGGTAGGTCAGAAGTAGATACTTACAATAAACTGCTCTTGCATAAACAAGTGCTAAGACCGGTGTGGACCTACGGTTTGCAGTTATGGGGCTGCACCAAAGTGTCCAACATTAAAATTATACAAACGCTCCAGAACAAATTTGCGGACAGCTATTGGTGTACAGTGGTGTATCAAGAACGAAAATATTCTTAGAGATCTTCAAATAGAAACTATTGAAGTGGTAAGGTCTACTGCAGAAAAGACTTCTAAACCACGTCAACACAGAGATGCAGTGATATTGTGATTAAGCTCAACAGAAAGAAGCCATTGTACTTATTATAAAGTTATTTAGTTTTTTCTTAATGTTATTGTATTTCAACGAATACTGCTAGTTGTATTTATTCTTAGTTGTATTTGTACAATAACTTCCCAGCCGGATCGTTTTGAAAAAGTTTGTTTAATGTGTTTTACACCATTTTTTATTTTAAAAATATAATAAAATTAGTAATAAAAAGTATAATTACTTTAATTTTAATGCTTGACTAATTTTAATTAACAGAGAGACGCGGATAAACGAGACCGTTATTTTTCTGAAAAATATATGGGAGGGTTGGCAAAGGACAAAGCATTTCTTCAGAAGTGTTTAAAGGAACCCGGCTTGAACTCCAGCAACGAAGATCATAACAAGCAATTAAACACTATCATTAGGGATACTTTAGCAGTTATAGAGAAGCAAAAGGTAATTTATTTAAAACTAGCTGTAAATCTAAATGAAATGCTTGGTCGAGTTAACTTCCTTCTGTTTTTCTGATTGATTGGACTTACGGAATGAAATGATAGTTCGATTTTCAAATGCATAAATTTAAGTAATACAGTATTATCAATTAAGTTTTGATCAAATCTCAATAAAATGCAATTTGTAAGGGATCTTTGCTAATACCAACGGAAAATGTTAGTTGTCGTGGATGAATACGTAGACCATTGTCAAAGATGACGAAGATGATCCAATGAAATGATGATATTCGTTTTGATGATATTTTTAATTGAGAAAGAGCAATTTTTTGGGATGGGTCCTGAAACA
Organism: Callitettix versicolor; assembly: GCA_022606455.1. Classification (NCBI taxonomy): domain Eukaryota; kingdom Metazoa; phylum Arthropoda; class Insecta; order Hemiptera; family Cercopidae; genus Callitettix; species Callitettix versicolor. Next base: position 42,116,199 of record CM040186.1, on the reverse strand, counting down.
ACTTTCGTGTGAATATATTAAAAAAAAAAAAATGTTTGTTCGGAAAAAACAAACAACATGATTTTATCTCTGCTCAGACAGACTTTCAGTTTTATTAGCCGGGCAAAGTGAGGTTCCAACTAGACTGTTCGTCTATTCATTTGTATGTTTGTTACGTAGTTTTGGCCAAACGCATTGAACGTTTTGAAATTCGGTACTAAGGTATCTTGTACAGAAGCCGAACGACGTCTGTATAAGATTTTAAAAAAATTTACTTCCTTATTAAGACGGTGGCATTGTTGGCCTCCTCGATTGTTTGAAATTATAAAGATTTTCGAAAAAAATTCAATCAAAACCATTGCAAATGTAAGCTTATAAACAATAACTTTGTAATAAATAATAACAGGGATTCAGATTTTTAAAACGGGAATACATCTATGTCCATATCAGGTACCTAAACCATATTCATTCTAAATTTCATCTCAAACGGTCCAGTAGTTAATGGGTGATCGAATAAGAAACAACCAAACACACAAACTTTCAAATTTATAATATTATATTAAGAAGTATAAAAAATTATTAAAACGTCACTGTTGTACAGTTAACATATATCATAAAGAAAATACTAAATAATTAAATTGAACGGGGTGAGTAGTATAATTTCGTTAAAAAAAAAATAAATATTTATTATTCACACCTACCAATGTATAATAAACGTATAAAATGTCATTGTTCTATACTTAACAGTTGAAACAAAACTAAATACCAATTTTATAGCGTATGAAAATGCCAAGCCCTGGCCTGGAATCGAACCCGGGTCCTCAGGGTGGAAGCCTAGTACGCTATCAACTAGGCCACCGACTGGTTTCCCTTCAAATCGTATAAATCTTTCGCCTTTTACTAAATACTAAAAATTAAGTTGGACTGGATAAGTAGTATAATGACATCTAAATATTTATTATTCACACCTACCAATCTTAATCTAAATCATATTATAATTCAGAAAGTTTGTTTGTATTTGTTTGTTTTTTGTTTATTATTGAAGCACGCTTTAACTAATGGACCAATTAAGATAAAATTTGGTATGAACATGGTTTAGGTATCTAAGATAAACATATGCCTATTCCTTTTTAAAGAACGCCATTATACTACTTACCCATCCCAACTAAATTAATTAGTATTTAATTTTGTGACAAGTGTAAACTGTATAACAGTGACTTTTTATATATTTACTATATATTGGTAGGTGTGAATAATAAATGTTTAAATTATTTTAAACGTCATCATACAACTTACCCAGCCCAACTTAATTATTTAGTATTCAAGGCCGGTGGAGGCAGCTAACGTGAACAGCTGATGGGTTTAGCAACCCCACTATATCTTTATCTCATTCTACTCTCACTCATTTACTCCACATACACATAATACACATATACACACACGCTCTCTCTCTCTCACTCACAAACACATACACACCCGCAGAGGGGTGTAGACTAGCTGCACCTAGTGAGAGGACCTAGAAGAACATAGCGGCACCCGAGTCTAACACACACTTACACTTACAGCACTACACTTACGATTTAAACACCTTACACACACACACACACACACACGTACATTTAGGGATACTATGTACATTCTGGCAAGCACATGAATGTTGAGTTATGGGTGTCGGAGCCCATAGCTGAGTCTATCGAAACAAGTGGTTGCATTCTGTGAGTTCATAGAGGGCGGCTGCCAGTGGTATTTGGGTTTGGGAAACCGTAACTGTGTACCGGAACCCATTCCTAAGATATTCTGGAGTGCTGACAGACATGTATTTCGGCTCCAGGGTATTTGGAGGTCCCCCCTCCAATTTATTGGGGATTCTCGCTTTAGTTCGAGTATCCTGGGCCACTGGTGACGTCTGGGTGCACCCTGTGCCACTTGCTCGAAACATCTTCGTTCATGAATCGCTCGGTATTAAATTTATGGATCCTAATAAACAAAACGCCAAAACTTGTGTAAAGAGACATCGTTCGGTTTCACCCGACGTGTCTGAGGAATATAGAGAAGAAATTGAATGCCACGAGGGAAGTACCAAAGAAATTATGTTACCAACTCCTAGATATCTCGTTTTTAGAAACGCGGCGGAAAGTGATAAACTTTCCAAGGTTTATCCCTTCCTGATCAACAAGGCAATAGTTGGGAATGCAGGTTTGTTGCTTCCATTAAGAAGCTACAGAACGGGACTTTGTTAGTTCAAGCAAAGAGCGACAAACAAAGTAAGTCGCTGTTGAAGATAGAGTCGTTTTTTGGGAAGGTTCAGGTATCTGTGGAACCCTACAGATCTCTGAACTTTGCAAAGGGTGTGATTACCTGCCGGGATCTCCTCCATGTTGACCTGGAGGAGATAAAGTCCGAGCTGTCCGGTGAATGCGTTACTGATGTCACACGAATAATGCGCATGGAGAAGGGGCAGAAAATACCTACTGCTTCCCTAATTGTGACCTTCGGGAAACCTATCATCCCCGAATATATCTATGCTGGGTACGAACGTCTGTCTGTGTGACCGTATGTCCCGAGCCCAAAACGTTGTTTCAAATGCCAGGGTTTTGGACATATGAGCGCAGATTGTAAGAAGCCTGAAATATTCGGACATTGTGGTGCTCAAGGTCATAATAGTACAGATTGTAAAGATGATCCAAAGTGCTCCAATTGTGGAGGCGATCATCCTGCTCGGTCAGTTAACTGCCCGAAATACAAAGAAGAGAAAGCAGTTCTAACTATTATGACCAAAGAGAAAGTATCGTTTTGGGAGGCCATGAAGATTTACAGATTTCAGAAACCTCTTACGGAAGGCAAGTCTCTTGCTGCTGTTTTGTCTTCCAATAAAGAGACATCCTGCGCAAATTGGGACAAGCTTACCAAAACCGTCAAGTTTTGACGGAGCAGGTGGCTCAGTTACTCTCAATATTTTCTAAAACGTCTACTTCTGTTTCTACTTCTGAACAGGGAGCTGCAGTATCAGGTACCACACCTATCCAGACCTCGTTACCATCTGTCACAAAACCATTACAACAATCTTCAGAAAAGGCTCCTTCTGTTCCTAGACCAAGTACAACAGCAAATAAGCCGCAGGTGACAAAGTCACAAGTTCTAAAAACTAGTGATAAAAAATCACTCTAGGGCTAGAGTACTTTCTGAAAAAGAAGTCTAATACCTACCCTGCTACAGTTAGATAAAAAAAAATTGTGTTATTTAGTGATTAAGTATTTGTTATTGTTTATTTAAATTTTATTGTTATTTAAATTTTTGTTTAATTTAATTTTACTGTTATAGTTTGTTGTAGTTTTATTTTCTTATATAAGTAATTTTTGTAAATTTATTTATATTTTTTTTTATACTTTCATTTTGCGTGACGGCGATGATAACCGTTAAGGTTTTTCGCCGCAAAATAAAAATAAAAAAAAAAAATATGCCGACCTTTGATTTCTCCTTGTGTACATACCTGAAAGACAACACTCCTAACATTGTGTATTAACGTGAGTTTTTTTCGACTGATTAATTCATATCCATCTGCTAAATTTATTTTCACAGATGGTTCTAAGATGAATAATAATGTTGGGTGTGCGTTTTATTCACTGGATGAAGGGAAGAAGTATGGATTACCCTCAATTTGTAGTGTCTTTACAGCTGAACTCTTTGCCATCTTAAAGGCTCTGAACACTATTGAATTCGATAGTTTGCATTACGTAGTTTGTTCTGATTCAGGAAGTGCCCTCCAGGCAATCCGGGATATGTATTCGGTAAACCCTGTGGTTCAAGATGTTCTGTGCTCTGTCCATAGACTTGAACTACGAGGTGCAAGAGTATCATTTATCTGGATTCCTGATCACTGTGGAATATTTGGAAACACTGCAACGGATAATGCGGCAAAGGAAGCAACTTTTCTGCCGCCATGCACTCAAGGTGTAATCTTGTCTCACTTTCTTTGTCACGTAAGACATTTAATTCTTCTACAGTGAGAAAATGAATGGGCAGCTACAAGCAGTAACAAATTGAGGGTAATTAAAAATACTGTTCGTCCTTGGGGGTCGTCAATGCGTGCAAGTTGTAGAGAAGAGGTGGTGATCACCCGCCTTCGCATAGGTCACTCCATGTTAACGCGGATTTCTGATGGAACGCGGGGACCCACCTGAATGCGAGTTGTGAGTGTAGGAAAACCATCACAATAAAACATATACTGCTCGATTGTGATGGTTTCCAAAATGTGCGTGTTATGTGTGGTCTGAGCAACTGTTTGCAGACGATGTTGGGAGATATTGCCTCGGCCGTTGACCGGGTTCTAGACTTCCTTCATCGTCTGAATGTTTTAAATAAAATTTAATTTATTATATTTGTAATTTCTTGTGTTATTTTATTTATTTTATCTAAATAACTTTATTTCTGTTATGTTTATGCATACTTTTACGAATTGTTATTAAATTTTATTCATTATTCATTGTTATTTAGTTCTTAAGTATTCGTTATTGTAATATAGTTATACCTGTTATTTAAATGTTTAATTTAATTTTACTGTTATAGTTTGTTGTATTTTTTTTTATTTAAGTAAATTTTGTTAATTTTTTTATACTTTCGTTTTGCATGACGCCGATGATAACCTTAACGGTTTTTCGCCGAAAAAATTTAGTATTCAAGTGTTACTTTTATAACAGTGACGTTTTATAAGTTTTATATATGTTGATAGTTGTGAATAATAATGTTTAAATTATTATAAACGACATCATTCTACTTACCCAGTCCAACTTAATTATTTAAAATTATTTTTTGTGACAAGTATAGGGCCTAACCTATTCTGATTTTGAAAATGGGCTGTAAATTTTATTACCGATATATTATAATTGCGGACAAAGCCACAAACGGTAACATTTAGTATATAACAAACGTTTAAAACATCATCGTTGTACAGTTAACACATGGTACAAAACTAAATAGGCCCTACTAAATAATTAAGTTGGACTAGATAAGTAGTAATAGCGTTTTTTAAAACGAAAATAGGTCTGTGTTCATCTCATATACCTAAACCTTGTTGGTAACAAATTTCATCTCAATCGGTCTAGTAGTCAACGCGTGATTGAATAACAAACAAAACACAAACTTTCACAAATATAATATGATTAAGATAAGATGATTTCTGGCAAACAAATGAATGACAAAAATTCTTTCCAGGAAACTCTGATGACGCGATGCCCGGTGTACGTTTTGAAACATGCTGAACCCAAAGTGTCCGAGAGAATGAGGAAGACAAAAGCAGAAGAAACAACGGCGTCAACAAACGGAGCGCTGCGCGTGATAGTGGGGCTGATAAAGAACGCGAAACGAGCGGGTGACAACAAAGATATAGAAAAGTGTTTAAGTTTCAGCGACAGAGCTTTGCGGTGTACGGAGAGCCAACCAATACGGCTGGTGGACAATAAAACAAGGAGGCAATTGAACGGTCAAGTTTACCGTATTATTGGCCAGTTGAATTTGGATATGAAGGAGTTAATTCCAGGACTGACGATAGCCCAGAACGAAGAGAGGATACTGTACATGTTAGGGAAGAAGTTGGAGGACAAGCGCATATTGGAAGTATTTAAGAAGACTGTACGACCTCCCATTTTAAATATAAAGTAAGTATTTATGAATACAGTCTTAAGTGTTGTGATATTATTATTGAATATTTCAGGCATTCAACATTACTCTGTGTGTAAAAATATAATACACAACATTTTGAGAGTATGGGCTTACCTCTAAACCTAGCGTATAGACAAGCAGCTATTTAACTGACATGAAAGAATTTCCAAAAGTAAATTTCTATAACATTTTTATTTCACCATTATAATCAGCATTGAAATCAGTCTACATTAACATTTCAAAATTTTAAACTACATTGAAAATACAAAAATGAACAATTACTACTGTCATAATCGATAAGTGTGCTAAGATTGAATCGAATTAAACCAAAATTAGGAAAGTGAGTGTTTTCGTAAACACATATATATATATATATATATATATATATATATATATATATATATATATATATATATATATATATATATATATATATATATATATAATATATATATATATATATATATATAATATATATATATATATATATATATATATATATATATATACCTACCCCTAAAAAGTGATCTATAGATCAGGATCTATGCTCATTTCAAGGTCCTTGGTATGGATGTTAATATGATCGTCGGTTCAAAAATAAAACTAACACTTACGAGTGGTCAGAGCTTTAAATCTTAAAACATCCAGATAGCCTTTCAATGTGTGTGTGTGTGTGTGTGTGTGCACGCTATGAGTGTGTGTTTTATGCAGATGAGTGAGAGTAGTACGAGCTAGAGTACTGAATATAAACCGACTAGAAGTAAACCCACCCTTACAAAAAGCGTGCTCAATATTAGCGGCTAAAGTTCAAGTAATTGAACTGTTTGCCGCAACGAACGTTGCAAACTACAAGGACATGGGGGGAGAAGTTTTATTATGTATTTAACTGTAGTTGATGCTGCGAGATGCCACTAGCAGCGAGAGCTCACATATCTCTCATAAGGGTTATCATTGAAGTAAGTTTATATGCAGTGATTAAAGGCACGGTGGGAACGCTAAGCCACCTTAGCTACTACCACCGGACGTTATAAGTTTTTACGACTTAATACTCGTATAATCGTGTTATAAAGTTATGACTGTACAACAATAGTTTCAACAAAATCTAATGATCGATTTCGGATTTAGTCGATAGCTTCTTAATCATTTATTCAGAAGTTCTAACAGAATATTTCATTTCAATACACTATTACATACTTTAATACTCGTATGTTTGAACAGAAAGTATCAGAGGGACATAGAATTGCGATTAGAAATGTCTGCAGAACCTTTGGAGAGGACGTACCTTTATCACGAGTTATCCTGGGTCCTGCTGCAATCAGGAAAATATGAATCAGCCAGAAAAGCTGCCGTGTCTGGTTACAGGACAGCTAAGAAAATAAACAGCGTGATTTGGTGTATCAATAACGCTTTTCTAGTTGCTACAAGCGATATCAACCAATCTTACTTGGACGAAGCCAAAATGTCCATCGCAGAGGCTATTAACAAAGCTAAAAGCATATCTAACAAAAAATGTGTCATATTTTTTGATAAGGTAATATCACATACACAAACATCTATATTAATTAATTATTTTATTCAAATTGAAATATTTAAGAAAAGAAATATTAACGATAATCTAGACCAACCTGAAAAGTACTAGGCCGGAAGGCCACCAGTACGGAGCCGAGCGGAATGAAGATGAACGATAACTGGAAGTTCACTTTTAAGAACTCGTTATATCTTTTAAATCTAATTATTTAGGCCTACTGTAACGGATTCTAGAAAACTACTATGTTTAAAATCCGTAACATAGGCAACAGTAACCTAGGTAACGAGAAATAATAAGTTTGAAGGCGTGGTCAACGTTGTGGGGAAACTGAGTAACCTTTAAAAATCGAGCCTAGACAGAGACGAAGCGCAGCGACGCCTATTGACTCCGCTCCACATTTGATGACGTATCAAGTAATCGTGGCACGCAGCTCTTTGTTGCCGTGATGGAAGCAAATTCCCCAAAATAATTGTTTTCTTACATTTTTTCGAAATTTGATTTCACCATCACACTCATACAACGCACACATTAGCATTTTTCTAGTGGCGGTTGTAAAATGGCGACTACTTTAAATCTTTAATAATTAGTAACTAATTTGACTTATATATTTCTGAAAAACAGATTTCACCGTCATATTTTAGCGTTGAAAATTGCGTAAATTAGCATTTAAAAAACCCGTTAAAATTAAGATAATTTAAAGTACTAATATATGTTGTTTATGTTAGGGAAATCAGAGTTTCAAAGAAAAGATAAGACAAAGGAAATTATTTCGTAAATACGCTTCTATCGCATCAGCGAGACAACTGCGTGCCGCAATTATATTAACATTCGTAATGGTCACAATTTTAAAATATTTCGCTGTGCGATAAGCTTGTCCAAACTATTGTTAAAATCGAGTGTGCCAATTTTGAAACAAACCGAGACCAATAATGCTCCGCCTCTGTAGCCTTCAATTCAATTCGTTCTATATGTAGTGACATGTTTAACCACGTGTCTGTTATTAAATTAAACAATAACATTTTTAGAAAATGCATTTTCACCACGTCAGCGAGACAGCTGCGTGCAACGATTATTTCAATATTTACTTGCAATATTTAATAGCAATAGGCAGTAAAGTACAGATAATAGCGTGTAATTAACTTTTATAGTTCAACGGTGATGAATAATTCATGAAAATATTGCGATTTTATTAGTGTGGTTACACCAAGTTACACATTCACCAGTAAAATTTAATAAACTTGTGAAAATAATAGTTACAGGTGTTTCACAAACATAGAGCAACAAGGCTTGTAGTTACCAGTGAATTTTAAGTAATTCACTGCCAACATTTTCCAGTGACTTTTGATATTTTCAAAAGTTACAAGTTTACACTGGTGAAAACAACAAAATTTAACCCAGTACCAGAGTTCGATAACTTTTACTGTGCTATCATTTTATTTTTATTTTGATATTATTTGATTATGTTAATTGTTAACAAGACCATTTAACCTACAAACAGAATTATCGCGCAGAATTATTGTTTTTATTTTGGTATAATTTGAAGATGTTAATTGTTAACAGAAACTTTTAACCTACAAGAAGAATTATTGTGCTATCTTTTTTTTAATTTTCGGTATAATTTTAAGAAGTTAACATTTAACCTACAAGCAGAATTATCGTGAAATTTATTATTATACAGTATCATAACCTTAAAAGTACAAACAAGAAAACAAATAGTTGTTAATGTAGATTTAGCCTATAACTTTATTTAGACGAATTGTAACTTTTTTCACAAGTGATACAAATGTTTATGAAACATCTGTACTTGTGAAATTTTAATTACAGGTAATTATAATTGTGAATATGTAACATTTAACTTTCTTGAAACATGGCCCAGACATAGAAGCCAGAATTCAGAATGTTTAGCGGAAGGAAAATGATGAGCGAATATTGTCCAAATTTTGCACAATGCAAGGAGCACGTGGAGACAGTTACCCCTCCTATTTGTGTACATGTCTTTGTTGTGAGCACAATATCAGTTTTTTAGTAAAACAGATTCTGAAGAAAAGATATTGTATCTTACAGTTTTACATCCCTAAAACACGTATTACATAATGCTCACACCAAATTGTTACAAATAGATATATGTGACCTATTTATAAAGAATAATCTTTAAACAAATACGTTCCTTAAAAATTGTCATATTTTCTAACATTCTTAGTGTACAAGAAACATTTCCGCCGACCGTATTAACTCATTCATTTTGATAAGGCATAATCAGCTGTATGAGAGTTCGAATTAGGTTTAGGTTAAATTTACTTTTTGAGAGCCTCTAGGCAAATTGTGCCTCTTGGATTCTAGTTCAGTAGATTGATGCTCTCAATATGTTTTGGCAGTCCACTGACTAGCTCATTCGGCTGAGGTTCTCAGGGTCCTTTACCCAACACCCTTTACCTCCTTGTGGCAAGAGCCACTCAATCATAGATTATGTAGCTTGCAAATTTCTCTTCCTTGCTGCATTATCACGGCTTCTCCGTGGTACATTCCTATTCTGTTCGTATGAGCCGCCTCGTGGATAGCGTACTAGGCTTTCACCCCGAGAACCCGAGTTCGATTCCCGGTGAGAGCTTGGCATTTTCATACGCTATAAATCATCCCATCGTCTGCATTAGCCCAAGTGTGCACAATAGTCGGACGTTAAAAAAAAAAAATCCTGTTCATATAACCCTAAAACTACAGTGCCCTGTAGTAAGTCCAATGTTTCCTGAGTTTTCCTGCACAGATTTACGCTCTTAGATATAAGTGGTTGTGTTTTTTCAAAGTTTGATTTCTGAGAGATCTGCTTCTTCAAGGTTTAATTAGAAACATTTATACTACAGACAGTAGTTGTGCTTTGAGATAGACCGTTGTCTTACTGTTTTGATATGTTTAACCCAGCTCTCACTTCTTTCACTGCAAATTTGGTAAGGCCACCTAGCGTCCATACAGTATGCCACAATTCACTGCATGTGAATTCTATGAGTTTAGGTAAAAAACAGTTTCACCCTGTTACTTTCATCCACATTTTCTAGTGTTTTCTGGGCTAGAAACTTTGTTTCTCGCTAATCCATTTCCACAAGTAGGGATATAAAATGTCCGCCCATACAGAGCCCTGCTTGCGCAGGTAAGGCTGATTAAAACTGGAGGTCCCTGGTATCCAGAATTTGTATACTTGAGCAAAACTTCCCTTAGCCACTGAGTCCTTGCGTGGATGAAAGGCTCTAACCACAGAGCAGATACATGAAAGAAAGGCATCTACCTTGGAAATGCCAAATTCATACTCACAATATGTGAGCCCCTGAGAAGTCAAATCTAGTTGCTATCTTTGCATTTGTCCATATTTTGAACTTACATTCATTTAAAGTCTTTATTAATCTAACTGTTATAAAGATAAAGACGTTAAACTACAAAAATATTGTATCTCTAAACGTGTTTAGATATTAAATATCTAACATTAATTAAATATATAATAAATATTAATTAAATATATTAATATATTAAATATTAACTCCAAACTGATACTATTGGACATACTCCTAAACAAATATGTTCCTAGAATTGACCCAACATTGTTCCTAGGTCAGTGACCCAACATCGCCTGTAAATAATTGCTCAAACCGCATATACGTCGCATGTTTTCGAAACCATCACAATCAAGCAAAGTGTGTTTCACTGTGATAGTCTCTCTACAGAACTCACATTCCCTCGACCCATCAGAAATCCTTGCGTCAGCAAGGAGTGACGAATGCGTAGAAGAGCAACCAAGCCTCTTCTCTACGACTTGCACGTATTGACGACCTCCAAGGACGAACAGTACTTTTGATTACTCCCAATTTGTTAGTTTCCTTAACTGCCCACTTATTTTGTCAATGCAAGTAATTTAAGTCCTTCACATAGCAGAGAAAATCTGAACAAATAACACGTTGCGTGTTTGGAGACAGCATAATTGCTTCCTTCATCGCAATCTCCGCTCTAGTGTTCCCAACTACGCCACAGTGATCAGGTTCCAGCGACCTTACATCTACATTAATCTGTTGTAATTATGAAAAAATTAAACCACAAGAATGCTCTTCTGGCCGAGCCTAACTTTTGTAACATTACTTCAAGGTCAGTCGTGCCATATTTATGAAGAAGCATAACACACTTTGTTGTCTTTCAAAAATAGCTCAAAATTAGTGAATAACGTGGGTTGTACACACACGGTTAGTCAAACGGAAAAGTATGGCTTACCCTCGGTTTGTAATGTCTTTACCGCCGAACTATTTCAATTTTTAAGGCTTTAAACACAATTGTATTCAATCCTGTCCATTACCTTATTTGTTCTGTTTCTAAAAGTACGGGATTATGTACTCAGTAATCCTCTTGTTCAAGATAGTTTGTGCTCCATCCAAATGGTTGAACCACGAGGTGTTGCTGGATACCTGGTCACTGTGGAGTAGCTGATAACACTAGAACGGATACTGCGGCAAAGGAAGCAACTCTGCTGCTGCCAAGCACGGAATTTGTTATTTTATCAGATTTTCTCTGATACGTGATGCACTTAAATTACTTGCATTGGGAAAATGAGTGGGCAGCTGTCGGCAATAACAAACTGAGGGGAATTAAAAATACTGTTCGTCCTTGGAGGTCGTCATTACGTGTAAGTCGTACGTAAGAGTGGTGGTCACTCGTTTGTGATACATACATATGTGATGGGACGCCAGGACCTCTTTGTGAGTTCTGTGAATCACACATCACAATTGAATATGTTCTACAAGATTATAAGGAACCTGCGACGGCTGTGTGGATTAGCCAGTACTTTACAGGAAACTTTAAAAGATGATGCTTCGGCTATTGACCGTAATAAGTTTCCTTCACCGCGTACATATATTTTATGAAATTTAATCATGTATTTATTGATATTATTATTTTTAATGCATTGTTACTTGTTAATTTTTTTTCAGATACCATTTACAATCCTCTTGTATTTTGTTTTTTAAATATTATAGTAATTTATTAAGTTTTCTTCAAAATAACTCTTGTTATATTTATTATTTTTGTATCCTTTTATTAACTATTATTTACTTGTTCAGCATTAGCTATGGTAAATTTTGTTCTGTTTATTTTATATCAGTAATCTGATCATTACTTTTTTCAGGTTCTGTTTTGGGCAGTGATAAACCTTTAGGTTTTTTCACCCACAAAAATTAAAAAAAAAAAGAAATCAGTACATAGTAAAAATGTAAATACACATACATAAAGAACATGATAGCAGTCTAGGTTTACATTCGATTTACATATTTTTCTTTGTGACGAGCTTACCTTAATTTTTATTAATACTAGCGCATCAATATTGGCATATGAGCTGCCATCAAGGCAAGACTGCTTTTTGAGGGGTCTTTATATAGTTATTTTTGTGAGTGTATGTTTGAAATGTTGTCTAATTATCAAACTTAGCACAAAAATCGATTAATTCTTAAAAATTAAAAAAAAATATTTACAATTAAAAAATGTGATTTTACTATCATTAAAACCCGCATAAATTAAAATTTCAAAATTTTAAATTACATTGAAATAAAATGCTACCGAACACCGTTCATACTGGTTGTTGCAGTAAACGTTATTGTTGGAAATTTACTACTATCGATTCAATGGGACAGCGCGCTCTGCAATTGATTTCGTAAATATTTAAAACTGTTACATACTGAATGAAGACAAAAGTTGTCTAAGAACCGTTTCTTGAAGGAAACATTTTGTGGACACCCTAAATAATATTTAAATTTCCAGATATTAGAACTGACCGACGATGCCGAACTCATGGACTTGGAAGGACCAACGACAGAGCAGAAAAGAATAAACAAGATCATAAAAATGATGCCCACGCAAGAGTTGCGCTTGGTAGCTTCGAATTTGCTTCAGAAAGTAATAAATATATCAGACAATACCGTTGCTCTAGGGACCCGCGAGAGTATGATGTCGATCAGGAGGACCTTGAAGATGCAAGCTAGGGCAAAGAGGCAGACGTTGTTGGAATCGGTTTCAGCGGCCAGGTACAATTCTTTGTTAACGGAGAGGAAGAGCCTTGTTGACGAAGACGTAGCTATATGAAGCGCGTTATAGTTAATGATGGCTTTTTAAATTTGGACTAATTTTTACCAGCAATATTATTGGACGTGAAAACAATCTTATTTTACTTCGAAGAGGATATATTGAATATTTCTTTTATATTTTATTATACAATTAGTATTGTTTATATAAACAGATTCAATATTGATGATTTATACAATGAGGGTTTTTATGAATGTTATATTAAAACTAAAATATTTTAAAATAAAATTTATCAAAAAAATGAGTACTTTTTTGTAAACGAAAATGACCTATTGTAATAGTTTTTGTCGAAATTTAAACATTTAGAACGCTTTATAATAACAGTTAAAATTACATAACATAGTCGCCAGTTATTACGTTCACTGGTTAGTTCTATCAGCCACTTATACTGATCAAATAATATGTTTCTACGGCTTTTGGCGAAAAGCACATGGATATCATCGCCGTACAGCAAAATATCTTACACGGAGGGGAAACTAAATCTAAACATTGTTAATACTATACTAAATTAAAACTAAACACTAAAACATTAAAACAAATATAATATTATTAAAATATATAAACTTAATTAAACAAAGTTTAACAGGAATAAAAATGTGAAAACAAAAACAAAAATACAACAAAATGGGTAATTAGTTTTAAAAAATATAAAAAACCGCTGCAAAACAATACTATAGCTAAAGTAGTCCAAATACATTTATACAACGAAAAAATTTATAATTCTGTCAATGACCGACGAATCATCCTTTAAAAATGCCTCCGTAGAGGCCCAAACGACTACAGAAATCGATTATCGTTCCACATCTCGACACTATTTGTAAATTAACATTACTTTTATGGTAGATCAATTTGGCGGGTTTTGCTGCTTAAGAAGTTCAAAACGTCGTTACATTTTTTTACCTAAATGAGTCTATATATAAAACTAGATAAAATGGATTTTTGTGTATACGGTCATTGTATCTACCATAAATTCAATAGCATCTGGGCCAATCAGAATAAACAATTTTGGTTGGCCGATAAGCTGGCCTTGGTTCTGTTTCTCACCACTCGAACGTAGCGCCCGTGCTCTCTGCCTTGCTTACCAGTAGGGATGGGCAAAACGGTTCTTTTAATAGATCCGGCTCAGTCGTATGATTCGGTTCAATACCCGGATCTTCAGATCATTCCGTTCAGCTCAGTGACGTTGCAAGTCCGGGTGCTACTGCTGATTTGCCTATGTATGAGGTAAGTTGTCTTTGTTTTGTCTGCTTTAAAGTTTGTGATTACAGTACGAATTTACAATATTACGTGGATTACTAAGTGTGTTATTATGAGCTAATTGAGTGTTTTCACCTTTTTATAATTTAAGTGATAACCGATAATTATATTTTATTATTATTCGTATCACGTGTACATTCTACTGCATTGGCAGGGGTTGTTTTTTGACTCAAAGTTTCCTGGAGTAGGCGTATGTCATTAATTTTTAAAATCAATTATTCGGAAACGAGTCAAAAAGTAGTAAATTAAAAATAGTAAAAAAGTCTTTTTGCATGATCTAATATCCCTAACGAAGCAAATGTGTTAGTAATATATTTACTTTCATTCAAATTAGTTACTAAATATTGAATAATTTTTGTAATAACATTGTTTGAATAATTTTATTATCCTAACTGCAATTAATATTAAATTAAGTATTGTTTTATTTAAATTAATAAGTTGAACAAAACATTTAACCGTATACACATGGTTAATGTCTATACCCAACCAGTCTTAACACTGTATCGAAACAAAATATCAGTTTTAACAGATCATAGATCTAAATGATTTGAAGATCTGAACTGAACTGTCAATCTGACCAACGACAGCTGTGTTCGGATCACCAAGTGGTTCGGCTCACTAAGCTAGAGGATCTCAGTTCAGATCACTGGTTCGTTCATTTGTCGTCCATATTTACTTACCAGATCTCGTGGTGACCACACGCAGCGACTCTGTGTAACAGTGCTACAGAACGAGTTATTTAACCGTGTTTGGATACTCTGCAACCACATCACCGCTAATTCTGATTGTCATACGTCCGTGAGAGATTCGAATTTATAATACAGCAAAATCCTTAATTTACACTTGTGGGATTTCTATCTGTACAACCACTTAATACATTTATCTTTCCATGAGATACAATCCCACTTAATTTGCGATGTTGACGAGTGTTTAATGTAACATTCAATAGAACAGCCTAATTCTTAAGACAGTGAAACACAAGTGATTATTAACATTGTGTGTGTTTTGAGAGAAACAAATTAATATCTTGGTACACAGTGAGAGTGAACTTGTTCCCCGCTTTTGACGAACTGTAAACACACTTCGCATTTGTTCTGTGTTACGCGTTGAAGGTGAAATCAAAGCATGACTTCCAAACCAAATTGTTGAAAAACCATGTAGGCCTACTATGTCTTGTCCAGGCCACTTGTGTGACCAGTTAATAAAGCAGTGCCATTCATCACAGTTAGGTTATTTAATAAAACTATAACCTATAAAATTAATGAATGAATTCTAACGTTGTACCTTATTGAAATATTTACAAATGAAACCTACCATAACCGGACTTTACACACACACACACACACACACACACACACACATATATATATATATATATATATATATATATATATATATATACGTGTGTGTGTATATATATATATATATATATATATATATATATATATATATATATATATATATATATATATATATATATATATATGCTACAGTATTTACTGTTTAAAAAGATTGTCTTACCGATCCTACTTTCAAAACATATTCCGTAAATAATTATTCAAGTTTTGAATACAGTAATAATTTAAATATTACTTTCAACATTGTTTTTAACAATCAGCTGTTTTGTTACACAAATAATTATTTTTCACATATGCCTGCATTTCCTTCACCATCGCTTTATACTGTTCCTGGAATTTTGTTTGCAAACATTTTTGTTGGTTTTTTTTATAGTAAAGCCTTAAAATACAACAGGATGAGGCGTAAGATTTCCCTGGTGTTTTACGAACCTGTAGGTACTCCATGTAAGTAGTTTCAATAATGCAGATTCTTATTTTTGGTACAAAACCGATCGGAATGCTGAGCTTAGCGTAAAGTGTGAAAGATTATTTTTAAATTAGCCAAAATAAAGTGACGCTAAATAATAAATCTCAAGAATGTAAACTGTTTAATAATTTATTTTGTCGACTTGCGCGAAAATCTAATAAAGCTACTGCAATATCGTCCTTTACACTTATATTCCCGTCCCATCTTGTCCTCTGCCTGTATTGTAGCTCCACGTGTCTTATATTAGGCTCTTGTCTGCTCATGAGGCGAAGGTATTAGAAATTTCGTTGATATACAATATATTACCCTATATCTTGTTCAAACCTTAAATACAGCGTCAGTACGAGCATATAGTCGCTAAGACGTTCATTAAGTGAAGGAAACCTAAGCAAGTATTGAGGAATGCAGTGTAGACATCTCCAGTATTCATTTATAAGGGATCTTTTGGTTTATGCATATTGTAATCACTATTTTTCATCTAAATAAGTTTTTGCCGAGGTAGATGTAAGATTGGCTCGAGAGTTCAACAAAACCACACTATCGCTGCACGCAGCTGTGTCGCTGACGTTCTGACAATCGTAATTTTTTGTCATACCTTTTTCTAAATCTGAACAAACAGCATTATACTAATTTATAAAATTGTGTAAAAATTACTTTGAATTGGGTAATTTTATAATTGGTAATCTCTTTCCGATCCTGTTTTTGGGCGATGATAATCTTTCAGGTTTTTCGCCCACAAACCCCCCCCCAAAAGTTATAAAATAAAAACCTTTTCTGGTATAAATAGTGACAACTTTTAGGGGATAAATATTCTGTTCCTCGCCGAGGCACCCGCAGGCTAAGTCAAATGTTTACTTTGGTGGAAGTTATACGCGAAGCCAGTAAACAAGATAATATTAGGCCAGTTAATAGTTACATTTACCATAATATTTACAGTACCCTGTGTTTGGGTATCTGCACCGCAATGTACAAATTATCAAAACTATATTGGAATGTAGGACAGATTTATTGTACTTAAAAACAGGGCTACGGTGGAGAGGCAAATTTTTGATTGCTCTCTATGTAATCTGAAAAGGGGAAAATGGCTGTTTATGTAGGATGAAAGAAAAAGATGTGTTTCATTTCGTGGAAATTTTTCTAATTTTGTGTTTTTTTAAAAACGATTTTTCCAAAAAAAGTAGACATTTCAATGAATGAATTTAATGGATATTTAAACAAAAGGGATTGGGGGGTTTGCCGGCTCGGTATGTTCAGCAAACATGACAGTTATTATTAATGTAAATGTTTAGAAAATTGTGCACGTTATTTTTCGATTTAAATAAGACGTTGTTATTATTATTCACGCTAAATACGATTATGTATAAAATTTTCAAAAAAGTATAGATAAAGTGTTGAATTTTTGAAAGATTCGAAATGACCACCATTTTCAAACGGTTAGCCGATTTTGCTGGTTAAAAAACTTGTGCCAAAAAAATTGATTTTTGTGCCAAATTTTTAAACTTTTAAAATTGCATTGAAAATATGTATAAAAAACCCTGACCGCCGTCTTTATGTTTCAAATTTACAATGAAATTTTCCCTCTTAAAATTTTACGCGTAATTTATCCACAAATACGTTTTATCAACACCACTTTGGTCGCTACAAAGACAAAATTTTAATTTCGTTTGTCACATGGTTTACACGTAAAGAAGCGTGAGAGTGTGTGTATGTGTTTGCCTACGAACATAAAAATAGCCTAAAAAGAATAAAAATAAAATATTATATTTCAAAATAAGTAAAAAAATATACAAAAATAACACATTGAAATTAAACGATGTAAGATATTCTATACATTTGTTTTATATTATACTTGACAATTTTTTACATTTGTAATGTTGGTACAAATGTTACTGTTGCTTAAGGGAGCTTTCCGTAAGATTCCCTTAAGATATCCTTAAGTAATGTCTGAATGCCAACCTAAGTATACACAATGCATCATGACACAAGTCCTGTTTCTTTAAATATTATTTTGTACAAGTAATGACGCAGCTGACAGTTATGAATTATAACAATGAATGCTGTTTCTCAAAGATGCTGTTTACATTGTTTAGTTACAATTAAACAATCTTAATCGTAATGATTATTTGTTTGACTTTCTAAAGCTCCTAATTTCAGTTATCGCCTTTATAACGCTTTTAACAATTTTAACTGGAAAACAGGCCATCTTAGTTACGTACATAACCAAGCGGCTAGATCACTTTTTGAAGGATCGATAAAAGTGTTCTTGGTCTGATTCGAGTTAAACGTCACACGAAATTGATTTTAGTAACAAACAGGACAAGTAGTTTTACATTAATCGTAAAACTGTATAATCGTTTTAAATTGTCGGCCATTTTAAACCCTAATCATATCATCGTTTTATGTCTTGCGCTCTTTTTAAAGTCTTTCTTCGCCATCAATGTCAGCGTTAAAGTTTTGGCAAAGTAGCATTTTAAATTTTCAGGATACTCTAAAAGTACCAAAATAAATCAGACGGAAATGTTGGAAATTCGCTTTAATCCCGTCAGCGATACAATTGCGTGCAGTTTATATTTATTTGCAATAACAATTCTAATAACAAAATTATTATTTTTAAATTAGTTCTTTTCCGGTTAAGAACCGAAGAGGTTATCATCAATGCGAGAAATTGATATTAAAAAACAACAAAAACAAAATGATTAAATTAGAAATTAAAGTTAAAAATATCAACAAAAAAAAAAAAAAATAAATAAATCAAGCAAGATATAATAACAATTATAAATATTTATCTAAAACTAGTTAATATCTTAAAAACATCAACATATACACAATTTATTGAAGCGAAGCTTTTAATGTTAGCTTTAGCTTTAGAAGTGAATAGAAAGGAAGTCTGCTGAACGGAAGAAAGTAACGGAAATATGGAACGAACGAACAAAACGAATTTCGTCTGCCTATTTTTGTCTCTTTTTTCTTCCTTCTTTTCGATAACTGTACATATGTATTGCATGAAAACGTTTTGTTGCTTTGGTTTCGGTACTTTTCCTTAGTTGAAGAACACGTGCACGTTGTAATCGTTTATAATATATTCAAAATTAATATACACCTTTATAATAATAGTTGTTAATATTGCTTGTTTTAAACAACATAACCTGAAACTTATTATGGCTCTATCAGCTGTTCAATGAAATCACTTCGTCATTACGAATTAATATAAACACCTGATCTTTACTATAACTACAGTAAATAATATCTAAGCTAGGTTAAGTATTTATTTAAACAAAACAAGATATTTGTAAGCATATCTTCAAACTAATTATATATTCAGCAAAGATATATACAAATTCTTAACAAAACTTTGCTTCTGTGTGGTAACTCCCCGTGGTCCACACGTGTACTTTTTATTTTAAGTTTGTAAATTGGCCTTACAATAATAACAAAAATAAATAGTAATTCGTTGTTAGATAAAATATAATTATTAGTTTCGACAAAAAATATATGAAAAAATACTAATGAAAACAAACACGTAAGAAATACATTTGAAGCTAAAAACAAATACTATTGAAACTAAAAATGTAAAAGAAAACATTGCTCGTATTTTCATTTGGTCCGTTATAATGTATCTAAAGTCTGTAATCCATGATTTAAAACCGGAAAACAACAAGAGATTTATTTTTGTTTCAGCTTTGCCCAACTGCACAGGATAAAAACCTGGCGTCAATGAAGTATTTAGACAATATGCAGTCAGACATTTTTATTCAATTGCAGTTAATTTAGACGTTGACATTTCACATTGCACAGTATCTCTGTTAACTATTCAACATTATTATACAAAACCGACTTAAGGTCCGTTTAAACTTATCAGTGTCTTAAAAATTCAGAGTTTCACTGTAACTGCAAGTCCGTAATGTATCAAGTTAACTTGTCAGCAGTATTTTTTCAAAATGTTTACATTTTCTGATGACCCGCTAAGAACAATAGCCTTAATTTCAGTAGAAGTCGAAAATGCTAAGAAACTTTAATGGGTTCAAAAAGCTTGGTGAAGCCTAAATACAGATGTTAATGAGCTAAAGTTATTATTTGAAAACAAAATGAGAAAAATTAAAAATGTATAAATGTTTAGAAAGTTGAAATGACCACTATTTTGAAACTTTTGAATGGAATTTTCAAGGTAATTAACTAGTCCAAGCTGATATCGATATTTATGTTTTATCTTTTTTTTTGAATACGGCTTTTAGCGATAAGCACATGAAGGCTATCATTGCCGTCCTACGTGGGGGGGAACTAAATCTAAACATTGTATTAACAATGTTATTATTATAAAAATTGTATTAACTGTATTAAAAACTAAAACACTATAGCCACTAAAACTAGGTAACATAATTTAAATACATAAACTTAATAAAGAAGGATTAACAGAAATAAAAATTTGAAAATAAAACAAATAGTTAATTTAATTTTAATATTTTAACAAAGTTTGATTTAAATCACACTAAAATCGCGAAACTTAACCCAAAAAAAATTATACAAAATGCTAAAGACCTCTGAAAAAGTGATCTGAAGATCAGTATACGTGCTCATTTCAAGCTCCCGCGCTGGGTATTTCCATGATGGCCGCACCGATAGCTCATTTTCCAAAGCAAATCCCGCTAATAACGGAATATTTGCAACCCAAGTCTACTACGAACTCTAGTTTTGCAAACGGAAAATTAATTACACTTAAATTTAATATTTGCACTTGACAAACATCCGCGCCATTTTTCAAACGAAAATTTATTGTGCTTTATGGTAAACATCAAAGTAAAACAAAGTGTTTTCCTTAGAATTTATTTAAGTAATAACTTTAATAACCAAGTTTGTTTGTAAACACTTTTTTTAATTTGGACTTTTAAAACACAATTTACTTTGTTCATAACATTCGTCTCCACAACTGAATCCTTTATTAGTGAATTTACATTGAAAAATGACTAATTGGAACGGCCATCGTGGTAAGATTCAGACCAGGAACCTTGAAATGAGCACCGATCTTGACTCCTAGATCACTTTTTGAACAGTCGCTAAAATGTTGTTATACTGTTTATTAACTATATAAATTTTAACTAGCTGTAAATGTCTACAAGTGTGTGTGTGTGTGTGTGTGTGTGTGTGTGTGTGTGTGTGTGTGTGTGTGTGTGTGTGTTAGGACGCTCACGATAGCTATTTTGTACGATGTGATCCAAACATGACACAAAAATCGATTTTGATAATACAATAACTTAGACAAGTTCGTTGAACAGCGAAATTCGTCCAACATTTTCAAAATGGCGGCCATTTCAGACCTTTAAAATTCATCTTTTTGATATTCTGTTTTGCGTTCGTAATTAGCGTTAAAAACTGCATGACTTAGCACTTTGAATCTACAAAATCAGTTGAAATTTATAAATTTAATTTGACGGCGATCAGAGTTCGTTTTTGTATCTTTAATGTACTTTAAGAAGCTAATATATGCATATTTTAGGGTTGATTATGGTATTGAAATCTGAATTTCAAAAAGGAGGGTATGATAAAAAGAAATACTTTAGGAAATACGCTCCCATCGAGTCAGCGAGACAGCTGCGTGTTACGATTTTTATAGGTTGTTATATACCTGTGTATTCAAAATGTTAAGCTAACCGTAAATTGCTATCTCTTGTTTTTACTTTTAAAAACATGCTAATGGATTGTACTAATAAGGGTTTATACGTCACAGTATCTTGCTTTCATTTAAAGTACATGCGGGTCCCTTATTACAATATTTTTAATGCATTTCCATGTGCAGTACTCACAAGGAGAGGAAAATGAATTTTGTTTTAAATAAATAACAATCACGGCACGCAGTTGTCTCGAAAAGTGACATTACTTAATATAACAATCAACTTTATTGTACACTTTTTTTTGAAAAAAAATTATTTCATCAGTGTAATAAACGTTAAAGTCTGAATAAATTAGTATTTTAAGGTTCAAAAATTACAACAAAAAAATACAAATATAAAATCTGTAATAAAGTTAAAAGAATTGCATTGTAATGAACTGTTGTTTCAAGCTGATACTAAAATCGATTTTATGCCTACTTCGAATATAATCGAACCCTTGAATGCTATGTTAAAATTTCAGAGTGGAATAATATTTTTAACGACAGAAAGGATTAATGTCAGTTCCAATATCGAGTCTAAGCCTTACCATGATGGTGGTTTCAATAGCATATTTCCGATGGAAATAACCTAAACTGATTAAAATAAATCAAATTAAATTGAATAAAATACTCTTTTCCTCGGACAATTCCTTAAACAAATACAGAGTGCGGCAGTAAAACCTGCATTTTTGAAAAGCCTAGAAAATGGGCTGAGCTAGTTGTCAAGGTTACCGTGGTGTTCCCCACCTCGCAACGTTTCAGTCGCCGTGGAACAGTGGTCAAAGCTACAACGGTCGGTGTGGGTAGCTATGAAGCATACCCGACCTCACACCAGGCGATTTTTTTATTGTGGGAGTACGTAAAGAGTAAAGTGCATGAAGAATGACCTCGTACAGTTGAAGAACTCAAGGCAAGAAACCGCCTGAAAATACAGAAAGTTCCTCAGCTTATGCTCCATGATGTGATGAACAACTTCAGAAATCGCCTGCAAGAATGCATTAATCGGGAAGGACACCATCTTATCGATGTTATTTTTAAGCTATGAGTAATTATGTTTATGTTTCTTAAATGCATTTTAATGTATAATAAGATGGTAGCGATAAAATTTTGAAAAATGCATCCGTGTATTATTCACAGCCTTTTCAAAAATGCAGAATTGACTGCCGCCTCCATATTTGTTTTAAAATGTAATACATTTATTTGAGTTAAAAATCTGTACACATGACCCAAATGTTACCAAAACCAAATAAACAGTGTTGCAGCTTCCAGCAGAAATAGTAGAAATCCATGCGTTTACAAGATCGGCCGCGGACTGGCGAGCATTCTTCCGGTTCGGAACGAGGTGAAAGTACGAAGTCCGTTTGTTCTTCTTTAAAGTTGGCTGGATTCCTCCTATTTCCTCCCGAGCAAGTTGTGGTGTCTTGTGTTTGTGTGTTAGCATTCTAGTGTTCGCGATTTCGTCCGATTCGATTAATACTTTTCACAAAAACCAATTGGTAGGTTGAACTGCACTTTGCGGAATATGAGACTTCAACATCGTTATCGCTGTTTAAATGCACTTAAACTAATATTTTAAATATTCAAATTCAATTAGAAAAACGTAAACTGAAAATAATTATTTAAGTAGCAATTAAAAACCGGAAATTTATCTGTTTCCTCCGAACTGGTTTGTAGTATTTTTTTTCAAAATATGGTCGTAGGCTTGTTCTAGTCTCCGGAAGTAATAGTAGAAGCCCGGCGTTTACCAGAACAGCTGCGGGCAGGCGAGGCACTATTCCGTTTCGGAATATCGAAGTGAAAGAAATTCGCTTCTTTCCTCCTATTTCCTCCCGAGCAAGTTATGGTGTCTTGTACGGTTTGTGCCAGGTGTTGGCAGGCTGCCGTAGTGAGTGGTCCTCCTCGATGTTTTGCTGAACAACGATTTTCGACCTGTATTTATACTCATAATTATGACGGGTAACCATAATTTCTCAGAAATCCATTGTTAAAACCAGAGAAAGAACGCACCAATTACGATGAAGTTTTGTTACGGGAGATACGCATTGGTGCGCGGGCAGTAATTCCTGGGCAGAAATGTAATCATGTAGCGTGTATATAACACCAGATACACGCGAGCATTGCAAACCAATCAGTTCAAGGGAGAATTGTGAAATATATTCGCAGGCGCTGGCTGTTTGAAAGCCGGGAAAGACGTTCGGGAATTTAGCGTGGATGTTTTCGGTGTCAGTAAGCGGAACTAGGTTGTGTAACTCAGTCTCTGTGTTGTTTAGGCGATGACAACCAATTCTATGAAAGTAAAAGAAATTAAACGTGTGGATATTATTGATCGTTTGTTTAATTTATACAACATGGTTTAAGGTAACTTTATACAACCAGATTAGGATATGTTACGATTACTCAGGAATAAATAACTAATAAATTTAAATTATGAAATATTTCGATAAAATTGACTTACAATTTTGTATTTTTAGAATAAGAATTGTTTTTCTGATTTAAACATCGATATTATCAGATTAGAATAGAACTGCGCGATTGTAGTAGAAGTAATAAATTTAATTTTATTGCAGATAATGTTTATTGGCGTCGATAAATTACTTCGCGAATCTAATGGATAGAGATACGGGAAATAAATCATAGAGTAACTATTGCAAGCTATATGTATAAATTTAATCTTTATTGTTGAAAAATTAACTCAATAATTTCAAGCGAGACAACTGCTTGAACGTTCCTCAGCAAACGTTTGCGCAGAATTTCTAAATTCTGATGACGCAAGAAAGTCTACTTCGTTAAAAATGTATACTCGCGGAACGCATCTCTCTCGCTCAAATAACAGAAGCGAATTTCCTAAAGAATTTTCCTGCATTTTACCCTTTTGAAATTCTAATTTAACTGTCATAATCAGCATTGAAATCCGCATATATTAGTAATTTAAATTTTCAAATCGCTGTCAAAAATTTCTTAACCAGCGGATTTTGAAAACTCATAAATTCTAATTTATTCAGTTTTTAACGCTGTTTAAAATAGTATTTTCAAAAAAACGTTTTCTATTATTAAAAATATAAATGGCCGCCATAATAAAACCCCAGGTATTGCGATCAATTGACCAATTGTTTCAATTAAAGCTCTTCAGTTCTAGTTCAGCAGATTGGTGCCTTAGTAAGTTGCAATAATTCACTGACTAGCTGGAGGTTCTCAGTGTTTTGAAAACCATATACTCTTATCTCCTGCTGGCAAAAGCCTCATTATGTAGCCTGCAGTTTCTTCTTCTTTCCTGCAAACACGGTTTCCTGTGGGATAATCCTATCCTGTTCACGTGCACTCTTAAATCACAGTTCCTTGTAATGAATCCTATAGTTTTATAAGTTTTTCTCTGTTCAAGATATCAACAGCCCCTATAGTATCTCTTGAGAGACCTTTCTTAAGAGACGTTTGCTACGGGAATACCAATGAAGGTTAACTAATCTTCCAGGTAGACTAACTCGGTTTTCCAGGGACAGAGAGGTCAAGTTCTCCTAACGCTTCCAGACCAGGTTAGACTGAATTATAGCACCAGTAGAAGGAAGTATCGGTACAAATGTGCATTCGAGCCTTCTTAAGGGTTCGTCTCAAATTCTCCCGGCAGTTCCACCATGGCTTAGGATTGTGGGACCCACGCTTTAACAGTTAGTTCCTTTGTACAAATCCTTTCCACAAGTCAGCATCAATCCGTTTCCATCCAACACCGCATGGAGGCGCGTAAGTCCACTCCTGAGTCTACACATTCCCATTCCACACATCCTCTGAAAGAGCGTGTGGTATAAGAGATTGGTACAGACTAACCCACAAAAATTGATATAGAGGTCAGGATAAGCGCTCATTTTAAGATTCCGGGTCTAAGCCTTACCATGACGGCTGCTCATTTCTACAATAAAATTCACGAGTAATTTCAGAAATATCCATCGTGCGGGGACAGACGTCAGACGTTTGCCGTTATGCTTCAGTGAACACAAATTCTTCAAATCAAATAATTTGCCGTCACTCACTTCACGAAGAATAAATAGGGTAAAGAGGGTACTTGTGTTGTGAAAAAATGTATCTTGTATTTTTTGTTGGTATACCTGTTTTAACAGTTTGTTGACTTATTTGGGATGCAGGCTAAATTAATTTGATCGACTTCAGTAAAACGTTGCACATAAATGACCAACATATTTCTCAATTATCTCGGTAAATTACCAAGATGTTTTAAACATTTTAGAATTTTGTTTAAAAAATAGCTTTATATTTTTGATAGACTAATAAATCTTTACAAAATTTACATAAATAATTTTTTTCCAAAATCAGCTATTTTTTTCCAAAACAAATAAATATTTGTTACAAGTCACTAACTACAAAATGAATAAATCAAACTTTTTTTTACAAAATCGATACTTTGACTTTTTATTTAAATTTAATTTTTTAGGATTAGGGGACTTTCAATTCCAAGATCGATTTTCAGACTGTTCGTCCCATTTTTATCGATATCTTCTCAGCCGAGTTTCTCAGGAAAATAATTGAAAGTGAGAAAGTTTGTGTAATGTTTACACCTTTTTTAACTAACCCAAACTTAATAACCTAATCAAATAAAAATATCTTTAATAATCCTAATAACCTAACTTAATAATCCAATAACTAATAAGGTGCATTTAAAATATTACTATATTTTTAACATTTACGTTAAAATGAAATAAATTATAAGTTACATGCTTAACTAGATAACAATAAAATAATTGTTTTCAAACTCAATGACTAAAGATTTACTAAAGAAAGAATAAACTCAAAGCAAAAGAACTGCTCTCCAAAAACAAAAATACTGTTTTCCAATTTAAATTTTGTTTTCCGGGTTGTCAGTTGTTCACATTTGCCTAAGCCCGAACAAAATCAGAGAGACGGGTTCAGCTGCAGTTTCTCAGATTAAAGGATTCTCCTTTTACGTTTCCAATTGTTCAATTCCAATGTATTTTTGTTGCAAATATAAAGACAGTGTTGCTTACCTACTAAACGGTGTTAGATAACAGTCAAGCATATGCTTTTAAAGCACTACTGAAATGTATTTAACGAATAAACGTAACAATGACTTTTTCGTACAGTAAGCGAACTTTATGTTCTGCTAACTCAAAGTGGTGAGCAAACTAACCATGTCCTAATCTAAAACAATAAGCAAACTGACTGTTTTATTAACCAAAAAACGGTGAGCAAAGTGACTGATTTGCCAACCCAAAACATTGAACAAACTGGCTTGCGCGCGCCAAATTTAATTTGACAAATATTTTACACTTTTTCGTATCAGATGTGTTTAAGTTTCAAAACCTTTTTAACAGGCGAAACACTTTAAAAAACTAACATTAATTATAACCACTAAAAATTAACGTTTTTTTAAAATAAAATGTCGCTTAAACATAGTACTAAGCGCTATGCTAAATTCTCTGAATCCCTTGATAAAATTTCGGTTAAATCTTAGTCATACATTAAATCTGTTTATCTAATTTAAACAAATATTTCATATTCACAGTGACAGCTTTGCGGTTGAATTTAAACGCAACTGTCAAAACATGTACATTTGAATAACATTTCATTTGTATTTATACATAGCGTGGGCCAAAGTACAGTCCGCCCAAGACACTAATAGCACGATGAAGGCAGTAAAGTATTGGATACATTACCTTATTGCATGGGGGATGGAAATTGGGTCAAAACACTTCTCACTTGTCTTACTAATGCTCACTGTTTATTATCAAACTAGTAAATAATCACATCCTAACGGAAAGGTAAAATAATTATACACTTTATAATTAAAATAAAGTTTTTTAGAAATTTAATAATATATAAATAATGTTAGGTGCAAAGAAATTTTAATTTTATTGTAACAAACCAATTTTTTATAATTAAAATTAAGTTTTCGGTTTATGAAATTGTTATGTAAATTTTAAATTACGAGGATGAAGAATAAACTCATGTTTAAGATGTATAATTAAATATTTGATTTTTCTTTGTACAATACATTTAATGTGTTAAACATGAATTATTCAATAAACAAAACAGTGTAAATTATTTAGATTTTCTGCAAATATTTACGCGTAAACGTACCTCATCCCCAAGTGTGCTCTTTAATCGGTCATTTAAAACCAAACTATTTCAAAAAACTGCTAACAGATAAGGTAAAATAAAAAATATAAGGAGTAGTTTTCAGATAATTTTTCCCAGTAATTTTATTGCTTGGAATACATTTATACAACGTAAAATATTGAGAACTCGGTCAGTGACCGACGAATCATCTTTTAAAAATGCCTCCATAGACGCCCTCATCTACACATTTGACGCATGCTTTTGAAACCACCACAATCCAGAAGAAAGTGTTTGATAGTGTTTGATATCACCATAAAATTGACATGTACTAAAATTGACATGTCAATTCATAAATTGACGTAGGTCTCCACGTCGCATGAGAAACCCACGAATAAACTCAAGATTAGACACTAAATTAACTATATAAAAAAATAAAAAACTAGTTCTAAAAGAAATGATTTGTGTTACTCTCTTGATACGGGAATGAGTCTCATCTTCATAGCAGCTCTAATTGCTCATTTTTCAGTAAGGATTTGTTAATAAAAGCAATGTTTGTGAAAGAAAAATTAAAACAACGAAAAACAGAATTTTCTCTAAAGTTTACAAAAAATATATTCGTTGGGATAATGAGTTTTTCTTCTTCCGCTCGGCCTTAATAACAAGCGGGCTGATTATTTTCAAGGCTAAGCAAAAGAAAGAATTAATTTGTAATTTGTATACGTTGTTTGTTTTAACTAAATTTATTCGAAACAATCTGAATATTAATTGTACGCGTTATTAAGTTTATTACACGTTTTTGCGAACTTCTCTTTTAAAAATGAGGTCGTAGCAGTAAGACGCGAAAACGCCATCATGTACGCAGACTCGACCATAGTTACTACAGTTGGCTTTTCCCATGCGTTAGGTCTATCCTTCGTCTTCGTTAGTCTAACGGGCATGAAATAAAGGAATAAGCCCTTTTTATCTGTTGAACCCAAGGTCCGAAAACGTTCATCCATCGTAGGATTGGACGCCTGCAAATTGCCAAAGCAGATATGAACTTGTTTTCCTGGCCTTGGTTGTTTGTAAACTGCCAAACCTAGCACTAGATGTTTCTAGATTACCAAAGCTAGATCCAAAGCCTTTTGAATTTTTTTAAATTAAGTCTCGACGAAAAGAACATGTTAATCTATTATCGCCGACCCGCAAAAATTCTCTTAAACAGAATGGAAACTAAATCTAAATATTGTAAACTAGATACTAAAACTAAACTGTTTAAACTAAACACTAAAACTATATAACATCATTAATGTTACGGAATGTAAAGACAAACAAAAAGATATTTGGCACGTATCTTTTGGCCAAATAAAATTTTATCGTGTGTATTTTAATCGTGTAATTGTGACGTATGTTATCAATATTTTGTATAACTTTGTGACGATATCGAAGGAGGGATTTGACATTTCGTATTACGGTCTAAAGATGAAACAGTAAGGTTTCGAAACCGCGGTAGCCTTTACGAGGTGAGTAAATGGAATTCTAGACGGAAAAATAGGTCATAGGTTATTTAGACATGTGGTTCGGTGGCTATGTTGCAATACATTATTAAAATATATATACTTAATCAAACAAAGTTTAACGGAAATAAAAATGTGATATATAAATTAACAATATAAATAAATTAACAGTATAACAATATTTTGGATTTTGGTAAAGCTAAACCTAGGATTGGCAAAATATAGTTCAATTAAATTTGTTTTTCCTCCATGTATATATCAACATTGACGGTATGACCATTGACGGTTCAATGGTCGAAGTGGCTAAGATAAATAAAGTCGATCTGTATTCTTGAATTGCATACCTCAAAGTTGTGGGTTCGAAATGCAATTACTGCAGTTGCTTTATGCTTACCGTTTTATCATTAACACCGATCCCGCATCCTCATTAGTCTAACTGGCATGTATACTATTTGTTTTGCATAGGTAATACTTCCAATAAAAAACATTTATATACAAACACTTCTGTAATTTACAAAGAAAAATAGGAAATGAACCTGGTTATTTAGACTTATAAATATTAATGTTATATTTCTTTTAAAAACCTGTACAATTTCATTAGTATTTTTTCAAATAAAATAAATTTACTTGAAATATGTAACACTTTTACATATATTCTAAAAAATGTAGTAATCTGTTTACCAGTAAATAAGAAAATAAAATTAAGAAAACATTCCGAACTTAACGCAACAAAAAATAGCAGTAAACCTAAAACCAACGCCACCTATTTTATTCCTTATTTGTGTTTCTTTGCCTCTGGTTTTTTACAACTCTATTTACGACGAGAATATTTAAAAACTTGTGTTTGTTTTCCCTTTTTTATCAATATCTTAAGTAATGATCAATAAACTGATATATTTGGTTGTAATAATATTTGGCCTCATTTTATTCTCGGCCATAAACATAAGTTTATTGTTTAGGCATATATCAGAAATACGATAAAAATAGTTTACTTCTTTCACTGAACGAAGTATAGAGGAATATTTTTAGCAAAACAAAAATAGATTTTACGACATTTTAGATTTAGAACAGTTTTCTGGTTCATTCATCAGTGTTTAAGTGAAATTGGAACTTATATTTAAAAAAACAGTTTAAAATAAAACTTCTAAACCAAATATTCTGCAACTATTCTATCATCTGTTCATTTTATTATGGATAGAACTAATTTTATAGATACAGATAGTGTCCATTCCATTTGACATGAATTAGATACAAATGTATGAAAGAAAGTTCTGTGTATATATCACTTACATATCTTAGTAAAAAAAGAAACTATAATGGACACGGTATTAAAATATTGTTACCAATGAAATAAGCATTAGAGTATTATGCGCATCTAACTGAACAAAGTAATCTCTTGTTCTGGGACTGTAAGCTAAACGTGGTATGTCCTACATTTTCATTGGGTTTGTAGAGCTTGTATCAGAAATTAACATCGGCAAAGTCGCCCTGTCCGGAGAGGATAACAATACGGGTGTTATTGGATCAGCTGAGTAAAATAACAGTATACAATAAACAAAGTCAATATACAGTAAATAAATGAAATAATAACACGTTTGTATATTTCCAAAATTTTTATTTGAGTCTTGCCAACCAAGGTTTCGCTCGTGATCATTAACAAAAGCCACTTAACAGACAAGTCTTGTCAGTCTGTTTAAAAGTCCTTACCTAAATCGGTTAGGCTCTAACGAGTGGGAACCTTGGTTGGCAAGACTCAAATAAAAAAGCTGTGGAAATATACAAACGTGTTATTTCATTTATATAATAGATTACCACCAAGCAACAACGGTCTTGGTTTTAATATCAATATATTCTGATAAACAACACGAGTGTTATTATTGGAAAGAACAGCTGAGTAAGAAGATAGTAGTACACTATAAATAGAATCAATGTAAATAAATGAAAAAACAACGCGTTTGTATATTACCACAAATGTTTTATTTGAATCTTGCCAACCAAGTTTCACCAAGGCTACCTAACACACTGTAAAATAACAAGTGAGTAGTCGTCTTTTAACCTTGACGAGTTGTTTGGCAAGACAAAAATAAAAAACTTGTGGAAATACACAAATGCATTATTATTTCATTTACATAATAGATTTTCCCAAAGTACCAAAGGTCTTGTAAACAATATCAATATATTCTCTAAAATATAAACCAAAATTCGTTTTTTTAAGTTACTAGTATGCATTTTTAATAGAAATTATCAGGAAAGATTGTTTATTAAGAAGCAAATTTCAATTTTAATTTCATGCAGATTTAAAAAAAAAGTTATTTGTACTTAAAGTCCCTAAATGTGAATTGACAGGTGCAACGCTTGTTTCAATAACACAGCGAATGCAGTGTTGACATATGGTGACAAACCAAGTATAAGCTCAGATCCCGAAATCATAGATTAAACAGTTCTCAAGGTCAAAACTAGAACCGGAAATGGTAATAAATACAACATTACTTCGTTTGTCCAAGGAACGTTACCAAGAAATTCAAAATGGAAACGCTTACGTAGGGGCGCTCTAATCCACAACGAAATTTTATTTCGACTCCACGGACCTTAATAACAACTTAAAGATTGTTACTTTAGAAATTTCTTCAAGAAGGTTCAAGGTTTATTAATTTTACTTGAATGTCGGAAGGAATTTCTGTATTCTTGTGTATTATAATTAAATTCGTTTGTTAAAACGGAAATAATTAAAGAGTCAGCTAGATAATTAAGTTGGCTTTATAATTCCTTGCACGTGACAATGAGCAGTAACAAATGAACTACGTGCAGTTTGAATATTACGTGAATGTACGTATAATACTTTAAAACATGAAGCAGTTATCTCTGACTCTCTTTTTCACTTCTTATCTACGCAGGCAATATGAAAACCATGATTTCTTAGGACAGATTTCATTTTTTTTTTTTAAAAAGTATTGGATTTTTAATTTTCCGTTACACGAAGAAGAAAGTATTTATGACGTGGAAAAAATTCCTTCTTGTGATTTTGATGCATTTTTTCGGTAAGTTTAAATATAAACACATGTTTGTAACTTCAATGTCTATCTGTGTGTTTGTTTTTTCCTGTGTAGCCGTGAAGACTTAATAGAGTAAATGGTTTTGATGTAATTCGTTTAATGAATGAATGAATGGGTTTTATGGGTTACATACACACAACGACCTTTCAGATCTATTGTAACATTCTTCCTACATTCTTGAGACTCTCGATTACATTATCTTCTCCAGCCCTAGCCTCATCATGAAGTTGCTTTTCTATAATTACTGCTCTTCTCGTGACAACTGCCTGACAGTCAACCAGCAGATGGTGAGGAATCTCTTCTTCCTTTCCTCAGGACCTGCAAGTTGGATGTTGTACTAGGCCAGATTCCTACGATGTCTGCTAATCGATGCCACTTGATCCAATATCAATTGCAGGACCGTTACAGTAGCTGGAAAGTTATATCCAAGTCATAAGCAATGTTTTCACAATTTCTGTACAATATAACTATAAACTGTTGTATCTAAAATAGATTTAATAAAGTATTTTGTCCACAAAATCGTAAACCTATCGTTAAATGTTTAGTTGCGTTTAACGTTCCATAAAGTTTAAGAACATAGACGATTTCTAATAAACTTTACGGGCAAACGTTTCATACATTGTACAACCATAAACTTTTAAATCCGTTGTATAAATTCAGTATTAATAAAAAAATTCAAATTTGTTTGCTTTTATTATTTCAATGTGAATCTACTAGATACTTTCTTTATTAAAAAACATGTTATTGTTATTAGTATCATATGGTAATTTTTCCAATAAATAAATCTGATTGTTGCGCCAAAATCCGAAATACCCTCCAACCCCTACCCTTGGCATTCACATGCTCCAACCATATAAAAATATTTTACTCGAAAAAATAATCACAATTAAATCAAGCAATTTTATTGCCCGCCACTTTGTTTTGAGTACGTGTATAGTAGTTCAGTGCAGCCTAATACTAGATAATTTTTGTATTTAATAAATAATATAAAGGTTTTCTTTAAAATATGTCAAATCGTGTCCCAGAATACAGTAGTCCCCCATTAACCTTAATTCAGTTAACTGTCATTTTTAAACAGTCTTCCACTGTAAATAATTTGTACTAAATAAATAATAAAAGTAACATTCTAGACAAAACAAAACGCTGTAACTGGACACGACTTATTTATAACATATAACCTAGTTGAAAATAATAGTAGCCTTAGCAAACATTGATAATCGAAAAGTAAACGATCCTATCATCTAGTGAAGTAAGATGGAAACACTTCAAATAGTGTCAACAAATTCGGATAGAGTGCACAAATGTCTCTATTGGAAGATGAACACTTTCACAATATTTACGATAATGCCATTCAACGTACAAGTCGATCACGTAAAGTGACGTGAGTACTCTTTACGTGAATACTTGTCAAACGATAATGTACGGATAATTTATTGTATTAAAGACATTGTATAAAAACATTTATATAATACATTATTAGAGTTACATAGAAAATTTATTGGTTTTCCTACATTTTACAAAACAATAATGATAAAACATTCTGTGCTATAAACAGAGTATAGTATGCTATTTTTACCGATCGCGGGTACGGGTGGTCCGTCACCCGCAACGCTCCTGAGAGTGACGGTTAATCGGAGACTCTACTGTAAATGAGATATTTTAATAGGTAATTAATTTCCAATACGTGTATAACGGTATGATACTGCATAAAATCTTGTCATAGCTATACGAGCTCTCGTATATTACAAAGAGAAAAAATATAAATGAAACTGTTAAAAACGGACAAATAAGTGAGACATTTGAGTGCCGCAATTATGGTTGAAATAAACATATGACAGTTTTGTATTGCTTTAAACCTAGTTAATCTATAAATAAAAACGTTTTATTGCAGTACTGGTGTTAAAATCAGACAACGAGATTTTCATATTGTATAAAAAGACGATTTTTTTAAACCTAGCTTTATTGAATATTTACAACATAAGGGAGGCACCACAACAAATTTTAACTTCGTAGGCCCTGTGTTTCTTGAGATACAGAGTCGATGAGTGAGTGAGTGACTTTGCCTTTCAAATAAAAAAAAGGATTATTGGCGCACGCAGCATACTAGCTGACGTGATGGAAGCAAATTTTCAAAAATTTCTAAAAGTATCATTTCGTCATTTTAAGCAGAATTGAAATCAACATAAATTGGCATTTTAAATCGGAAAATTACATTTAAAATGCACGCCTACTATGTGTTAATTTAATTTTAATAACTGTAATTGATACTGAAAATGAAAAATACTACGTTATGCTGATATTAAAGCTAATTACAACAAAAAAAACAGGTTTTCAAAAATGTTATTTTTTTATTTTATTTAATTTTTAACGTTCACCATAATAAATATGTAACAGATAGAATGGATTTTGCTGGTCAATAAACTCTTCAAAACTACTCGTATATAAATATTGATTTTTGGTTCCGAATTTGAATCAAATCATAGAAAAACTGCAAAAGCTAGACAGTAAAACAAACACACACACACACACACACACACACACACACACACACACACACACACACACACACACACATAATTTTGGCAAAACTTGTTAATATATACGAGGGTTGATCAAATATAAACGAGACTGATTTTTTAAAAAAAATTATTGCTTACTTACAAATTATTCTTGATACAACTTATTTTTCTACATAGTCTCCCGCACGAGTAACACATTTTTCCCAACGGATTGGAAGTTTTTTAATTTCATCTTCGTAAAAGTTCTCATGCGTTCATTGAGCCATTGGAGCACGAAGGTCTCCACCGCAGAATCGTCTTCGAAACGCTGGCCTCCAAACGCCTCTTTGAATGGCCCAAACAGGTGATAGTCGCAGGGTGATAAGTCTGGACTGTATGGGGGATGTTCCATTCGTTCCCAGCCAATTTGATCGAGTTTAAGCCTCGTAGCGTTCGCCGAATGTGGTCGGGCATTATCGTGCAGAAGAATGACGTTTCTCGCCGGTTTAGATTTCCTTTTCCTACGAAAAGACTGTTTTGCGGCCTCTAAAACATCGCAATAATATTGTGCATTTATTGTGCGTCGTTGATGGAGGAAATCGACGTGAAAGGCGCCTTGATTGTCGAAAAATACAGTGGCCATTACCTTCCCGGCCGACGATCGTGATTTGGCCTTCAGAGGCGTCCTCTCTCCCCTCTTCCGCCACTCCATACTTGCATGTTTCGACTCGGGAGTGTAATGGTCAACCCATGTTTCGTCACAGGTGACAATCCGGTTTAATAATGCCTCACCATCTCGTTCAAATTGGGTCAGTAGTCGCTGGCAAATCTCCAAACGATTCCGTTTGTGAACGTCGGTCAAAATTCGTAGAACCCACCTTGCAGATACTTTGCTGAGTTCCAGGTTTGATGTAACGATTTTTTGAACGCTACCATAGCTCAACTGGAGTTCATCTGCAATAAATCGCAGCGATATACGTCTGTCTTCGTCCAGGAGCTTCCGAACAGCATCAATGTTTTCGTCCGTGACGGAAGTGGTCGGGCGACGATCATGGCTGAGGTTTTCTACTGCTTCCCGTCCTTCGGCGAATTCCTTGTGCCAAGCAAAAACGCGAGCTCTTGACAGGGTCCTGTCCCCGTATTGAGCCGTCAATCTACGAAAGATTTCAGTCGGCTTGACCCCCTCCTTGGCCAAAAACTTAATAATAATTCTCTGCTCCACGGAAACGTGCACTTCACTCTCACTCATTGAATAGTTTTATACTGAAGGGTCCGAACGGAAATGTTGCCCATCTACGCCCGTCCCAAACCTCCCAGGCTACCTGAAACCCCACCCTTTAGAGTTCAATGTCCAACGGAAAAGTTTTTAGAAAGTCAGACTCGTTTATATTTGATCAACCCTCGTATTTCCTAATAATATGATTACTGTAAAACGAATTATTATTTTAAAATTGTTGTTTTCTAGAGGTGTGTAGAAATCAACAACATTAATGAAATAATAACACGTTTATATATATATATATATATATATATATATATATATATATATATATATATATATATATTCACAACTTTTTTATTTGAGTCTTGCCAACCAAGGTTTCACTTTTTAGAGCACTAACAGACTGAAGTTAAAAAAATGTTGTACTAGCTGTTTTAACTGTAGTCCGTTAAGCGGTTTCAAGGCATTGTCAACAATGCTCTAATGAGTGGAAGCTTGGTTGGCAAGACTCAAATAAAAAACATTTTCGGAAATACATAAATGTGTTGTTATTAATAAAATGGATTTCCATCAAGTATCAATGGTCTTAGTATAAATAATTTGAAAGATAAATAGTATAACAAAACGAAATCAATTATTTTCCGAATTATCGTTTACAAAAATTACGAAAAGACGGTGTTTTCCTCGGAAATTAATTAAACACGTAATCCAGCTACAACAAATGCGTAAATAACTTAATTAATGTAAACGTACAACAGTGTTACACCATGGCCGCCATGGGAAACCGTCAGCTGGTCTGTCGCCAGGGGGCTTTAAACACGGCATTTACGTCAATCATTGCCTTTTATCTCAAACGCAAACTTTTCATCAACCACAGATTAGCAATTCAAATTTCTGTTGCGTTTTACAATTATCACAGTTCTAATTTACGAGTGTTAATCTAGTAGTGACTTTTATTGAAGCCGAAAAGTATTTGTATTATAGTGAAACAATATTTTAATGAAAAATCTAAAGTAAACGTCACACGCAGTTGTTTCAGCAAAACGACAGGCTGCAAATAAATATCAAAAAAGAAATATAACTTACGTAAACAAACTTATAAACCAGGAAAAAATCACAAAATTGCGTCAGGTTGCAGACTTTACCGCTAATTCAGGAAAAATATATTTTAAAATTTCTGACGGCTTTATCGAACCTATAACCAAAATTCATAAATCGATTTTTGTACTACGTTGTAATCAGGAAGAACGTTCGAAGCTCAGTATGTAAGACCGAGAATAGTTAGCTGGAAATCGGACATGTACACGGGTTCGAATCTAGTTACAGTGTGTGTTTTACATAGACCATCTGTCTAAATGGCATAAAGTCAAAGAAAAATATCAAGTTTGGCTAAAATTGCGAACGCTGTAATAGTAATAAAACACACACACACACACACACACACACACACACACACACACACACACACACACACACACACACACACATTAAAGACAAATTAAGATAAAAGAAGTTCTTTTGGTAATTTGCGTCTATCAAATATTTAAAATTTATTCTGTAACCTAACTACAGCGTTCGATTTGTTGTTTAGAATCAGTGGTTAGAGAACATTACCATTTGACAGAGGATAACATACAGTAACCTGTCAAGCCTTCAACGTTGAAGTGTTTCAAAGTCAGAGTGTCTAGTTGTAATTGTTTTGTTGTCAGACCCTCGTCAACAAAAATAAATCGATCTCAAGTGAGTTCTTTCTTTCAATTTTATTTACAAAATCTATCGAAAAAAACCATAACGCCCGTAATCTGAGAATTGACGTTTCTCTTATTTATAATTTCATTATTTTCAAATGCATAAATTAAAATATTCATTACATTCGAAAATTAACCGAAACATGCTATTGTTGGGATGAAGGGTAGAGGTAAAACTTTTATATTAAATTCATTGTAGCAAATTCGTAATAAAATAAAAATTTGCCGTTTGAAATTACGTCGGCCAAATTCAAACACAAAACTGAGTAGAACGTTTGCGTTATTAAACGTCCGAGTATTTTGGGTAATTTATAGTATATACGTGTTTAGTAAAATTCTACTAGCTAAATATCTGACTTTGCTTTGGTCGGTTTTGGATAATGCTGAGTCAAATAAAGCTCGGAAAGAAAAGCTGATTTTTTTTGTATATTAAAGTTTAATATTTTAAAAATTAATAGATCACTGTTTGTACGTTACGTTGTTAGTAAATACGCGTAATGAAGTAAGTAGCTAAAAAGCATTATCAAAGTACATATAGCTAACCTCGTTTCCTTGGTACTAAACACTATGTTATGTGCAAAGTGACTGGTGTAGCTCATCGACCTAAAAATATACTTTTTATCCATTCACTAAGTGCAATACTACATTTGTGTGCATAATCGATGGCACTGAAGTAAAACTGCCACTTTGATCATATCATTAATTGAAACTGAAGTTATTTTGTGCGAGTATGTTTTCTAATGTACATTAACGCCGAAAGTAACAGAATGTACAATCTGTTACGTTAGATTAGATTAGGTTATAAACTACAAGAGGGATTATAAAACCCCAGGCACTGGAATCGACAGACCTAATGTGACACTAAACCACTTGTACTAGTTCAGCAGATTGGTGCCCTTAGTGACTAAGCCAGGGGTTCGCAACGGGGTCCAGGTGGTCTATTGGGGTCGATTGAATTCGAGGGAGGGGGTCTATTGGGGTCTATGGAATTTATTCCATTTTTAACCCCTTAAGACGCACCTCATAAAAAAATGAAAATATTAAAAAATCATTTTTTTATTTGCAAAATTTGATATAGTGATATTGATTTCTCGTTACAAGAAGAACTGATTGAACTTAAAGAGAACTGGAACTCAAAATCAACTTTCAAACCAGTGGATAAGCAGAATTTTGGAGTTGCAAAGACACTCACACAAAATAGCAAGTATCAGCGGACCACTATTGTTAGCATTATTTCTTAGTTCTTATTTGGTTGAGGCAGGATTTAGCTATGTAAATAATTTATTGCGAAAGCTGAGAAATCGATTGAAGCTATCAGAATGTGGTGATTTACGATTAATATTAAGAAATATTTCCCCGGATATAAGTAACACACTCGAATGACAACAACCGCAAACACCTCATTAAAATTTTATGTTTTTATGTGATTTATATTTTACGTAAATTTCTGGTTCTATAAACATAATTATATCTTTAATGAATACCTGATAATACAGAATATAATTTATTTAAAAAAAGTTGTATTACTGAATTGCTTCTAAAAAGCTTCATTTGTGGTGGTAATTCTGCAACACATTGTAAAAATATGGGGGTCTACGGAATAAAAACAAAGATTTAGGGAGTCGAAGCGGAAAAAAGGTTGAGATCCCCTGGACTAGGTAATCCTGCTGGAGGTCCATTGGGTCCTGGAAACCAAAAACCCTTAGCCTTTTTTTTTTTTTTTTTTTTTAAGGCGAAAATCACATTAAGGCTATCATCGCCTAAATACAACTACTAAAGAAAAGAAACAACAGAGCGATAAAACGTAACATTACTTACAAACTAGATAACATTTATAACAAGAATAAATAACTTAAAAACAAAAAAATATAAAGGTGGACTGTAAAGGGGTCCCAATTAAACAGGAAGATAATAAATATTATGAAACAATAAAATTCCCTAAAACTAGTTAACAAGAATATAAACTATAAGAAATACATAAATACTAAGGAAAAATTAAATATACTGATATATATATATATATATATATATATGCAAGCGTCTCAGGAAGGCCAAAACGCGATCAATATTCGACGAATCGTCCACCAAGAACGCCTGCATACAGTTTCCTAATCCATATATTAAACGCATGGTTCTCAAGCAATCGCAGTCTAACATCAAGTGTTTGACTGTGATGGTTTCTCCACAAAGTTGACATATAGGTGGCTCCCCGCGTCCCATTAAAAAACCATGTGTCACCAACGAGTGACCAATGCAGAGACGTGTAACGACAACCTCCTCCCTTCGACTTGTTCTTAGAGACGACCCCCAAGGGCGAACACTATGTTTAATTACCCTCAATTTGTTATTGTCCAAGGCTGTCCATTCATCTTCCCAACGCATTCGAAGTAATTGTTTTACTTTGGAAAGATAATCTGAAAAAAATACACGGTGCGTGCTTGACGGCAGCAAAGTTGCTTCCTTTGCAACTCGTAGTTCAAGGCTGCCAATACGGCACAAAATATTTTGAACTAGAGGATTTACCGAATACATATCCTGGATAGCCTGGAGTGCACTTTTCGAATCGGAACACACAAGATAATGAGCAGAATTGGATACAACAGTGTTCAAAGCCTTCAAGATAGAAAACAGTTCAGCAGTAAAGACACTACAAATTGAGGGTAATCCATACTTACACGTTTGCCCTAAAGTGTAAAATGCACAACCGACTTTATCTTCCAGTTTTGAACCATCTGTAAAAATAATTTCACTAGATGGGTTGGACTGTAGAATATGAAGGAACTCCTGACGATACACTACGTCAGGAGTGTTGTATTTTACGTAAGACGATAGTGATAAATCGACTGTCGGCATGGTAATAGTCCACGGAGGAATAAGACATTGGGACCTTAAAAACATTGGGGGCAGTTCAATATCTAAGTCATCAAAAACACGGGAAGTTCTAATACCAAGCGGAGCAGTAGCCTTCGGTCGAGTTTCATACTGTCGCAGCAATTGATTTTTGAAAACTGTATTAAAAGCAGGGTGCCACGGTTTAGATGATAAATTGCTTACATAAGTTAACTGTAGTTTCTGTCTCCGTCGAGAGAGTGAAGGTTCCCCAGCCTCGGCTAGGATGCTCACAACGGGACTAGAACGGAAGGCTCCATAGACGAGTCGTATTGCAGAGTGATGGACTGGGTCTATTTTCTTAATACGGATAGTCGTGAAGACGAATATACAATGCTGCCATAATCAATTCGCGAACGAATCACCGCACGGTAAAACATCATCATACAAGTTCTATCAGCGCCCCATCGAGAACCACTAAGCACCCTCAACATATCGAGAATTTTGTTACATCGTAACTTTAAATCACGCAAATGAGGTTCCAGATAGTCTTTGGTCGAATATTAACCCCAAAAATCGAACAGATGGAATAGTCCGAATTTCAGTACCATCGAGAAATATTGAAGGAGTTCGGATCTGTCGACGGCGACTGAAGGCAATACATTGAGTTTTAGCGGCAGAAAATTTAAACCCAGTAGAATTCGTCCATGACTGCAATCTATTTACTGTAAGCTGAAGTGTTCTTTCAGCTGTGGCCAAACTTCTAGCACCAACATAAATTGCAAAGTCATCCACAAATAGAGAACAGCGAACAGGAGACCACACATTAGTAGTTATACTATTGATAGCAACGGCAAACAAGGTCACACTAAGTACGCTTCCCTGCAGGACGCCATTCTCTAACCGAAAACTATCTGACCATGTAGATCCAAGGCGTACTCTGAATATCTGTTTGAGAGAAAATTTTTAATAAAACCTAGTATATTACCTTGTATACCCCATGATTTTAATGTATTTAGAATTCCCCTTCTCCAAGCCATATCATATGCCTTCTCTAGGTCAAAGAATATTGCAACAAGTGTTTGACGTAGCAGAAAGGCATTTTGGATTGCAGATTCTAATAAAACTAACTGATCGATGGAAGATCACCCTTGGCTAAAACCGCACTGGTCCTTAGAGAGTAAATTATTATTTTCTAAATACCAAACAAGACGGCGATTTACCATTTTGTCCACTAGCTTGCATAACACACTGGTAAGAAAAATAGGGCGGTAGCTGTTTGGATCAGTTTTATCTTTGCCTGGCTTAAGAATAGGAATCATTGTTGCTTCCAACCAAACATCAGGGAAAGAGTGTTCCTCAAACATACGATTGTATATCTTCAGGAGGGAAATCCTCCCCGATGTTGGAAGATTTTTAAACATGGAATATACAAGGTTATCAGGCCCTGGTGCTGGATCTGAAGAGTATGACAGTGCAGACTTCAGCTCTTCTATTGAGAAGGGCGCGTTCAAAGAAGAAACAGACTTACCAACGACGAATGGCATTGCTTCTTGGGTATTTTTGAAAAGACAAAAACCATTGCTATAGGAAGTAGACGAAGAATAATCTGCAAAATATAAACCCAATGTATTAACAATATCTCGAGGATCAAAACTTATTATTCCATTCCGTTGTTTGATGCCCATCAAGGAAATTGATGGAGATGAACCAGAAACGGAACGGAGTTTCTTTCAAACAGTTGAATCTGGTGTTGTTCTTGATATTGTGTTAATATACTGGGTCCAAGAATTCTTTCTACTTTGTCTAAATATTCTACGAGCTCTAGCTCGGAGAATTTTATACCTCTCAAGATTTTCATTCGTCGGTCGTCTGTAGAACCTTCTTAGAGCTCGTCTACGTAAAAGCAAGGCATTTTTACAGTCCTCAGTCCACCAAGGAACGGGGGGACGAGATTGATGAGTCGAGGTTTGAGGAATAGTTTTATGTGCTACATCTAAAATATTTTCAGTTAAAGTTTGTACTATTTCATTAATAGAGTTAAAATCTTCAATGTCAGGTGATACAAATTGCTCTGTGAAATCCATCCATTGTGCTTTTTGTAGAATCCACCGCGGAGGGCGTTTATTCGGACGGTGGATTGTACAAAGTGAAACATTAATCGGAGTATGATCGCTGCCGTAAAGATTAGACATCGCCGACCATTCAAACTTCGTTGCCAAAATTGGACTGCAAAAGGTCAAATCAACGACTGTCCAACCACCTGTAGAAGACGATAAGTGTGTTGGGGAACCATTATTTAAAAGACATAGATCTAATGTAGTCCTTATATTGTCAATTCGGTTTCCTCGTGAGTTACATGTAGAAGAGCCCCATGATGTGTGGCGAGCATTAAAATCACCCATCAATAGAAAGGGTACAGGTAACTGAATTAATAAGTTAACTAAGTCGTTGTTTTGGAAAGCATAGCTAGGCGGTAAATAAATGCAACATATGGTAAGTTTAAATGGTACGGTAGTCTGAACTGCTACAGCTTGTAAAGGCACCAGGAACGGCACCAATAGAGTCACGAGCGAGTATGGCTACCCCACCCTTCGCTCGTTCTTCCGTTATAAAGTCGTCCCTGACAAGAGAATACTCCCTTAAATTGAAAATGTGCGTTTGGTGAAAGTGCGTCTCTTGAAGGCAAATGAATAATGGAGACGTATCTCGTACAAGAAGTTTTAAATCTTCAATATGACTTTCGGCTCCGTTAATGTTCCACTGTATCACGTTGTTATAAATGGGAGGCGTTGACATTGAAAATTAATAATTTAGTTTATGATAGGATTCATATTGTCAATAGAGCATACTATAGGTGGATCAGAATCAACAGACACAGAGTCACAACTGTGACTAATGTCAAACTCTGATGATTTTTTGGTTTTGTTTGCAAGAGGTTTGGTAGTAGAACCTCCTGTAGAAGTTTTTTCAGTTTTCTTTACAGGTTTGTTTACTGTGGCAGAATTTTTATTTTTAGGTCCAACTGTCGGTGGACAAGTGTTTGATTTTTTTTTTAAGAAATACTCTAGACCCGGAGTGGTTTTCTTATCAACGGGCGACGGGTGGTTTCTTAGTACTTGCGACGTTGTCATTAGAGGCTTCGTCACTGGAGATTTAGACTCTTTACATGAACTAGACCCAGAAGTTACTTTAGTAGGAGAAAGCAATGAAGGACCTTTCTTAGAAACCGGAACCAAAATAGGTGTGACATTGGAGGATAACAGACTTAACAATTGAGCTACTTGATCTGTCAAAAACTTTGACAATTTTGGTTAGCTCATCATAATTCACACAAGATGATATTTTTGGATTAGATGTAACAGCTGCAAAAGATTTTCCATTCAGAACAGAAATAGAGCTTTTGTGAACTCTCTTGGCTTCGGAGAAGGAAATCTTATCTTTGGTCATCATCGATAAAATTGACTTTTCTTCTTGAAACTTGGGGCAGTTTGGAGATCGGGCAGGATGACCACCTCCACAGTTCACACAATGTGGGTTAGCCTGAGAACCTTCACCACTATGACCCGCAGTACCGCAAAATG
Organism: Callitettix versicolor; assembly: GCA_022606455.1. NCBI lineage: Eukaryota > Metazoa > Arthropoda > Insecta > Hemiptera > Cercopidae > Callitettix > Callitettix versicolor. The sequence continues at coordinate 42,071,693 of CM040186.1, read as the reverse complement.
CCGCAAACCACGGGCTTCGAACACGAGGAACTCATATGGCCGAAACCTTGACATCTAAAACAACGCCTTGGGTTCGGAACATAAGGTCTGACCGACAGCCTTTGGTATCCGGCATAGATATACTCGGGTACAGTGGGTTTTCCAAATGTAAGAATTAAGGAGGTTGTGGGAATTTTTTGTCCCTTATCTACTCGCATTATTCGATTTACATCGATTACTCCTTCCGAAGCCAGCTCCGTCTTTATTTCTTGGTTATCAACGTAAACAAGATCTCTGCATGTTATGACACCCCTTGCAAAATTCAAGGTTCTGTGGGGTTCCACAGATACCCTGACATTCTCAAAGAAGTATGTCATTTTAAGCAGCGACTGCGTCTGTTTGTCGCTGTGGGTTTGAACTAGTAAGGTCCTGTTTTGTATTTTCTTGATTGAAACTACGGGACCCGCTTTTCCAACGATTGCCTTATTGATTATAAAAGGAGAGACTTTTCCAAGATCAGCTCCTTCGGAAGAATTTTTAAAAACGAGATATCTTATAGAAGGTAACATAAGACTACCTCCTTCTTCTACTTTCGGATTACTGGGTAAATCTCCAACATCCTCACTACAAATAGACTCGTTTGACACGGTCACACGATGCCTCTTTAAACTCAGTTTGGCATTTTGTTTTTTGGTATCCATAGTGTTATTTACCGAGCGATTCATGAACGAAAATTTTTCGAACAAGTGGCACAGGGTGCACCCAAACGACCACCAGCAGCCCAGGATACTCGAACTAAAGCGAGAATCCCCAATAAATTGGGGGGGGACCTCCAAATATCCTGGAGCCGAAATACATGGTCTGTCAGCACTCCAGAATATTTTAGGAATGGGTTCCGGTACAAAGTTACGGTTCCCCAAACCCAAGTACCACTGGCAGCCGCTCTCTATGTACTCACAGAATGCAACCATTTGTTTCGATAGATCCAGCTATGGGCTCCGACACCCATAACTCAACATTCATGTGCTTGCCAAGCGCCTATAGGCTGCTGGGTCCCAGACCCTGTCCCATCAGAGGTCCTCGGCAGTGCTAGGCACATATCAGGTTCCACATACTTGACCCCGCCAAAGGAAACCAAGCAGTATCGCCACTCCCAGACATAACGGAACAAGAACAGCAAATCCCTAAAATGTACGTGTGAGTGTAAAGTATTTAAATCGTAAGTGCAGTGCTGTAAGTGTAAGTGTGTGTTACACTCGGGTGCTGTGAGGTTCGTCTAGGTCCTCTCATTAGGTGCAGCTAGTCTGCACCCCCCTGCGGGTGTATATGTGTTTGTGTGAGAGAGTATGTGTGTATATATGTGGTGTATGTTGTGTGTATGTGGAGTAAATGAGTGAGAGTAGAATGAGCTAGAGGTATGGTGGGGTCGCTAATCCCATCAGCTGCTCACTTCAGCTGCCTCCGCCGGCCCTTAGCCTTCTGCTAGGGTAAATACTCGCAAAATTATTTAACAAGAAAATACTATATAATATGATTCAACTTATAGTAAACGTGTACAAATAAGTTGGCCTCTTAAAACTTAAATTTTATTTAGTTATTTTTTGATGAGTGAGGCAAATTATAGCCAGTAAGCAAAGTTCAAGTTTACTTATTGCTGTAGGAAAAACAAAGCAATAAACGCGATCTTAATTACATTTTCACATCACAATATATTACAAAAACTATTTATATTTTAATATCATTCTGCCTGATATTGCATTTCTGTATTTTCTCTCTTTTCAATAAAGAAGCAATAAACTTTATTTGTCTTGGAATTCCCAGTTGCATCATAGACGTCCCAGATTATACAATTTATTTAATACTTTGTCTCCGCTGTTTTACTGTAACAATTGTTGGTTACCAGCAATGGCGGATGGATTTATAAAGAAATAGAGAAAACATATTATCTTCCAAACATTATTACGCTAAGCATTTCGATCGGTTTTGTACCATACCTTACAAAAAGTACTTATACAGGTCGTCAGAACATTATAAAACTGTCACTTCTCATACTGTTCCATTTTAAAGTTTTACAATAAAATAGAACCGACTTAAGAGCTCTGTATACAAAATTCCAGGTGGTGTTTAAAGTGTATCCGCGAGAGTGCAGCACCAATGCTGGCATAGGTGACAAATAAATTGTGCGTGTACTAAAACAGCTGATTGATAAAAAAACATTGTTGAAGGTAATATTGAAATTATTACTGTACCCAAGACAAATAATTATTGACCGAATCCGTTTTGAAAGTAGAATTGGTAAGACAATCTAGGACAGTTCTAACATGTAAATGTTATTAAATGAAATACTCCGAGTTTAGTAAACTGTATATACTGTAGTCTAATTTAGGTATGTATTGTAAAGTCAGGTAATAGTAGGTTTTATTTGTAAATATTTCAATAAGATACAATGTCAGAATCCAGTCATTAATTTTATAGGTTACAGTTTTAAATACGAAAGTAAGGCCTATTGTATTAGATAACCAAAATATAATGAATGACTTTGCTTTATTAACAGGTTATACAAGTATTAAATATAACTATAGCGTATATTTTAACAGAATTTCATATTGACAAAAAATAATAGGCCTACATGATTTTGTAACGATTTTACTTCGGAAGATATGTACAGTAATCTTAAAATACAAGCACTGAATTAAAGTTTGTGTATTATAGTAATTAAATACCAGCCAATGGCATAATTTAAATTATTAGGTAAGTCAGTTCATGAGAAATCACCACCATGAGTGAGCATTCACGTATGGAATTAAAAAAATATTTTAAAATTTAATATATATAATACCTGTAAACTTTCCTCTCCCCACACCTTCGTATACTGATCAAGTTTATAAAATGAATGTATAAAACTTTGCTGATACACAAATTGAACTTAGCCATTTACAATTTCAAGGTTTTCCCATCACAATAAAAACTTACACATTGCGTTAATTGATTAATCGTTTTTTAACGAATTCGTTGGCAGGACTGTTTCACCCCCTACCCACAGCACAGTGACATCCCTAATCATTTTCCAATTCGGAAAACAATTTCCACTCAACTGATTTTTTTTATGGCATCGCTATAAAAACAATATCTAAAAATGTAGCCGTTAATATTGTAAGGCTACGTAATGTAATACGAGAGGTGGTGGGGTTCATCTAAAACAGCTGATTAGTAGTAATAATCGCGGCACGCATCTGTGTCGCTGACGTGATAGAAACGAATTTCCAAAAGTATTTTACTTTATATTTTTTTTAATTGATATTTAACAATCATAAACAACATTAAAATCTGCATATATTAGCGTTTTAAATTTTTAAATTACATTGGAAGTACAAAAACGAACCATGACCGCCGTCAGGAAATGTTTTCATTTCAACGGATTTTAAAAATACGAAAGCAAATCAGGTGTCTTAAAAAATGAAATAATTTAAAAACTGTTTTTTCATAAAAGATTAATGTGAACAAATAATTATTTGTTTTTCTGTTTCCTACAACAAGCTGTTCCAGAGGATATTCTACTTTGAAATGATGTACAAACGTTTCAGTCTGTAAGAGCGTAACATCACATGTTTAATGCACATTTAAGCACGCAGGATAGACAGTTTTAAAGGATGCGTATGTAATGGTTACCTGGAACGACACTTTTTAATATACCGTGAGGAGTTTTGTGTGTGTGTGTGTTGTGTAAAACTTGATATTCTCACGGAAGGGAAAATATTTAGTTAAACATTTTGCACCGGTTTTAAAAGTTTAGAGCTGTCTTGTTTTAGCGAACACGTGCACTCGATGTTCAATATATTTTTTTTTTAATATTAAAATTGATTTTATGCGAATAACACTGGAATTGTTATTTGACCATATTGCGGGTAAATATACGCGTAAGTATTTTGGGTTTTCGGTATTTATTCGTAACAGTAAAAGAATTAAACATTTTGTGGTATTAAATGGTTGTATGGACGCTTAATTGCGGGTCCTACAATACAGTCCAAGTTGGTCTGGGGATCGGAAGAACCTTCCCTGGGTAACTCTACACTGGGTTCCGGGGCATAGGGGGATTGAGGGAAATGAGAAGGCAGGCGGACTGGCTAGACTTGGATATGCATCTGAGTTTATATTACCTGAGCCGGCTTTAGGGATTTCTCTATCGTTGGCCAGGTCCGCTATTAATAGGTGGATTACAAATCAACTCCAGGTAAGAAGGGATAACCTTCATGGACATTCTCATAGTAAACGTCTCTTAAACTTCCTTTCGGAGGACTCAAAGAAGCAGCAGATGTCCTGGGCAGAGCACAACTAAGGAGTATCATTGGGCTCATAACAAGGAACTGTGGTTTGATGGTGCACAGGATAGGTATGTACCACGGAGAAACCGTGGATAGATTGTGCAGGAAGGAGGAGGAAAATGCAGGTCACATAATTTATGATTGTGAGGCTCTTGCTAGTAGGAGGCTAGGGGTGTTTGATTTCGAAGACTCTAGGGATCTTCAGCAGAGTGAGCTAGTCGGTGGGTTGCTGGAACTTATTAAGGCCACCAATCTGCTGAACTAGGTATTTTAAGAGGTAGGTTGCACAATTGGTCAGTCGATCACAGTGCCTGGTGTTGAATTATCCCTTCCTCTAGTATCTAATCTAATCTAACTGACGCTTAATATTTTGTTGTTTTTTTACGTCGTATAAATATAGTTGAACTTGTTTAGCTATGGTATTGTTGCACAGCGTAATATTGTTAATTTATATACCTATTTTCTGTTTTCCAGACACTTTCGTTGTTATATTATTCGTTTTGTTTTCTCATTTTTATTCCTGTTAATCTTTTTCGATTAAGTTTATATATTTTAATAATGTTATCTAGTTTTAGTGTTTAGTTTTATTTTTAGTATAGTAATATCAATACTGAGATTTAGCTTCAACTCCGTGTAAGATATTTTGCTGAACGGCGATAATAGCCTTCATGTGCTTTTCGCCAAAATTATTATTATTTAATACTATTTATTACTATTTAATACGGCTTTTGGCGAAAAGCATATGAAGGCTATCATCGCCGTTCAGCAAAATATCCTATATGGGGGGGGGGAACTAAATTTGAACATTCTTAATACTATACTAAAAACTAAAACACTATAGATACTTAAACTAGATAACGTTATTTAAATATATAAACTTAATAAAGAAGGATTAACAGAAATAAAATTTAAAAACAAAACAAATATTTAATTTAATTTTAATATTTTTAATAAAATGAATAATTTTTTCTCCAAAAGCCTTAATTTAAAAAAATAGTTTTTAATAACTTTGGATCCAATAATCAGATTCAGCGACATCAAAAACCTACTATTTGTTGGATCTTCGGCAATTTATTATTTTTAATTTTATTTTGACTACCATTAATCTTTTTGTATTTTATAACTTCGGACCTTATAATCAGAATCAAAGGCTAATTATTTTTTCCGGCAAAAAACATTCAAGGTTATTATCGCCAAGGCACGACATTAAATTTTTAATATAGTTTTGAAAATAAGCAAACAAGTCAGATAAAAATTAAAAACAACAAACAAAATAATAATAAGACAAAATACAATAACAACTATAAATAATTTCCTAAAACTAGTTGATAATAATATAAATCTTAAAATTATATTATCACAAAATTATATAATCACAAAATTATATAATCACAAAATTATATAATCACAAAATTATATAATCACAAAATTATATAATCACAAAATTATATAATCACAAAATTATATAATCACAAAATTATATAATCACAAAATTATATAATCACAAAATTATATAATCACAAAATTATATAATCACAAAATTATATAATCACAAAATTATATAATCACAAAATTATATAATCACAAAATTATATAATCACAAAATTATATAATCGCAAAATTATATAATCACAAAATTATATAACCACAAAATTATATAATCACAAAATTATATAATCACAAAATTATATAATCACAAAATTATATAATCACAAAATTATATAATCACAAAATTATATAATCGCAAAATTATATAATCACAAAATTATATAACCACAAAATTATATAATCACAAAATTATATAATCGCAAAATTATATAATCACAAAATTATATAATCACAAAATTATATAATCACAAAATTATATAATCATAAAATTATATAATCACAAAATTATATAACCACAAAATTATATAATCACAAAATTATATAATCACAAAATTATATAATCACAAAATTATATAATCACAAAATTATATAATCACAAAATTATATAATCACAAAATTATATAATCACAAAATTATATAATCACAAAATTATATAATCACAAAATTATATAATCACAAAATTATTGTAGGCTGTAAATTGGCCCTGCAACAATAACAGGATAAAAGAAATATAAACGTACCTAAAATTAATTAACAAAATAAAAACAACTTAAAAATAAATTAATAAATAGCAAATATAAACAAACTTTTAAGGGTTGTAAAGGGGCCCTACACGCAATAACAAATATATAAATTAGATTTTATTTAAAACATTCAGACGATTAAGGAAGTCTAGGATCCGGTCAACGGCTGAGGCACTATCTCCCAACATCGTCTGCAAACAACAGCTCAGACCACACGTAACACGCACATTTTGGAAACCACCACAATCGAGCAATATATGTTTTATTGTGATGGTTTCCCTACAGACCTCGCATTCAGGTGGGTCCCCGCCTCCCATCAGAAATCCATGCGTTAGTAAGGAATGACCAATACGGAGACAAGTGATCACCACCTCTTCCCTACGACTTGCACGTATTGACGACCACCAAGAACGAACAGTATTTTTAATTACCCTCAGTTTGTTGTTATCCGTAAGTGTCCACTCATTCTCCCAATCCACGAGAAGTACCACGGAATGAGTACTTATTCTGCTGAGTAGTTTTGACAGAAGTTTTGACAGACTTTGAAAATCTGACAGAATAACACGTTGAGTAGCTGGCGGCAGCAGAGTTGCTTCCTTTGCCGCTATATCGGTTCTAGTGTTCCCAACTATACCACAATGACCAGGTAACCAGCAAAATGATACACCAACACCTCGTAGTTCAAATCGATGCATAGAACATAGAATATCCTGAACCAGAAGGTTTATCGAATACATATCCTGGATAGCCTGAAGTGCACTTTTCGAATCGGAACACACCAGATAATGCACACAATCGGATACAACGGAGTTCAGAGCCTTAAAAACAGAAAACAAATATACGTAAATGGAGTTTCGGTAATATTAAAATATTTATTACTTTTTTTAGTATTTAAAGTTAATTTTTACCCTTAAAAATAAAAAATCGGTAAATATACAATACAGATTTTAAAGTAAGTATTTTACATATTGCGAAAAAAAATTCATAAAATTCCTTCTAAATTTTTGGTTGGGGAAGGTTTACCAATCTCTTTCGCTCACTGTACTAGATTTGTAAATCGATTTTTTAACAGTTTTTTTAAATTGTAAATGGTTCTCTTCAGAAATAACACAAGTTAGACCTAAATTCCAAAATCGTAAAGAAATCTGCCAGTTTCATCTTCGTCGATCTGCAGACAAATAAGTCAATATCACTTTCTTGAATGACAAATCTGATCACGGTTCTATCAAAAACCACAATCGAATTTTTCAACATCTTCATAACTTTTTTATACTCTATAAAATTAAACTGTGATAGTAAAAATCAATGTTGTACAACTTTTGTGTACACTACATTTATCTGCGAAGAAAATCAGTGAAAGCGGAAATTGTAAGTTCTCCGCATGTAACCGTTTACATGTAAAAGTGACATGTTTGTGTCCCTGTAGAACTACTTCCAGCCAAGATAAACACACCTCAGTGGCTTTTCAGAATGATTAGTTTTGGTTAGTTCAAAATTAATAGTAATATATTATTTTATAACATTTTTCACTTTTATATTTTCGTAAAAAATAATCGTAAAAAATAGAAGAGTAAGTATGGGTTTTGTTTTATAGCAGTTATAAGTGAAATTGAACTGTTAAAATTTATTATTGCAATATAGCCACAGGACCACATATTTAAATAATTAGGATTATAACCTATTTTCCGAGTTAGTCTCACCTCGTTAAGACTACGGCGGTTTTGAAACCTTATTGTTTCATCTTCAGGCTCTAATGTTAAATGTCAAATCCCTCTATCCAGGTCGTCACAAAGTTAAAGAAAACATTGAAAACACAGGATACAAACACTAAATGTAATTACACGATTAAAATACACACGATAAAATTTGGTTTGGTCAAACGATACGTGCAACTCGTATGTCGTTACATTCCGGACTGCCTACAGTTGTTTATGACTGCACAGTGTATTCACATTTTGAATTACGGCCTGAAGATGAAACGGTAAAGTGTCGAAACCGCGGTAGCCTTTACGAGGTGAGCAAACAGACCACTAGACAGAAAAAAAGGTCGTAATCTAATTAGTTAAAAATTTAGTTGGCACATAAATGTTTCACTATTTGTTATAACCAGTAAATTTCATCGAATCACTTACACGGTTAGTAACTTGTGATGGTTATCTAATTCCTTTGGGAAATGAACTACTGCAGTTGTCATTATAGTAGATACATATTTAGAGGTTAGGGTATTCCGTGAACAACTTTCTATCGAGCAAGAAGATCTCAATCTCTCAGGTACTAGTTTAGTAGAATGGTTTCCTCGATGAGTTTGTTCAGTCTGCTTAGGTCATCAGGATTCTTGAAGGATCCTTCGTCTCCTGCTAGTAAGATTTTCCCCCGGCGAAAAACCGTAAAGGTGTCATCACCGTGACACGAATTTGAAATGAAACACCAAAATATTTTTGAAATTATAATTTAAAATAACACTAAATTAAAACAAATCACTATAAATATTTACTTAGAACTAGTTAACAATATTCTTAAAACAGCAATAACATATAATTAAAAACTCATCAGAATGTACATAATTACTTGTAAATTGGATACATAGGCTGTAAATTGGCCTTACAAAAAAAAACTAAGCAAACAATAATAAATTTAAAACAATAAATAACCAAATATATACAACTTGTTGCAGGGTTGTTAAGGTCCTGCATGATTATTTAAATTAGATTTTGTAAAAAAAAAACAATACGATGATGGAATTTCAGAGTCCGGTCAATAGGCAAAACACTACCTCCCAACATCGTCTGCACACAATTTCCCACACAACATATAAGCCGTATATTTTGGAAACCATCACAATCTAGCAATATATGTCTTGCTGTGATGGTTTCTCTATAAAATCATAACCTCTGCTCTACGACTTGAACGACCCCCAAGGACCCTCAATTTGTTGCAAGAGCCTCACAATCATAGAATATGTGTTCTGCAGTTTCTTTATCCACCCCTCAGTGCCTATACACAGTTTATCCTTACAACAAAGGTCCCTATTGCTCCTTGGTTCTTCTGAGCTGACCAGTACACCAGGTTTCTACTGCATAGAGGAACCTCTTTCTTGACAGCGCTACAGTTTTCGGCTTCCCGACAATCGTATAAAGATCGTGTTTCTCACACTCAAGGTTCGATTCCTGGGAGGGCTTCTGCTTCTGGTTTTATTAGAAGCATTGCTACCGCCTCTTTTCCCCTCAGTTTTGATTCTCAATAGACATTCATACGTCTACACACAATTTGATTTAAGATTTGTCATCGCTTTATTCGTACTATTCGACTTCCGTGTCTCGCTTTTTAAACGCCAGCTTGTATAGCGTTCACACATACTACTGTAATGTAAGCTTGTGGGTTCTTACAATCCCAATTCTACTTTTGTAGGTTCCCCAGGGCTTTAAAGATTTCCTTTCAGCCATCAAAATTCCACAAGTAGCTGATGAAATAAAATGTCCACCCATACATTCATTAAATCTGGAGGTCGTTTGGTATATAAGCCCCCTCTTAGCCACACAGCCTTCTGCACTGCTTAGTATAAGCTGCTGCACTTTGACTTGGGTTGATAAAGACAGGAAAGAACAGTTAGGAAGTAGAAAGTAATGATTCTTTCCGAAAGGTTGGAGACGACCGTGGATCAGTAGCTGACGTATGGGCAGGATTCGCCGAATCTTATAATAGCCTATCCTTGTCAAGATCGTAATGGAGTGTTGCCCTAGGAAATTTACACACACACACACACACACACACACACACACACACACTACCCTAGGCCATTATGGTAAGATTCAGGATCCAGAGTCGGGAAATTGAAATTAAAGCCCGATTTTGACTTCCGTTCGATATTTTAATCTGATTTTATTCAAAAAACTTGGCACAAAAATTGATTTTTCTCGTAACTTATACAAGTTTTTTACGTTAGTTTAAAACCCATTATTTTTTTCTTACTCATTTTTGAAAATACAACTACGGTAATTTGCTTTTAAAAATGTTTTATATCAATTCATATCAAGGTAAATGAATTTAGTTAATTTTCCTATTTTGAATGTCATTTACAATTTCTAATTTACGCCCATTACGATTGCGCAATCAGATTTTTAAATTATTGTAAAATACAAAAAAATTGTTACAAATTAATTCTCTTCCGTTGCGACTGTGTGAATGGTAATGAATTTTAAGGAATTAAAATTGCAACTCTTAAAGGTAGATTGATTGTTCTTTAAGTTGAACATCAAAGCAGTCCCATTCACTAACTAGCCTTGCGTTGCCGCCTAACGAAGTATATGTTTAATCAAAAGCGTGCAATTGCCAGCTATTTATATTTATATACCAAAGAATGATATTCACTTTTTAAAATAATAATAGTAATTTTGTTCAAATTTTAATTTTAAATTCTACTCGCGAATTGTGATATTTTTTAATATTTTAAGAGACAATTAATATGTTTTGCCACTGTAAGTAATCTTTTAATAAAATTAATATTTGTTAACACTACAAATTTTTGACGGAGGTAAGGGTTTATTTTCGTATTTTCATTGTAATTCGAAAGTTTAAATTCCTAATGTATGTAGACTTTAATGTTGATTGTTGATTATAATGGTGAAATCAGATTGTCAAATAGGGTAAGATAGACAAATAATTTTGGAAATTCGCTTGTATCACGTCAGCGAGACAGCTGCGAGCCACGTTACCGATGAAAAGCTTGACCAAAATATTTTAAAATAAGTAAAAACGAATTACTATATTAATATTTACGATGGTGAAATTGTAACGAACTTTTCCGAGTTATTTCCAAAATCGATTTTTGCACCAAGTTGAATCAAATTTGCACAAGCTTGAAATGTATATGTATTTCTCCCCGTGCAAAAAACAGTGGAGGGCATCATCACCGTGATGCAAAATTGAAATCTAAAAAACAAAAAACAAAAATAAATAATTACAGGTAATATAGAAAAAGGGATAAATAAAATATACGATTTATTTTAAGGCTATAATCTAGCCTTAATTAATGTTACAGTTGTACAATATTACACAAAGTAATTTGAAAAAACATAAACTTACTTAAAACATATTAAAAAGGAAAAAAATAAAAAATAAACATATATAAAGAAATTGTTGCAGGGTGTAAAGTAGCCTACATTCCTAATATGTGTATTAAAAAGTGTATTACTTAAAATAAAAAAAAATTAGTTTAGTGTTGTTTTTAAAATATTAATTATGATAATGGTAGCTGTACAGAAGCAATAGAGCGATCACAAAATCTATAAACTATTTCCTACCATAAAAAACTTCAACTTTTTTAGAAATACCTAAACATATTTTATTAAAGAACTAGCTGTAAAAAGTTTTGACGTATAAAATAAATTAAAGTTTACCCTAGTAAGTTTTATTGCACCTAAAAGCTACTTGATATTTGTAATTGACTCGAAATCGTTTTTTTTTTTTAAATAAAGTGTTTACATATACAAAATGATAGTTAAAGTACATGTTCAATAATAAACACTATATTAAAGCACTTCAAATATAATGGCAGTGTTTCAAGCCCTTACACATACCAATATGGTTATTAGTTCTCAAGATATATCGATATTTATAAGCAATAAAGACAACGTTTAGACATGCATATTTGGTTTTCTCTAAGCAACTTATTATAGTTTCGATATAATATTTCAAACGACATCCCATTGCATGTGGCGTATTGTAAACAGTGTTTCAAGCTCTTACACATCGTAGTATATTTATTTGGTATTCATTAATATATGTGATTTTGAATTAAACAGAGGAATGTTGTCACTATAAAGGATGTTTTTTAAACAAACAAGAGCTTGGATTTATCGGAGCAAAGATTGAAAGTAAACAGTATGTATTTACCTCCACGTAATATCAAGTTCCGTTTACTTTAAGATTTAAAAAAGAAATATGTTGAAATATTAGTAGAAGTTTATATGATACAAACTGAAGTCACCTTAAATAGTCTTGCGATGAAATATATTTTTTAGGGGAATTATTAAGGGGGTTTGACTAGGAACTTTGAAGTAAGAACACTTTCTTTGAGTGGTCGTTAATCCTGTTCAAAATTTTGGTCCAATTTGTTTCTAACTTAGCACAAATATCGATTTTGGTTATAGCTTGAACAAGTTCGTTGTCCAGCAAAATCCGTCCACCACTTCAAAAATGGTTGCCATTCAAATTCTTTAACAAATAAAAAAATATTTTATAACCCTTTTCTACCTACAGTCTAACAGCAATTGAAGTATATTACGGGTTCAACAATTAAATCTAAATTGGTCTGGGAGTGTTGCGAGAACCCATTTCTTTGACCTTGGAAAACTTCGTTACTCTGTACTGGATTCCTGGGCACCAGGGGTGGGGGTGGAGAGTAATGAAGGCAGACTGGAATCTGCATACTACCTTAGCCGACAGTAGGGATAAGTGGATCAATGAGGCTCCCCTAGGAGGACTTTCAGGAACAGTAGCGACCATGGGTAGAGGACAACTAACGAAAACCATGGGGCTCATTACGAGGCACTGTGGTCTGAGGGTACACATAAACAGGATAGGTACTAAGGATAAACCGTGTGTAAATTATGCAGGAAGAAAGATGAAATCACATAATGTACGATTATGAGACTCTTTCCAGCAGAAGGTTAAGGGTGTTTCGTTTCCAGAACCCTAAGGATCTCCAGCAGTAAATATGAGCTAGTCAGTGGACTGCTAAAACTAAATTGAAAGCCCCAGTCTACTGAACTAATACAACTTTGAGAGTCTTTGCACAAACGTTTCTTTGATCATAGTATCAAGATGTACAAAACCCCATAACTCTAGAATTTAATATTACTTACACTTTTAGAATATCGGATACACCATTTTAATTAGCATTAAAGTCTGCATACAGTAGCATTCTAAATTTATTGAAAGTACTAAATTAATTTGGCGGTGGTCAGCGATTTTTTTTTTTGTAGTTTGAATTACAGTGATCACGATGGTGAAATGATAGTGTTCATTGTATCTTGGTGAAATGATAGTGTTCAATGTATCTTGGTGAAATGATAGTGACCATTTTACTATGGTCAAATAATAATTGTATGATAGAGAACTGATAGTGATCAATGTATTATGGTGAAATAATCGTGATCATTGTACAATGGTGAAATGATAGTGATCAATGTATGTTGGTGAAATGACAGTGACTATTGTACTGTGGTTAAATGATAGTGATCAATGTATTAAGGAGAAATGATAGTGATCAATGAATGAGGGTGAAATGAAAGTCATCATTGTATGATGATAAAATCAGTTTCAAAATGATCGCTTGATAAAAAATAATATTTCGAATTCGTCAGCGAACCAGCTGCGTGCTGTGATCATTGTGCGTTTACTCTTAAAAGCAATTTTTTTAATTAAAAATTTGATAATCTGGCTTCAGTTATTACGCTAGCCCGATGTTTGTGTTTTCAGAACTGAGGTTTTTGAGGAAAATAATTTAATGTGTGAAAGTCACTGTAAAAAAACCTGTATCATATTTTTTTAAGGAAACTAAAAATTATTTTAGCTTTTATTGAGCCTTGCCCTAACATTAAAACTTCATCGTTTTCAAATTGCAAAGGTCAACAAGGTCACAAAGGTTTTACACGGAATCACCGATAGATTGTCAATACGTATTGCGGCAGGAAATGTAGTAGCCCACCCCTTGTCAATTTCCTTTCGGTTTTCGTTTCTTCTAAAGTGACACATCTATATGTTTGATTTGTGTTGCGTTGCAAATTTTATGAGGCAGCAGAAGCACTAAAAGTGGAATTATATGAAAAATAAAAGCCTATATATTTCACAAAACACAAAATCTTTGAAATGAACAAAAAACACATTTTTTTGATAAACCGTTTTTAATTTTAGTTCTGAAGTACACAAACAAAATTATCGCTACCTTCACGAAATTTTTCGTCATGCAAAGCAGGAAAACTCCTAAAATTTTCTCAAATTCAGTTTATCGGATTTTGATAAAATTTATTTCGTCATTTATGGTTATGTATTTATAAGGGATGATCAGTTTTATAAGTCAAGTTACTATATTAATTTAGAGCATGAAATAATAGCAACACGCGACTGTATAGCTCATGCGTGGGAGCCTCTTCAAATTAACACAGGTCCTGGTCTCTAGTTCATTTTTTGATTAATCGTTTAAAAGTATATCTATAAATTATATATTATTTGTGATTATACAGCGTGTCCCAGAAGCCCGAGTAAAAACGAGTGATGTTATTCTTCAAAACACAATGAAATATTATTAGTTAAATAAAATCTACTGAAATTTGTGTTTGAAAATTTTAGTTGCATATCAGCGTCTAGCATATTGCCAACGCGTCCAGGGAAAACATTTCGGAAATTTAAAGTTAAAAAAATATAATACAATTTTGTTCTGGAAATAGTTGCAAAGTAAATATAATAATTTTTTAAAAATTATTTACAACTTGATTTTTTATTATTTATTGTTACGTTGGATTACTGTTTACTTACAAATTGTACACGTGTTCAAAACTGCTGTAAACAAATTGTATATTACAATTTGCATTGATTTGTTGAAACTAATCATTAAACTACATTTTAAAACTACAAAATAAAACTAACACCCCCATATAGCCTAACTTTCACTGCGTCCTTAATTTGACAGGCTATAACTTTAAACCGAAAACAGATATTTAAAAAATCTTTTCACCGGTGGATTTTTCCTAAACTTTTGTATGAAAATAATGTCACATGACCCTCCGTTTTTTCCAACGACCCTCCAACGAATTCCAAAATGGTGGAACAAATTTAAGTAGATTTTATTTTCATTAATAAGATCTTATTGTGTTTCGAAGAATAAAACCACTCAATTGTGAAATATTTTGTCGTACTCGAACTTCTGGAACACTCCTTATATAAGTTATCTATAACGTTATTGTAATGTGATATAGTTACTTTTTGAGAGTTCGGTTTCCATCAGGTCAGCTATACTGCTGTGAAATAACGGTAAGAGTGAAGCAACAGGAGTTACTGCGTCTCGAACTATGAACATTCGGTGCGCAGTTCAGAGACGAGCAGACTGACCGGTGCATTAGCCACATCGACCACCGAGCCCTCATTATTCCTCTTACGTATTCAATAGTTACACATTCACTTTTAGATCATACTTGTTTTTTCAAAAAAATCAGTTAGTAGCAAGCGTAAATATTATTTGCTATAATATATAGGGCCTACCCACGTTTTCAATTTTGTCAACGTTTTCAATAGTTTTCAAATTTTAAACTTATTTAACAAAATTCACAGAAGCTGAACACAACAGTGAAGTGAAACTAGATAAAAGGGCAACAATTTATTTATTGTAGTCTTAAGTACAATCCAGGCTCCGGGTAATAAAGCAGAGTGTTTAGTAGTCCGTTATATTTTATAATAACGTCTTTACCACAACACTATACTTAGTACGGCATTAAGGTACTATTTCTGCTCTATTTATTCCATTCACAGCTGTTTTATATCATATAAAGTGTTTGCGAAATTCTAGTTACAAGTTTCAACATACTTCTTTTTTAGATAAGAAAAATTAATGGTGCAAAACTACATACAAATTTTTCGGCCGAAAAACCGTAAAATCAGCCTCACTTATCGAAATTTAATCATATAAGCAATGCATTTTTTGTCACAAATTAAATTATGATAATACCGTCAGTTTTTTTCATATTTCTAATGGAATTTTAACTTTAAAATGTTAATTTATTCTGATAAATCACTGATTACGATGGTGAAATTAGATTTTCAAAAAAGTCACGAGTTTGTAAGATTTGAAATGGCTGCCATGTTGAAACTGTTAAAAGGACTTTGATGGTCACAAACTTTCCTAAGCTCACTTTTCCAAATTCGATTAACATTTAAAATATTACCTTTTTATATGAAATTATTCCACAGCACGATTTGTTCTTTACTGTCTTCTTTGAATACAAACTCCATCAAGGTAACCCCCTCAGACTAAAGTTAAACTTGAATTAAAGGCTTTGGTTTCAGGATTAATGTGCAGCCAATCAAACAACTTCGGTAACAGTAGTTAAGATTGGCGGGAACTTTGGTCATGCGAGGTGAGCTTTTAACTGCTTCTGAGGCCAAGTTTAGAATGATGAATCACGCCACTGGAATAGCGAAGAGAACTATGAGTATTTAGTGTTGAAATAGTTTATTACTAATTTCTATTTGACTATTTTAAGCACTAATCGTACGTACATTTTATTTCACAAAATTTTTATGATGCGTATGTTCACCTACCTTTCCTAGCTTTGTTAATTTTGTATTTGTTGTCTCGTTTCGGATTACCTCCATTATTAAAACCTAGTGTTGTACAGCTCCTTCATACAGTGATTCGTTCTTTTACAATACGCAACCCCCTACCCCACTTATCCCTAACCACACTCAGCTACCTGTTTATTAACTAGTTGTGTTTTGTAATTTTAATTGTTCTATTCGTATTTAAGTGACCTTATGTGTTTCGTAAATCTCGTTTTAAATTTAAAATTTTTGAAATATATACGTTAAACTAAAATAACAAATAAATTTACAAACTTTATATAAAAAACCTTACACAATTATTGCACATCATTTGTTCCCCTGTGATCCGGTTGTGAATTTATCAAATTAAAAAAAAAGAACCTCACAATTTTATGAAAAACCGGTGAAACTGTAGATGCTTTGCGTAAAACTTTCTTCATGAAAATTCATAACTTGCATCAGTGTAGCGAAATTTTAAAAAATACGGTTCTCGAGTAAATAAAAAAAACTGACGGTGGTCATGGTTTATTATTTAATTACTGATTCAAATTTCATCAAAAAATCTTTTTTATTACTATAGAAACAGATTTTTTCGGGCTTAAACGACTCAACATTTTGTCGAAATACTTTTCAATAATTATATTTTAACGAAATTTGAACAATGGCACAGCCTATTTATCCGAGATATTCGATCTATGTGCAAAATTTCATAAAAATCGGTTTAGTATCCAATGATGTTCATATTTATGCCGATAGTCAGACAGCAATGGAAGCATTTACGTGTCCTATAATTCGACCCAAGCTGTCGGGACTGTCGGAAGAACCTCAATGCTCTGTCCCTGGGAAACCGAGTTACTGTTCATTGGGTTCAGGCCCACAAGGGGATTGAAGGTAATGAGGAGGCAGACCTGCTGGCTGGACTGGGATATGCATCTGAGTTTATCGGATCCGAGCCTGTTTTAGGGATTTTTCTGTCGTTGGCCGAATGTGCTATCAATAGGTGGATTAACAGGCAAGATAACTTTCATGGAAATTCTTATAGCAAGAGCCTCTTTAGTAACATTCCTTGTGGAGGACTTAGAGGGGAGGCAGACGTCTTGGGCACAGAACTACAACTTTCTTTATACTTCTTATAGTGAGGTAGTAAAAACATTGAAGGTGATTTTATTAGACGTATCGAAGTTTTTTTAAAATATTGCTAAACTTATAGCCTACAAGTATGAATGCAAAGATAGGACCCAAGGACAAAACTAAAAGTATTTCATTAAAATCCACAAAAAAATATACTGTTCCGTTACTTTTCCCTGCGAAAAACAATCACGGTTACCAATCACCATTACAAAACTAAAATATATTAAAATAATATTAATTTTAGGACAGAAAACGTCTTAAATGGAATTGTGCTGGACATATAGCGAGAATGGATGACGGCAGGTGGACAAAAGTATGTACAAAATGGCAGCCATTTGGAAATAAGAGACACAGGGCTAGAAAACTCTCAACATGGCGAGGCTAACTGGGACCCAATGGCAGAACATATGAAAACGCGTGGAAGAAGCCTTCGTCCAGAAATTGGCCTCTTAGACATTTCATTGTGGTTAACATTGTTCTTTTCTGTTTGATTTGCAGTGTATCTTTTTCTTTAATAGACTAGTTATTATTTTATATCGTACAAACACATTAGGATGTAGCAAAATTGTAAAATTAGGGAACTAAATAAAGGCATTATTACTATTATTATTATTATTATTATTATTATTAACTTATTGCATGAATAAATAAAAAAATAACATAACAAAATTTATCTAAAAATAGTTAATAGTAATAGATATCTAAGAAACATTACTAAATCAAGACAATTTGTCATAAGGTTGTAAAGTGGTCATAAGAAAATATACCAGAAAACATAATAAAAAATAGAACATTCCTTTACCTAAAACTGATTAATAAGGATTAGTATTATAAATAACAATAACGGCTAAATAAATTAAATTGTATTATAAATATGCAAACGATGCTGGAGTACTGTTTCAACCAGTCAATGAGGTACTGTTACCAAGAAAACCTGTAAACCATTTTGAAAACCATCACAATTAAGGAAAAGGTGTTCCATTGTGGTGGTTTCTCTCATTAAGGTGTTTTCTCTGTGTCCCGTCAGAAAACAACGAGTTAGCAAAGAGTGACCAATTCGAAAACGGTCCACTACCCCTTACCTACGACTTGCATGTATTGACGACACCCCCCCACCCAAGGACGAACAGTAATTTTAATTACCTTTAATTTGTTATTTTCTATCTACTCCATTAGAAAAAATAATGTTCTGAATTTTCATAACACCTGTATTGCATTTAAGTTTAGATTCGTCCATTACATAGAATTCAATTCCTACAAAAAGATCTACGTTACACTTCATAAATGTAACCAAAGATAAATGAAACATTTCATACACCCTGTATAATAAAAACCGTGTTACAACAACAACAAGCGACTGAGTTACTTGCAGGATATACAGTATTACATATCACTATTCAGCCCACATACTGCAGTCCCTACTTGTTACTCTATATTCTAAAAATAGTAATGAGTTACTATAAACTTAGTGTAACAAGGACGGCATTGCCTTACAAAATATACAAATTGAAAAATACTGTTTTACGTAAAAATACTAAATTTAATCAAGTTTTTTTGTAATACTTTGCAAAAATTTTATCAGATAATTAAAATCTGTAATTGATAAAAGCTTACCGTGCGTTTATCGGGAGATATCCGAAACTAGGTTTGGAAACAACTAGGACATTCTGTTTTTAAAATTAATAATTAATATAATATTCACGTTGTTGAAATGAATTTGTGGTCTCGGACAAAATATGGGTATAAACATTTTCTTCCGCTTCACGATTGATTCCGTAACGCATATTTCACAGCATATACAATATATGTTGTTCTTGTATATATGTAGATTAGCTGTTACCCGTCACGGCTTTGCCCGCAATCATAACATAAACATAATACATGATAATAAAATTTATAGTCGATTTTGAAAATCGGAATAACTTTATTTCAGTTTAATATATATTTGTGTATACAATATTGTAAGATTTATGGTTTTTGGCCAATACGTATGAACTTCTGCTACTCGACACTCTAGAACAGGCAACATATAACTGACCGAGGGAGAAGCACGGAGTTCCCAAATGTATTCCTGCTACTCTTAATGTCTGACCCTGCGACTTATTAATTGTAATTGATCACCCACGGAAAACATTTTTTTTTAAAGAATACATGCGATTTAAGCCAATTTTTACGGAACTATACTCACACGATGTTACTGTTTACATTTCATTGAAGATACTATTATTCCTTCTCTGATTTACCGGACATAAGCATTCTTGTTATGTACGTGTACTTATTGCTCATGCGCGATACAGAATCTGACAGGCATTACTAAATTTTATCATTTATTACTGTGTTTGTGCTTGTTAATGAAACATCGTTAAAATGGCCGCTGTTATTTGTGAACTTTGCGATTTACCTCTGTTTGAGATTTTAGGTTGGAATTACGGTTGTGTTTTCGAATTTCTTATTAACCATGGCATCTTTAAAGAATTGTATTCGTGTTCGAAGTGCGGCAATATTTGCATTACTAATAAAGAAAAATTATCGTTTTATTGAAACCGTGTACGACGGAAGCAAAAACTGTCATCAGGTTTTTTTCACGCATCACCATATTAGGCCCAACAACAGTGTCAGTTAGGTTATAGGTATTCTTAAAAAAATAATAATAAAGGTTTTTTTTCACGCATCACCGTGTTAGGACTAACAACCGTGTCAGTTAGGCAATGGATTATTCTTTTATTTTTTAAATAAGGGCTTTTTTCACGCATCACCGTGTTAGGACCAACAACCGTGTCAGTTAGGCAATGGATTATTCTTTTATTTTTTAAATAAGGGCTTTTTTAACGCATCACCATGTTAGGCCTAACATCCGTGTTAGTTAAGTATGGAGTACTTTATAAAAAAAATTAAGTTTTTTTTCACGCATCACTGTATTAGGCCCAACAACCGTGTCAGTTAGGTTATGGAGTACTCTTTTTAAAAAAAGAAATAACGATTTTTTTTAATGCATCACCGTGTTAGGCAAGGTTGGAGTACTCTTTAAAAAAAATGAATTTTTTTCACACATCACCGTGATAGGCCCAACAACCGTGTCAGATAGGATATGTTGTGTTCTTTAAAAAACATAAAGGTTTTTTCACACATCACCGTATTAGGCCTAACAACCATGTCAGTTAGGTTAGTATTAGTAAAAAAGGTTTTTTTACGCACTTGGGTTTTTATCACCAAAAACCATGTGTTAGATGTATTTTTATTGTTTTCAAAAATTTGATTTCTATCACCAAAACCAGTTTACCGATGTTTTTTATTGTTTTAGATCAATTTTACGTTACCGATTTTCGCACGGTAGCAATTTTAAGGTTATATTGGTCACTTTTATTTTCCATTTTTATCGTACTTCTCGTGGTTTCCGCGCTTTTATATTTTGGTTTCTTGCTTTTGGGCTATAATAAAGCGTTTTAGTAAAAAAATATCGAAAAATCCAGGACATGCTACACTGCATATTTAACATTTTTTCATATAACGTAATTACAAAAATATATATACTACCTTACATTTAAAGTATACTAATAAAATTGTATATGTTATATATTCTGCACTCTTCGTCGAAAACATTCAAATGTCTTAAATGGGATATATCATAT
Source organism: Callitettix versicolor (assembly GCA_022606455.1). NCBI lineage: Eukaryota > Metazoa > Arthropoda > Insecta > Hemiptera > Cercopidae > Callitettix > Callitettix versicolor. Next base: position 42,050,186 of record CM040186.1, on the reverse strand, counting down.
TGTGATTATTTGATCTAATGAAACTTAAAATAACAAAACTATAAACAAAAAAGCAAACCAGACTCTCACAAAGAGAATACTTACAATTGTAGTAATTTTTAACGTATAGTAATCTGCATTCTTTTTTACTTTAAATATTGAAAATTCAACACAAAGTAACAAATTAGAGTCAATTTAAAAAAAAATAACTAAAATAATTGAAAATTTAACATTAAAAGCAATAATTTTGCAATAAATAAAACACAAATTAAGATTCTTAAAATGGGATTAGATCTATGTCCATCTCAGGTACCTAAATCTCAGGTCCAGTAAATAGTAATTAAACCTAACTACAGTTAACACATGTCACAAAACTAAATACTACATAATTATGTTTGACTGGGTAAGTAGTATAATGACGTTATTAAAAAAGGAAAAGACCTATGTATATCTCAGATATTTAAACCATTTTCGTACCACAGTTTCATCTCAATTGGTCCAGTAGTTAAAGTGTGATTGAATAACAAACAAATAAACAAAAACAAACTTACAGAAATATAATATGATTAGCTGTTACCCGTCACGGCTTTACCCGCAATCTTATTCATATTATATTTCTGAAAATTTGTGTGTTTGTTTGTTTGTTTGTTATTCAATCACACTTTAACCACTGGACCAATTGAGATGAAATTTGGTACGAATATGGTTTAAGTATCTGAGATAAACATAGGCCTATTCCCGTGTTAAAAAACGTCATTAAACTACTTACCAAGCCCAAAATAATTATTAGTATTTAGTTTTGTGACGTTTGTTAACTGTAGTTAGGTTTAATTACTGTTTACTGGACATGAGATTTAGGCACCTGAGATGGACATAGATCTAATCTCATTTTACAAATATTAATCTGTGTTTTATTTATTGCAAAATTATTGTTTTTATTGTTCCATTTTCATCTAATAATCACAATCTAGTATTTTTCATGTAAGACTTTTCAATGTTTTCGAAGCAGAGTGCAGAATATATAGTATATACAATTTTATTAGGATACTTTAATTGTAAGGTAGTATATATATTTGTGTAATTACATTATATGAAAAAATGTTAAATATGCAGTGTAGCATATATTGGATTTTTCGATATTTTTGTTACTAAAATGCTTTATTATGTGCCCAAAAGCAAGAATTAAAAATATGAAAGCACGAGAAGTACGATAAAAATCGAAAATAAAAGTGACCAACATAATCTCAAAATTGCTACCGGCGAAAATCGGTAACGTGTTGTAGATAGGTAAAACAATAAAAATATGTCTAACACGGGTTTTTGGAGATAAGAAACCCATTTTTTAAAAGAATACTGCATAACCTAACTGACACGGTTGTTAGGCCTAACACGGTGGTGCGTGATAAAAACTTTATATTTTTTTTTTAAAGAATACTACATATCCTGACACGGTAGTTGGGCCTATCACGGTGATGCATGAAAAACCTTTATATTTTTTTAAAGATTACTATCCTAACTGACACGGTTTTATGCTTAACACGGTGATGACTGAAAAAACCTTTATATTTTTTTAAAGAATACTATCCTAACTGACACGGTTTAATGCCTAACACGGTGATGACTGAAAAAAACCTTTATATTTTTTAAAGACATATCGACACGGTTGTTGGGCCTATCACGGTGATTTATTTTTTTAAAGTACTCAAAACCTTAACTGAAAAAACACTTTGCGTGAAAAAAAACTTTAAATTATTTTTTTAAAATATTCCATAAGCTAACTGACAGAACTAATGCAAAAAAACTAACACGGTTGTTGGACCTAATACGGTGATTCAGGAAAAAACCTTAACAGAACTTAACTAACACGGTTGATGCGTTAAAAAAACTTTTTTAAAAAAAAATACACCATAACCTAACTGACACGGTTGTTGGTCCTAACACGGTGATGTGTGATCTTCAATGTATATTATGATTGCGGGAAAAGCCGTCACGGGTAACAGGAAATCATATTATATTTCTGAAAGTTGTTTTTGTTTATTTGTTTGTTATTCAATCACACTTTAACTACTGGACCAAATGAGATTAAATTTGGTGTGAACACGTTTTAGGTATCTGAGATAAGCACAATACTATTCCAGTTTAATTGTATAATAGTGACTTTTTAATAATACTGTATTTTATTCAAATATGACAAGACCCTGTTTTAGAGTATCGAGTAGCAAAAATTTATATGTCTTGGCCGAAAACCATAAATCTTATAATATTGTATATAGAAATATATTAAAATGAAATAACCTATTTTGATTTTGAAAATCGACTATAAATTTTATTGCCTTCATTATAATTGCAGGCAAAGCCGCAACGGTTAACAGCTAGTTAAATTATAAATAAGTAAGATCAGATATTAAATAAAAATAATAAATTCAAATAAACATCCAATTTTTTAATGATGTATTCAATTTTTTAATGATCCAATTCAATTAAAGTAAATATTTTTCTCCATTAAGTAATTGTTTTTTTAAACGCGAGCATAAAATGTTCACTTCTGTCGGCACTACCCCAAGTGCCATACGTCATTTTTGCATTGGTATTTGTTATAACATTTTCCATAATTTGTTTGTATAGAAACAATACAGGATGTTTGGAGAGTAAGGATTAACTTCCGTTCTCAAGTGCCTATTTTAAAACTTAATCATGCGACTAAAACATAAGACTAAGTGCCTGTTTTAAAATACTTAAAAATTAAGAAAAATCACCCAGGGCATACCTGAGTGGTCAAACCAGAAATAAAACTAAGACTTACATATGATCAGGAAACCATAAGTCACAAAAAACCCGAAACGAAAACGCTATATAAAATAGCTGAAAGACAAAAGTAAATAACTGACTGATTGTTGTACCTGCCAACACCGGGTGGACGGGGGATTACCAGATCAAGGTTGTTGACGCCTGCTTCCCGTCTCTCTCACCTAGCCTGGGATCTAATAATGACAACTTCTTTAACCATTAAAATGTCGGCCTTTTAAAATTTAGTTATAATTATTTTCAAACCTAAGTTCATTTTTAATAAGAAGTAACCCCAAAGGACTTATTTCCACACTAGTTTGTCCGTTATTTTTATGTATGAGGCTTCAATTATTTTCAGTTAATATAAGTTATTCTTCCAATGCATTATTTTTACCGCTTCACAATTAAATTTATGATTTTTGGGCAAATATGTTCGACTATTTTTGATTTTGTTATTAGACTTAACAGTTGTTTATGGCTCGGTGGTTGATGTGGCAAAAGCACCGGTCAGTCTGCTGCGTCTCTGAACTGTGTACTTGAAGGTTTTTACCCGCAGTTACTCCCGTTGCTTTTCCCTTACCGTTAACACTGATTCCTCGTCCTCATTAGTCTGGCATAAAGTATAAACGTTAAGAAAAAAAATTATACTTATCGCATATTCATATTTTTTATTTATTCTTATGTTTCAAAGCTTTTTTCTCTCGCCTACGTACTGCCTTTCACATTCATATTTTTTTTTTTTTTACTGTCCTGATTGTGATTTAACAGTTTTTCTTTTATTTCTGATTCGTGGATTTACTTTGAGTATTTTTTTCGTAATTTTCAAGTATTTTAACTAGATCTTATGTTCTAGGCACTTGAGAATGCCGATTGATCCATAATGTCGAAACGTCGTGTATTGTTTTACAAACATGTCCGAATAAATAATAATAACAACTAGAACATGAAATATAAAAACTAGAACATATGCCTGGATGCTTAGGCCTATGTTAAAATAATTAAACTAAAAACATGGACAAACACGCAAAGCTGATTTTCTGAACGGTCAAAAACGTTAACATTAAAACGTAGAAGTGATCAGAAAACGTACGAAAAAACACTACACAATATCAGCAAATGCCGAACCTAACGGAAGTAATCGCTGCATGCAGCTGTTACGTGATAGAATCCAAATTCCAAAAGTTTCCTAAAAGGAATTCCAAACTTTTAAATTGCATTGGGAAAAATATAATGAACTCTGACCGCCGTTTAATTAAATTTCTTAATTCCAAGTATTTTATAAAACGTATAATAATAATTTATGCAATTTTTAATGTTGATTACGACGGTGAAATCAGATTTTCATAAACATTTAAGACAAATATTAAATTTTTAAATATTCTATATTAGCAATTAAAATAAATAAATTATTTCTTTCTTATTATTCATATTCGTTGTTAATAACTATAACCTCAATAGAATCGGCATTACTGAATGAACAGTTCTGATTTGAAAGCAGCTGTTCAGATAAACATAACTTAAACATTATGTGTATAACACGCTTTCAGTTGCAAAAAAGAACATAAGCACTTTAATGGCGCTCCAATAAAAATTCCCTGAAAAAAATCTTTGAGTTAATGTAAATTAAAGACAAAAGTAACGAAGCTTAAGAATTAGGATTTATACAAAGCGATAAAACGCCATTAAAACGTCAGAAGAGGAATAAGAAGTGGTATGTAGGTCAGCGTGCACTTAGTTGTTTGAAACGGTACATTGTTTCAACAACTGGCCATTCTTTACTTGAACTGAGCCTCAAAGATATTTAGTGCATCACAAAGAAACGGCTGATATCGGTGTATGGTTGAATGTATATTGCTGCCAAATTATTGCATTTCGTTGTAACAAAGCGGTTTGTATTTGCACTTAAAAGTTTAAGATTTTTTTCCCTTCTTTTGGCAGTTTGCAAAGAGGGTAAGTCGAAAACGAAACACAACGCTAAAAGTTTGGAATTATGGCTCTACCATATTTACATTGTCGGTAAAATAAACAGTTACACACACGCACACATTGTTCAGTAAAGTACCCCATTATTTTACGCGTATTAACGTTTAATCTTCAAGGGTCTCCTTTATCAACTGCTTCGACCAATAGAAGTAGGTCGGTTTTTTTTTGTTGAATACAGCTTTTGGCGAAAAGCACATGAAGGCTATCATCGCCGTCCAGCAAAATGTCCTACATTGGTGGATGGGTGGAAACTAAAACTAAACATTATTAATACTGTAATAAACTAATACTAAAACTAAAACTATAACACTATACAAACTTAAACTAGATAACATTAAAAAAAATGTATATATACATATCAAGAATTTTGTTACACCGGGCTTTTAAATCGCGTAGGTGAAGGTTCCACGATAATCTTTCGTCGAATATTAACCCCAGAAATAGAACAGATGGAGTAGTCCGAAGCTTTATGCCATCAAGATATATCGAAGGTGACTGAATATGTCGACGGCGACAGAAGGCAATACATTGAGTTTTGGCAGCAGAAAATTTAAAGCCTGTAGACCTCGTCCACGATTGCAATCTATTTATTACCAATTGAAGGGATCTTTCAGCTGTTACTATGTTTCTAGTGCTCACGTATATAGCAGAATCGTCTACAAATAGCGAACATCGGACAGGGGACTGTACATTAGAGGTTATGCTATTTGTTTCAACTACGAACATGGTTACACTATGTACACGCCCCTGTGGAACACCATCCTCTAATTGAAAACGATCCGACATCGTAGCTCCAAGTCGCACCCTGAAATGCCTATCAAAAAGAAAATTAGTAATGAAGGCAAGAATTCTGCCTTGTATTCCCCATGATTTTAAGGTATTGTGGATTCCTCTTCTCCACGCCATGTCATATGCTTTCTCTAGGTAGAAGAAAACAGCCACAAGCGTACGACGCAAGAGAAAAGCATTTTGGATTGCAGACTCTAATAAAACTAATTGATCCAAAGAAGATCGTTCCTGTCTGAATCCGCACTGATCTTTGGATAGTAGGTTGTTTGTTGCCAAGTACCAAACGAGACGACGATTTACCATTTTCTCTACCAGTTTGCAAAGAACGCTGGTAAGAGAAATAGGACGATAGCTACTTGGTTCAGTTTTATCTTTGCCTTGTTTAAGAAGAGGAATTACTACAGCTTCCAACCAAGCATCAGGAAAAGTATGCTCTACGAATATTCGATTTTATATGGCAAGAAGTGAAAGCCTGCCTGATGTTGGAAGATTTTTGATCATGGAGTATACAAGGTTATCGGGATCTGGAGCTGAATCTGTGGTGGATGACAGTGCAGATTCCAGCTCAAGAAAAGTAAACGAACTATTCAAAGGACAATCTAAAGATGGACCGACGGTGAACGGCATTGCTTCTGCTGCAATTTTGTATTTACAGAAGGCATTGTTATAGGAAGTGTTAGCAGAATATCTTGCAAAAGAAGACTCCAAAATATTCGCAACATCGTAACAATTTGAATTTAATTTTCCATTGTTTTGTTTAAGACCCATTAAGTGAGTGGATGGTAAAGGGCCTGACACAGAACGAAGTTTTTTCCAAACAACAGATGTAGGCGTTGTCCTAGATATTGTTCATATATATTAGATCCAAGAGTCTTTTCTACTCTGCCTGAATATCCTACGAGCTTTGGCTAGTAAAATTTTATACTGTTCAAGATTGTCATTCGTTGGGCTTTTGTTGAATCTCCTCAGAGCTCTTCTACGTTCACGAATTGCTACCTTACATTAATCGTTCCACCAAGGAACAGGTGGACGTGGTGGATGTGTGGAGGTTTTAGGAATAGTTTCCTCTGCTACACGTAAACTGTAAAACTACACGTAAAACATGCTACACGTAAAATGTTTTTTGTGAAGTTATCTACTGTGGTATTTATACAGCTATTTTCATCAATGTCTGGTGACACAAATCTGTCTGCGAATTCCTCCCAATTCGCTTTTTTTAGAATCCAACGCGGCAGGCGTTCATTCACTTGGGAGAAGTTGCAAAACGAAATATTAATAGGAGTATGATCGCTGCCATATAGGTCAGACAATACCGACCATTCAAACTTTGATGCCAGACGCGGACTACAAAATGTCAAATCTACAACAGTCCACCCGCCAGAAGATGCTGATAAATGAGTAGGGGAACCGTCATTTAGAACGCGCAAATCCAAATTAGACCTGATTGCTTCAATTCGTCTTGTCCTAGAGTTACACGATAACGAGCCCCAGGAGATATGATGACCATTAAAATCACCTGAAAGTAAAATTGGTGGTGGCAACTGGGATATTAAATCATACAATTCATTATTTGCAAAATCGGAACTCGGCGGCAAGTAAAGGCAGCAGATGGTAAGTTTGAATGGGACGGTAGTCTGTATCGCAACAACTTGTAAAGGTGTTATTACATTAACAAGGACGGATTCGATAGAGTTATGAGCTAGAATGGCTACGCCACCTTTCGCTCTTTCCTCCGTGATGAAATCTTTCCTGAAAATGGAATAACCCCTAAAACTAAACGAGTGAGATTCGTGTTGATGCGTCTCTTGAAGACGCATTACTAAAGGTGACATATCTCTCACAAGAACTTTCAAATCTTCAATATAGCTTCGTAGCCCATTTATATTCCATTGTATCACGTTATGGTTGATTGAATTTGCAGGCATTGATATATGAATAAATGACTAATATATTGTAGGGTTTACCTTGGATTTGTCATTTATATCGTTGTTGGATTTATCGGAGTCCAAGGACATCGAATCACTACTGTGATAGCTGATGTCTGACTCCGAAGAGTGTTTATAGTTTAAAGGAAGCACATTCGAAGGTGCTCCCTTAGAATTTTTAATTTTTATTACTTTTAATCTTGGTGGTGTTTTCCTCACCAACAACAGCTTTGCACGTATTTGGTTTTTTCAAAAAGTACTTAAGATCAACAGGGACTTTTTTTTACTATTTCCTTTCCGTCTGCATTAGCCCAAGTGTGCACAATAGTCGAACGTTTAACACAAAAAAAAAAAAAAAAAAAAAAAAAAAAAAAAAAAAATACTTCCTTTCCGACCTTGTGGCTTGGTACACAATCCCTGGTCGGAAGTAGGTGGATTTAATATCGGAGGTACAGATTTTGCTGTCTTAGGCAGTAATTTTATAGTTGGTTTTCCATTGCGGATGGGTTTCACTTCTTTAGTAGAGCAATCAGACGATTGAATACCAGACAATTTTGATATGTTGGCTATAGGAGTGGTACTCGTAGAAATTATAGTTAATAGCTGAGCTACTTGTTCGGATAATGTTTTGACGGTTTTGGCCAGTTCTTCACAATTTGAGCATGTTTTCTTGCTGCTAGAGGCGACCGAAGCAAACGTTTTGCCCTCAACGATTCTGGAACTTTTGAACGCTTTCTTAGCTTCAGAAAATGACACTTTATCCCGTGCCATAATAGTTAAAATTGCTTTCTCGTCCTTAAACTTTTGACAGTTGAAGGAACGAGCCTGATGGTCTCCACCACAATTGGGACACTTTGGGTCTTCTGTGCAACTCTCACTACCATGGCCACTACAACCACAATTCCCACATACCTCAGGCTTCATGCATGTAGAACTCACGTGTCCAAAGCCCTGACACTTGAAGCATCGCCTTGGGTTTGGCACGTAAGGACGAACAGATAGCCGTTGGTATCCAGCAAAAATGTAGTCCGGGATACTAGGTTTGCCAAAAGTCAGAATTAATGAAGAAGTAGGTACCTTATGGCCGTTCTCGTTTCGCACTATGCGTAAAACATCAATAACCGATTCACTAGCTAGATCAGACTTAATTTCTTCTACGTCTACGTGGAGTAGAGTTTTACAGGTAACCACACCTTTTGCAGAATTCAAGGTTCTGTGGGGCTCCACAGAAACCTTGATTTTTTTCAAAAACGAAGTCATACTTAGAAGCGACAGACTTTGCTTGTCGCTACTGGTCGGTACTAGCAGCGTCCCGTTTTTTAACTTCTTTATAGAAGGTACGGGACCTGCTCTACCCACAATTGCTTTGTTTATGAGGAAGGGCGACACCTTAGACAGGTCGGAACCTTCCTCAGAGTTTTTAAATATCAAGAATCTAGAGGATGGGAGCTGAGGTACAGCACCCATCACCTTCTCCTCCAGATTGTCACAACTCCCACTAGTATCGACAGACCTACCCGATATAGTCGAACGAGGCCTCTTTAACGAAGTTTTGGCGTTTATTGTCCATAGTTTAGTTGCCGAGCGATTCCACGAATGTTGATATCTCGAAGAAATGGTACAGGGTGCACCCAAAAGTCACCAGCAGCCCAGGATACTCGAACTAAAGCGAGAATCCCCAATAAATTGGGGGGGACCTACAAAATCCTGACAAGCACTCCAAAATCATTAGAAATGTGTTCCGGTACAAAGTTACGGTTCCCCAAACCCAAGTACCGCTGGCAGCCGCCCTCTATATACTCACAGAATGCAACCATTTGTTTCGATAGACCCAGCTATGGGCTCCGACACCCATAACTCAACATTCATGTGCTTGCCAAGCGCCTGTAGGCTGCTCGGTTCCAGAACCTGTTCCATCAGAGATCCTCGGCAGTGCTAAGCACACATCAGGTTCCACATTCTTGGCTCCGCCAAAGGAAACCAAGCAGTATTGCCACTCCCAGACATAACGGAACAAGTACAGCAAATCCCTAAATGTACGTGTGTGTGTGAAGTGTTTAAATCGTAAGTGTAGTGCTGTAAGTGTAAGTGTGTGTTAGACTCGGGTGCCGCGAGGTTCGTCTAGGTCCTCTCACTAGGTGCAGCTAGCCTGCCCCCCTGCAGGTAGAAGCAGTTCGGTATAGGACACGAACGTGTCAATAAAAATTGAAGCTAGTTCCAATTGAAATTTATAAAAACTGACGCTAACAACCAAAGGTTTTAGGCTTTGGTTAACCAACAACCGTCGAAGTTACGCCCTGACAAGTCCCAGCTAATTTCATCGAACGGCTGATAGGCTGCAGAACGTTTCAGGTTATGTTTTTAAAGAAATAGCTATGCTTATTTGTCGTTTATTTAAATTCGAAACGATCACCTGATTTCATTGAACAGCTGATAGGCATACATTTTATGTTATGCTGTTAAGAAACTAGCTACGTTAATTTGTCATGTTTTCGAACAAATTATAGCAATTAAAATAAAAAGGAAGAGGAAATATGATACATGATTTTTATTTTTGATATAATAACAGAAATGTTTTACCACACTGTTTTTTTAAATATAATTTTACCATCATAATTAAAATTTCAATGCGCATTTTTAATTGTACATTAAAATTACAACAAGCATTTTTAATTGTTAAATTACATTCCTTGTAAGAAAATGAACCACGATTTTAACCTGAATACGATGATTAAATCAGATGTTCAAAAAATGTAGATGGTTTCGTTTTCATAATGTCTTGTGGTTTTCTGATCACATGTTTTATTTCTAATTTTGACCACTCTGGAATCTTCTCTGAGTATTTACTCATAGTATGAAAGTATTTTAATAAGCCTAATAATCCAGCCTTTTGTTCTATTCGCATGTTTTCTCTGAACTGCGCACCTAAAGGTTCTTAGTTCGAGTCGCAGTTGCTTTCGTTGCTTTTTCCTTACCGCTAACATTGATCCCTCGTCCTCATTAGTCTAAGTGACATAAAGTATGGACGTTCAGGAAAAAATAACAAAAAATAAAAAATATGTTTAAGATAGACACTTGAAAAACGAAAGTTGATTCATACTCCCGAAACCTAGTGTATTATTGGCACCTAATGATGGAAAAGTTCCGAATAAACATCAAATATAACATAAATATGCCAACATTAAAAAAAACGATTAGAATGACCGCTATTCTGAAAATCTTTGACGGACTTTGTCAAATATCAAACTAATCAAAACCTGTTACTACAATTGATTTTTGGCCATCTTTGAATCAAATTGCCACTAAGTTAAAATATAGAAATGAACCTTGACTAGTTTCAGATTAATTTGCGTATTTTCAATAGAATTTAGAAATTTTAAATGCCAATTTATGCAGATTTTAAAGCTGATTACCGCGGTGAATTTTGAAAAACTTGCGTAACAGAAATATGATTTTTTTTGTTTTTTGTTATTGAATGTGGCCTTTTTGAAACGCTTTCTAAGCAACGAACTTGCCAAGGCAAAATCTACTTCCAGACCAGGTTTGATCAAACTGACAGAAGTTTGCAAATAAAAATAAATATCTTTAACAGTTGTAAATATTAAAAGCGCATCCTCCTATATTATGGAATGATGCGTAGGTTTTTCTATAAAGGCGTTTTACGATGACATAAATTTTTCGATATGATTCTGTATTGAGGTCGATGCGGTACGTATTTTTGAGGATTGAAGTCACAGTCTCTCAGTTGGTTATAAAATATAGATGTTATAACACAACCTCAAGACAATAATTAATTCACGTAAAAAATTAAAAATTACAGCTACTTAAATTTTCATGATGTAACTTTCAAAACAATATGATAAATATAGGCCTAATATACGGCAAACAGGCTACTACGAATATTAAAAATTCAGCTGACATAACGGAAGCGAATTTCCCAAAAGTTATTTTTGAAATGTAAACTTCTTTAACCCGCTACAGAATTTAGCTTTTTTAATGGTGATTAACCCAGCTGACATGTAAGGTTTTAACCGTCATGATTACGCTCTGTTTTTATGGGTCTAAATCTAGGTAAAGTGTAAGGTTTTGACCGTCACGGTTACGCAGTCAGTTTTCATATTAAATGTCTATACTTTGTTCTTTAATATGATGCACATTATTATGTGTTCATTAATTATTTATATTATTGATGAACGCCATTGAACTACATTCCCAGCTCAACTTTCAAAGAAGGGCATTAACAATTAGAACACATGTAATTACACTTATTTACATTTTCAGCAAGTTCCACGAAAGCCACATTTTTTATTTTAATCTTTTTTTTTTTAAATTCTGATTTCATCATCACAGATTTCTTTGGTGGTTGAGAATCTTTTGATGTCCGCTAAAGAAAAACCTTTAACTGACAAATACTTTATGAAATACTTTAGAAATATGTCCAAATGTAAATCCTCACGTTCTCAAGTGCCTGACTTAAAACATATACTTAGCAATTAGAACGTGGCTAGATATTTGGCATGTGTGATAAAATAGAACTAAGAAGAATATTCAAGGTCAGAAATAAAAACTAAGGCTTACATGTAATCAGGGAAGCATAAGTCATTAAAAAAAAAACTTTTGCTGACAAAACAGGGATATGTCAAATTTACATACTATCAATTTGGTTAAAACTGTACACTCTGTGTTATGGTATCATATTGCCAATGGCTCACTTTTGATTTGGCACACAAGGTATAACTGTGTTTTTTTAACGAACTTGAAATAAATTGTAGAGAAGAAACAGTTCGTTAATTGTGAATGGAACAGAGCTTGTTAGCCGACGCATGATTGGTGCAATTATTTAACTTTCAAGTCCGATTTTAAATGAAAATATAATCTACAGACGCCATTTCCAGTGTATTTAAAAGAGCTGGACATTTCAACGCTACATTTTACGACAATATGGTGTAATTAGGAGTTAGGCTACGTTATCAAAGAAGCAAATTAATTACACAAACGATGTTTTCGGCACGGAGCGTCGCGAGAATAAAATTAATTGGATCACGCAGCTGTATCGCCGACGTGATGATGGGGGGGGGGAACTTATTTAAAAATCAACTCAAATTAAGAAATTCGAATGTGACGGCGGTCAGGGTTCATTTCAATTTTACTACTAATTTAATGTGTTAATATAATGCAGACTTTAAAATTAAGATGAAAGTAAGATGAATTAATTACTTTTGCAAATTCGCTTCCATTATGTCAGCCTGACAGCTGCGTGTCGCTATTATTAATATTATTTATTCAGACATGTTTGCCATCATTTGAGTGCATGAAACAATACACGTCGTTTCGAAAGTACGGATCAACTCTCGTTTTCAAGTGCCTGACTTAAAGTACATACTAAGCAACTAGACACATGGCTAGATATTTAAGCCTAAGAAAAAATAGAACTAAGAAGAAATTCTCGAGGTCAGAAATAAAATCTATTGCTTACATGTGATCCGGAAACCATAATAGGTCATTAAAAAAGTAAAACTTAAGCTAACAAACACCATATCAAAACAGGGTGTCAACATTTACTGTTCCAAATTGTCAAGGGGAAAAATAAAACATGAATGATGACCGCCTTCTGTTCTTTAAAACTTACTCTCGGATCGTAATTTCCTTTTATTTAAAATTTGGTAAATTGGCTTCAATTATGACTTTTCGTAACGATCAAAATTTATTAAAATCTGATTAATCGATTATCAGATATTTGTCGATACGAGTTTTTCGGGTGAATAATTGAATGTGAAAAACGTTTGTGTAATGTTTTTGCACAATTAATTTTTATTGAATGAATGAATTTGTAAGGTTACCATTGCTCTGCGATCGTTCTACATTTCTGAATAGCTCAGTTACATCATCTTCTCCAGTCATAAGTCTAGGAATTGAACGGGATTTAAGGCGGTTGGTGACTTCCCAGTTCTTTACTGAGATGCTTGCAGATGCTACAACTAAGAACCTTAAGGCTATAGGATAACCAAAAAAAAGTTATCCAGAGGTCATGATGGATGTTAACTTCAAGATCCCAAGTCTGGGTCTTACCATGATGGCATCTCTAATAGAAATTCTCTAAAAAGGTGTTGAACAATCATTTATTGTTTATTTGTTTTGCATTTTAATTTAGTAACAATGGCAAATACATAAACATGTGTACATTTATTTGACAAGCAATTGTTAGGAATTAAAAACTGTAATTTTAATTATTAGTTTTAAATAGCGTCATGAGGTCTTAGCCAAAGAATGAACACCATTGTTTAAAAAAAACAGAAAATTTAAAAATTTCCGACATACTGCTTGTTGTATAAAACAACAAGACATATAGAACAGCAGTTTATATAAAAGCTTGGGCAAGAAGTAGGTCGTGGACAGTCGATTCTGCGGGAAACCGAAGGGCCGTAGGACAGCCGTACGTCAGAAGTGCTCCAGGAATATTCCAGTCAGACGGTGCTGTGAAACAACGAGTCGGCAGTCTAAGTAAGTAGACAATTTTTGCTTGCACTTCTTCCCCTTTTCTCTCATTTTGGTTTAAACAAATTGAGACACGGGTTTCCAGAGAGGATCTTGGGATATATTTCAATGGAAACATTTTGATAGAGTAATACAATAGTGTTCATTCTTGGGGTTCTTATCAACTGTACTTGTAGCCGTGACAACATAAGATTACTCTAATATAATTAGATATATTAAAAGGTTTTGTTAAACCACCGATAGTTAATTCTTTAGAGGACCCGAGTTAGGGGATTCCGAATTCCTAACACCATGTATAAAGGCAGCCCTGCAGGTATTCCATTAATCTCCCGGTATTCCCCGAAAGATTTTCAGACGCCGCGGGGCAGGAGATGAAACATGTGGTATAACATGTGGTCCTGAACGTATCTGTTTAGTTGGGCGTAGCAGTTGAATACGTCGAAAATACAAATACTTATACTTTGACAGGCAGCTTACCTTCGTATTACACTCATAACAGTAGGCATAATTCTTTAACAAAACAATATCTCCTGGAAATATAACAAAAGAGCCGATATTTGAAGAATTTCAGGAAACGTGGAGTTCCTTCCGTTAATTCTAGAAAGGTGGCTTTCTTAGCAAACGTGAATTGCATTCCAAAGATTCTTTTTCTTTTGTCCTGCGTCAGACGTTGAAATACTCAACAAATCTGTTGCGGTTCAAAATCATTTATCTTCTTCGCACCAAAGTAAATAGTTATTGTTGTGTAACACGCATTTCAAAATGCCACCATTATTTAAATTGTTTTATGGATTTTGCTGGGTAACAGACTTGTCCAAGCTATTATGGAAATCGATATTACTGTGTGTGTGTGTGTGTGTGTGTGTGTGTGTGTGTGTGTGTGTGTGTGTGAAAGAAAGAGAGAGAAAGAGATAGAGAGATTCAACAACCATCAATAGGTGATCTAAAAGTGCCTCTTTTTTTGCAATTTTGATTACCCTTTTTTGTTTAGTTTTTTAATTTATAGTGAACGTTGTTTTTTTCCTGAAATTCAAACTTTAACCACCATTGTACCACCGTAGGGAATATTTTGAATTATGTAAACAGCCCAAAAGATGGAGAGCCAACATAAATAATTCCACCCCGAATTTATCGCAGTTACAGTCAAGGCTAAGCTTATAATCTGGACCTGCAGCGTCCATTATTTTTTATTAAGACAAATTAATCCGGTTAATTAAACTTTCATTGTTATTCCCGGGCTTTAAAAATATTTTACTATCATTTTATTTAAGCGAATGTTAATACCTACGTGTGTTTTCTATAGATCTTTCTTTTTACTCTGAATTGTAAATTTTTTGAAATCGTTTATTTAAAGTAACATTTTTAAAGAAAATTAATGTGCTTTATGTATGTAAAAATTTGCTGCATGTTTATAAAAATCTCGCAGTTTATACGTAAACATTTCGATAATCGAACATAAAACCTGACCACCCCCAAATTTTTAAAGTGTTTTTCTTACACTAAACAAATATTTAATTTCGCCTGAATAGATTATCTGTGTTAAGATCTGATTAAAATAGTACACATTGACAGAATGCATAAACAAAGAAAAAGAAATCGATTTTAAAAGAATTGAAAGATATAACAGTAAAGGTTTTCTTAAATAATTTGATTTGTCGCCATTCAATGGCAAGGCCTAAGCTACTATTAAAATCAATATTTGTGCCAAGTTTGAACAAGTTAATATGGACGGACACTCAGTGAAGAGGAGATGTAGTTAAAGCTTCTTATCCAGTCAGTCCTAAGATTAGTTCAACCACTTGAACCATTGAGCTAGCTGGTGAATTAAAAAAGATGTCTTACATACGTTGGTACGATGTGAAAAGATAGAATTGTGAATCACAGCTTTTGGCGAAAAGCACATGAAGGCTATCATCGCCGTCTAGCAAAGTATCTTACACGGAGGGGAACTAAATCTAAACATCGTTAATACTATACTAAAATTAAAACTGAGATTATAAACACTAAAACTAGATAACATTATTAAAATATATAAAGTTGATCGAAAAGGATTAACAAGAATAAAATTGTAAAAACAAAACAAATAATATAACAACAAAAATGAGTGACTAGTTAAAAAAAAGTCTCGTGTATATATATATATATATATATATATATATATATATATATATATATATATATATATAAATTAACAATATTATGCTGCACACCAATACCATAACTAAAGTAGTTCAAATATATTTATACGACTTAAAAAATGTATAACTTGGTCAATGACCAACGAATCACCCTTTAAAATTGCCTCCATAGAAGCACCCAATCCACACATTTGACGAATGCTTTTGAAACCATCACAATCCAGAAAAAAATGTTTGATTGTGATATCACCCAAAACTGACATTTAGGTGGGTCTCTGCTCCCCATGAGAAACCCATGCGTTAACAAGGAATGACCGATGCGGAGACGGGTAACCACCACCTCATCCCTACAACTTACACGTATTGACGACCCACAAGCACGAACAGTATTTTTAATTACCCTCAATTTGTTATTTCCTACGGCTACCCATTCATTTCCCCAAAGCGAATAGAATAGCAATAGATGTTTCGCTTTGAAATAAAGTCTGAACAAACAACACGTTGCGGCAGCAGAGTGTTATTGCCGCAATATCCGCTCTAGTGTTCCCAATTATCCCGCTGTGACCAGGTATGGATGGAGCACAAGATATCTTGAACCACAGGGTTTATTGAATACATATGCATAACAGAAGTCTACAGAAAAAATAATTGTAACGTTACTTTGGTGGTTGTGTTACGTAAAGTAACGTGTTTTCTAAACGAACATCAAAGATAAACATCTACCTGTACTGACCGCCTGGTTCAGTCTGCAACTAGCACCGCTAGCCACCTCAAGTGTCCGCGTGCAGTTAAAGTTCGCATTGTTCGACGCCATAGTGTGTTTTGTTTTTCCCCACATCTTAACTAAGCAGTTCGGTGCTAATTAAAACACTTTTTCTTTTTCCAAGTCCATTCTAAGAGTTTCCATCAGTGAAAGTCTGTAGTTTAGTGACAGTGACCTTACTGACTGTAGCGATTGATCACCGGCGACAATACCGTGCGCAAGGACATCCCGGACATCTTGCCAGGTAGGTCAGCTACTCTATAAGATGTTTACTGATGAAATTAATATCTGTACTTCCAGACTGGTCCTCCACAGAGGCTAACTGATTAAGTTAATTTTCAATACTGACTTTATTACTTTTACACAACTGGTGGAGTACAAGTAAGTAATTATTTGTTGTATTGTAATCGCTAGTATTAATTTATAGAGAATACAAAAGACAACAATAATTATTATAATTAATTGTGTTTAACTTAAAACATGTTTTGATAATTAGATTGTACGTTAAGCATAGACATCTTTAGGTGTTAATAGAAACCGGGGTATTGGTGGCCAAATGCCTTATTGGGCGGGTTGTCCTACATAGCGTCTTGTTAGTTTGAATCTCATGAACCTAGGCTGTATTGTATCCGCGATCAACGCCTTATAAATAGTTTATCTATGACTACAAATATTTATCTACGGCTAGAAAACTACTATACTAATAAAAACTATGTTGATTTAAATTTGGAATTATTTTTTAAAAATTAAAAATAATAAAATGTTAGTTCTTTTTTGAAGAAAGAAATATTTGTTAAACAACAACACAGTTTGGGTGAAAATCAAGATGTACTGTGTAAATACTACTTAGTAGTGGTGTGTTAAATATTATAAGATGTTTGAATTTGTATAAGAAAAATTGTATAAAAAAAGCCACCGAATAGTATAAATGAAAAGACCATATTCTTTACACATGAGCAAAACTTCAGCGAAATCTGATGAGCCGATTTAAAAAAGTGGGTCGGTTACATGTAGCTACAGAAACCAATTTTGTTTGTTTAAATAATTAAAACACACACACACACACTTTCACCTTAATTTACTAATGAAATGTTCATAGTCTTATTGTCCATTTAGTTTACTAAATTTATGTGTGAACAGCACATTACAATAAACACATTACAATGTTTATCTGGTTGTAATTAAACATATTGTTAGTTTTCATTCATACCATAATCTTCAGTCTGATGAACAGATATTTTCAAAATCGATTATTTTTGTGTCAGTTCTAAGTTATTCCCTTGTGTGTGATGTGCATTGTACTAATTCATTTGCGCGAAAAATTATATCAAAAATTGATTTTTGATACTTAATCATCTGCGGAATTTCAAATGCATACCTTCACTCATTTAAAAATTATTCAATATAATTAATTGCTCGACATTTAAATCAGAATCATTTCTATGCATAGTATTTTAAGTTAGTACTCTATTTCTTTCTTTAAAAATCTAAAACTTCTAATTTTCAAAAAATTTCTAATCTAACCAAATATTGTTTTTGTTGGAAATTTAGGTAGCCATAAACTACCATAAAATGAGTAACTGTATAGAAACAAGTTTGAATTACCATGTGATATAACAGAAAATACCCGAAGAATCATATCACGTGACCATTGATAAACTGCTATCAGTAATGTACACTAATGGACACTGTATATAGATTGAATGAATGAGTGACATTCAAGGGTTACCACTGCAATGCGACCTTTAGGTGTATTGTGCTCTCTTTCTACATTCCTGAAATGCTCAGTTACAGTGCCTTCTCCAGCCCAAATCTCTTTATAAAGTCTAACATTTGCAGAGGATGGATTTCAGGTGGGTACATCCCACATTTCTCATTGATAACATTGCTTTACTTTATTGAAACGTTTGCAGATGTTTCGCTCAGCTAATTCCTTTCTAATTTTTCTTCCTCTTGACCCATACCGTAAATGTTTTGTTATCCAGCAACACGGTCGCGCCAAGAGTAGTCGGTGTGTGTGTGTGTGTGTGTGTGTGTGTGTGTGTGTGTGTGTAAGCTAATCCATAACGAGTGAGAGCAGTATGAGCTAGAAGTACGGTGGAATCGCTAAGCCCTCCGCCGGACTGTATGCGTGTTATGTTTTGTTTAGTAGTTTTGACAGTAATAAATTGTACAAGAAACAAACAATGCAATTTACTGCTGACTTTGTAAATTACAATTACTTAATGTAAATTTGTAATTTTCCGAACCGCACTAACGCTTCTGAATTCACTCTTAAATTCGGGGAAATAATTGAATTTGAGAAAATTTTAATAATGTTAATTTTAAATACTGTATTGAATGTATGTTCATTTTCAAATAACCGGACCACTAATTGGTTTCTATAAGCATATCTTACAAATTTTCAGAAAGTAGCTTATGAATTTTATTAGAGTAATGACTGTACTAAATAAAACTAAATCTATTAAGGTGTATGTTAAATTTAAAACGTAATGTTATAGGATAAACGCCGTACCGACTGAAGTTGTAAAATACAAGTGCGAAGTTAACGACCTTGCAGAAGAGAAATGAGCTGTAAAACACTAGCTCATGCTGCCTTCAGATCATCCCTTATTTACACGGTACACGGGTACAAATATAATTCTAAACAGACAGTTATGCATTCGATACTGGTTAAGAAGCATCCATGCTTGCTGAAGGTCATACGTCTTATAAGTCTTATATACATTTAAAAAACTAACAAAATCGAATAACATTACATTAACGGTAAGTTTCTACGCAAATATAGTCTAGGATAACAATTGACTCTGTTAAATATATAAATACTGTTTTCAAGGACCCCCTAACAATGTGTTGTAGAGATAAGAATTGGTTAATGGTGCCAAAAATAAAAGAAAAAGAAAACACAACCTTCCAACTTCTCAAAACAAAAGAAACAAGGATGCCATTTCAAGGTTTTTTACCATCGATGTTAATAATTTATTATTATTACTATACAATTGTCACTAGTCACTAGATGACTAACCTACAATATTATTCTAAAATAAATTAATCACAACTGAGAACTCCCAACAGAGGTCCCAGTATTTACACTAAACCAGTTCAAACGGTTGCTGTCTTTTTAGCCTTCTCTCTAAATGAGTGTTTTCCAGGAGCTGCAGAATATCAGTGCTGATGTGTGAGTGGAGTCTCTCCTCGTGCTTTGCTGCCAGTCTCTTAGCTTCTTCTCTGATTGTTGGAATTTTTAAGTCCCTGTGAAGGTCGTCATTACGATAATACCATGGGGCGTCAACAATGTTCCTTAAAACTTTATTTTGGAAGACTTGGATTTTTTTGATTTGGGTTTTAGCTGCACAACCCCAAAGCTGGATCCCATAGGACCATACGGGCTTAAGTATTTGTTTGTATAATACAAGTTTATTGTGTACTGACAGTTGTGATTTCCTACCAATCAGCCAGTACATTTTTTTATACTTTATGTCAAGTTCTGTCCTTTTCTTTTTTATGTACTCTGCCCATCGCAGCTTCACATCTAAGTTCATTCCAAGATACTTTGCAGTGTTATTGAATGGAATATTTGTGCTATTAATTACTATCGGAACATACTTATCCTTTTTATAAGTAAAGTCAACATGCACCGATTTACCCTCATTAATTTTAACTCGCCACTTTTTGGTCCAGGTAACGAACTTATCGCATGCTTGTTGCAGTTTTACAGCTGCTACTTTACTACTGTCTCCCACACCCAAGAAAACTGTGTCATCAGCAAATGTGCCGATTGACACACAATCCGGCTGCGGGATATCAGCTGTGTAGAGAAGATAAAGCAAGGGTCCCAGAACACTGCCCTGAGGTACACCCGCCTTAATCTCTCTCATGCTAGAGAATGTTCCCTCCTGCCTAACCCAAAACATTCTGCCAATTATGTAGGACTTCAAAATTTCAGAATATGTTTTTGGCAATATTTTTTCCAGCTTAGAGATTAGCCCTTCGTGCCAGACCTTATCAAAGGCCTGGGCAACGTCTAAGAACACGGCGGAGCAAATTTTCTTTTCTTCATATGCTTTCTCAATAATGTTGGTTATTCTGTGCACTTTGTCAATAGTTGAGTACTTATCCCTAAACCCAAACTGATGGGTAGGTATGAGATTGTTTATCTCTATAACTGGTTTGAGTCTTTTAAGTAACAGTTTTTCAAATACCTTTGAAACTATTGGAAGTAGTGAGATTGGTCTATATGATGTAGGTTCATTAGGTGGCTTGCCGGGCTTCGGGATCATAATTACCTCGGCCATTTTCCAGATGTCTGGTACATGCTTCAACCGGAAAGCTGCATTTATAAGGTTAGTAAGTTTTATAATGGCTGTCCTTTGTAACTGTTTCAGTACTACTCCAGTTATTAAATCGTAACCAGGGGCTTTTTTTGAATTTATGTTAAATTTAATTTCCCTAGCCACTTCCTCTTTAGTTACAAGATCTATTTTATGTTCATTATTTTGTTGTGAAAGTACATTATAGTCAAGATTAATTCTATTTGTTATATTTTCTTGTTGAGATTGAAAGTTTATATTAGGTTGGAATACTTGTTCTAAATATGTAGCGAATACATCTGCTTTCCCTTGTTTATCCTTCGCCCAGGTTCCATCTGCAGACCTAATTGGGGGACTATGTATGCAAGGTCGTTTAAATTTTTTAATGGCTCTCCAGAGCGAATAGTCCGTTTCCTTAGTATGCGTTACATTACTTAGGTATTTATTTATGGACTCGTTTTTAAATTGCAAGATTTCCCTTCTTAACCTTTGAGCAACATTATTTAACCTATTTTTGTCTTCAGGCGAGCGTGTATGTTGCCATCTTTTCCTTAATTTCCTTTTAACAGCTACTAACTCCGTAATTTCTTTAGGATAACTGATATCAGCCATACATCTTCTGACATCCGGGGTATTTGCCCAGGCTGCTTGCTGAATATCCTTTTCAAATTTGGCAGCTTCTTGATCCAACTGTCCATTGGTCTTGAGCGGTACCTTTAAACAGATGTGTGTATTCAGTGCTTCTTGAAAGCCCTCCCAATCTGTGTTCTTGTTAACCAGTGTGGGACCCCTTTCAGTTTTAATGATATTTTCGCTAAGTGTTAGAATTATTGGTGAATGATCTGACTCCAGATCAAAGTTTTCATCAATTGTTATATAATTGTGTGATATCTTCCTACAAATAAAGAAGTCTAGCAGATCTGGGATCCTCTTCAGGTCAGCAGGCCAGTAATTTCAAGGTAAAGTTTTATTTTGTATTTCTCCTTTTTTACTTTTTTTTATGAAAGAAACTGTAGAGTACAACAAAGTTACTAAACTATAAAAACTATATATATATATATATATATATATATATATATATATATATATATATAAATAAGGACTTTGGCGAGAAGCACATGAAGGCTATCATCGCCGTCCAGCAAAAAAAAATCTTACACAGAGGGGAAACTAAATCTAAACATTGTTACTGCTATACTAAAGCTAAAACTAAACTGTTTAAACTAAACACTATAAGTACTAAAACTAGTTAACATTATTAGAATATATAAAATTAATCAAAGAAAGTTTAACAGAAATAAAAATGTAAAAATCAAAAAATATAACAACAAAGTGGGTAACTAATTAAGAAAAAAATGGATGTATATAAATTAACATTACTTGTTACAAGTACGTTGCTTGATAAAGCACTGCACACTATTTTATTCAAAGCAAGCCATGACCTCCAGAGCAAAAATACACTCAGTTAAATACAATAAAGTTCTGTTTTTAAAATACACTCAGATAAGTACAATAAAGTTCTGCTTTCAATTTTTTTTATTTTGTTATTTTAAGGCGAAAAGCACATTAAAGCTATTATCGCCTCGTTGAGGCTATTATTATAAGTGTGAGTGTAAAGTGTTGAAGTTGTAAGTGTTGTTGTAATTGTAAGTGTATGTTAGACTCGGGTACCGCGAGGGACGTCTAAATCCTCTTAATAGGTGCAGCTAGTCTGCACCCCCTGCTGGGCCTTGCTTTCAAAATACGCTCAGTTAAGTACAATAAAGTCCTGCTTTCAAAATACACTCAGTTAAGTACAATAAAGTTCTGATTTCAAAATAAATTCAGTTAAGTACAATAAAGTCCTGCTTTCAAAATAAATTCAGTTAAGTACAATAAAATTCTGCTTTCAAAATACACTCAGTTAAGTACAATAAAGTTCTGCTTTCAAAATACATTCAGTTAAGTCCTGCTTTCAAAATACACTGTTACAATAAAGTTCTGGTTTCAAAATACACTCAGTTAAGTACAATAAAGTTTTGATTTCAAAATAAATTCAGTTAAGTACAATAAAATTCTGCTTTCAAAATACACTCAGTTAAGTACAATAAAGTTCTGCTTTCAAAATACATTCAGTTAAGTCCTGCTTTCAAAATACACTGTTACAATAAAGTTCTGGTTTCAAAATACACTCAGTTAAGTACAATAAAGTTCTGATTTCAAAATAAATTCAGTTAAGTACAATAAAATTCTGCTTTCAAAATAAATTCAGTTAAGTCCTGCTTTCAAAATACACTGTTACAATAAAGTTCTGGTTTCAAAATACACTCAGTTAAGTACAATAAAGTTTTGATTTCAAAATAAATTCAGTTAAGTACAATAAAGTTCTGCTTTCAAAATACACTCAGTTAAGTAAAGTAAAGTCTGCTTTGAAAATACACTCAGTTAAATTCCGCTTACAACATTCATTCATTTAAATACAGGCACGGTTTGCATAAACACTTAGTTACATTCAGTAGAGTTATGCATAAAAGTACATTCAGTACAATCAATACCTGCTAACAACGTGTACTTAGATATGTACAGTCAGGTTCTCCGGATATTAATTTTATTCGTTTTTATTACACTAGATCAGATGTAGAGTGAATTGTTAATAATAAAAGTTTAATTCCTTGTTGAACATAAAAGTCAGACATATAAAATCAAAATGAATTTATTACTTGATTCGATTTCGCCCTTTATTAACAAAACGCATTTCATTTTTCATTTCAAAAGTATTTCATTTTTTTTTTAATCTTAAGTTGGAATTTTTAACAAAATGTTATTATCTTTTTTTTAATTTAAACGATTATCAGGTACTTTATTACGGCTTTCGAATCATATTTCAAGGGATGTAAGGATACGCTCGTTTTTGTCCAAAATGGCTTCTATGTGTGAGAAAACCACGCCAAACTGCTTTAACATTAGTAAATTGCTTTACTTTCACTGGTGTAAAGTACACCAGTGTGCTTTACGATTACATGTTACTACATTAACATTACATTATTATACAATGTAATAAGGTTTTGTCGGAACATTTACAATGTTAATAATGCATTAAGAATGTTAATATATATTATAGTTTATTTGTGCAAAGTTATATAAGATTTTGTTTATTATGGATTATAAATTATAATCACTGAATACAGTGTAATACAGTAAAATCTACTCTTTTAAATAAAAGATTGAATTTAAAAATAAAAAAAAAAAAAAACTTTTAATTAACATTAACACAAAAATGAACAACAATACAATACAAAGCCAAAAAAAAACTGATAATAAACATTAAAAATAATTTTTTTAATCATTATCCAGATAACAGTAAGCTACACGAAATCTGAAGAAAGAACCAATTTCTATACTTGCTCAAACATGTTCGATTTGTCTTTTAAATTATCATCATGGACTATAAATGATGATAGTCCATGATGTAACAACTTTATGTTGTTACAGAGTGACATTTTAATCAATCTATACAATATGTTTTATGGTAGATAGTTACAACTAGAAGAAAGTCAGGTAATTAAAACTAAAGAAAATTAGAACAAATAAATGTTCAGAAATTTTATTTATTTAGAAAAATATTAAAACACTGGTTATATCTTGTTTCATAGCGACTTTTTGTATAAACACTACTACTAGAATCACTGTTACTAGAAATACTATTGCTATAATAGTTTTTTTATGATGTTTAAAAAATACTTTTAATTACACTTACGGCCTACGTCACAGTAATTGTCATAAAATTAGAACCCTATTACTATAATCACTAATACTATTATCACTTCAACTATAATCACTGTTACATTTTATCTTTAATTATAATCGCTGTCAATATAAACACTATTGCTAAAATCACTATAACAATAATCACTGTTGCAAAAATAACTATTAATATAATCACTATTATTATTGCTATGACTCTAATTGCTATTGATATAATGAATATTAAAATAATTACTCTTTTTATAAATAATTACTTTTTCTATAAATAATTAACTATTACTATAATCACTATTACTATTATTACTACAATTATATACTACTGCTACTATTTTAACTACAATTAAAATCACTATTATTATACTATTCTATTACTATTATCATTATTGCTGTTATTATCACACTACCGTATGATTACTATTGATGTAAAACTATTACTACATTCAATGTTACTATAAGCACTTTAAGTACAATACGTTTAACAAGAATCGGTGTTATTATATTCACGATAACTATAATTATTGTTACTAATAATCATTATTACGATCATCTTTATTGTTATAAACACTATTGCTAAAATCTCTACAAATGTCATAATAAACATGTATGAAAGTTGTATGAGTTATAACTATATTTAATAGTAAATATCATTTAGTGCGTCCCACGTTTTAGATTCCACCCAAATTGAAAACAAAAATGTTTCTGTTTAACAAGAACTTTTCTTAATAACAAAGCGAAAACTGAAACCATCCCTTAATTGTTGAAATTCCTTCTAAGCAATATTTAAAAAAACATTCTTCATTGTTGCATCAAAGCGTTTAACTCAAAGTTGAAAGTTATGTTATTAAAAATAAATTAAATATTACTCTGTCTTTCAAAACAAAAATAATTTTTATGAATTGAAAAATGTAAATTTTTGGCTATGAATATGCTATAAAGAAATTTGCTTATTTTGAATATATTTTGTACAAGTTCATTTAAAATGACCAAGAACTAATTTTCTCAGAAGTATACCTTATGAATGAACAAACTTCCACAAGATAGAAAAGAAATTTGACTTGAAGGTTCACATTCACATACAAGGTCCTACAAGTACGGCAGGACACAGATTGACAGATTGAAATAAAAGGACTTTACTTTACGTGAATAAACAGGGTTCAAGGTTTATTTTTATTTTACTGCCGATTATTAACTCGAAAAAATGTCGAATTCCACAGTTTGTAATGGTGTTTGATAAAGACTGATAATTTTTACAAATAAATGCCTGACTATATATATATATATATATATATATTTAAAAGTTGCAATTAGAAGAAGAGTTGTTACAAAATATAAACAAAAACGTTTCAAATATAGGTTCTTTAATAATTGAACCCTAACGTTTTTATATCTTTTGAAAGTAATTTGACAAGAAAATCTGTACCTGTTAATACTAACCCAAAAAGTAACATATCAGTTGTCAACTTTACAATTAATTATTGATTGATGTTCGTTTAAACACGAAAGTTGTCAAAAATATTACTTACAACTTCTCGTATTTACATATGTGTCAGTCATAATTGACACCTGCCGTATTGACATATTTTATTGAAACAGAGCAATTTTTTGTTACTTAAATTTGAAAACGTAAACGATTAGACAACTGAAGCTACAAATTAACCTTTTTTAAATAAAAACGTCTTTAGGAGGGCCTAGAACGTTTTGAATGACAGAATATTGTGTAAAAAAATATCAAGTTTATAGAATACAAATATTAGTAGTCTTGAAATGAATTTCAGTTTACCAGTGAGCTGGTTGTTTCTATGTGTATTTCCTGACATAGTGTTGTTACTTCTGCTTATGAAACTAAGTAGCGCTTATTTAATGTTTATTTGTTTAAAATTATATATATATATATATATATATATATATATATATATATATATATATAAGTTCAAATCATAAATATTTAAATTATAATTAGCGGCATTATACTACATACCTAACCCATTTAATACAAAATTGTTTAAACTATATTAAATATATCTAGAAATATATATATATATATATATATATATATATATATATATATATATAACTTTATTAATATATATTCAATTATAAACTAACGCCGTTGTACTATACGGCCAGACATCATATATTGTACAAGATTAGTGTCCATTTTCTCTAATATCAGCTGTCTACATTTCAATTTAGCAATAAGATTAGTAATATAACCAGCAATTGGGTCAGTACAAACCAGGAATGAACAGATTATCGCTTAAATTTTTGTTGTTTTCGCTTCTGTCCGCTAGTCCAACAACTATATTATTTTTTCTTTAATAAACGACTTTAAGTATAACCCGTATCAATAATTACTTTAACAAAAAACAATAGTTTTAAATGTTATTAATTTTTAACGTCTCGTTCTACTACACTCTTTTATAAAAACATTTCCCATTCAATTTAAATTAAACCACGCTTGTGTAAAGCATAAAAACTCATAATTTAAAAAAACCCTATCTCATACATATTCAAAAGTTATAAATTGTAGAAGGAAATGTTAGAAAATATGGAAATTTTAAAAAAGGAAGGTTTTCACGTAAACCTCAGACAATAGAAAAACAAAGACGCAGAGTCAATTTTTTCAGTACTAATTATTCTTTATATACTTTTTTATTCATACTTCCATGTGTAAACCTGTGTATTCCAAAATGAAAAGAAAATATTTAGGAAATATAATTTATTAGAAACCCCTGCCCACATCGTGAGGCAACCCAACGAAATGCTTGTTTAAATTTAATTATACAGAGCGGTTCACGGGAAACGGATGGTTTTGAAAAAATCACTGCTCCGTTAGTTCTAAACACAGATAATTTTTATTTATGCAGAATTGAAGGTAAAGGTATGCCATTTAAAAGAAAAATTAAATTACTTCAATTTTTTAAAAATACATCATCCAAATGACGGCTGTTTTAACGAACATACATCTCCAGTCTTTCTTGAAAATTTGCTTCCACTCTGCCCAATAACTGTTCGTTGATTAGCTCAATTTCTTCAATTTCTTTTTTTTTTTTTTCGGCGAAAACCCTTTAAGGTTATAATAGTCGAGGCGCGACTTTAATAATTTAATACAATTTTTGGAAACAAAGAAACAAGTGAGATAAAAATTTGTGACATTATAAAAACAACAAACAAAACGATAACAATACAAAAACAATTATAAATAAATAGTTTCTTAATAATACTTAACAATAATATAAATATTAAAATAACATACACAAAAAGTTATTGTAGGCTATATATTGGCCATACAACAATAACAAGACAAAATAAAAGAAATATTAAAGTTCCTAAAACTAATTAACAAAATAAAAACAAGTTAAAAATAAATTAATAAATAACAAATATAAACAAACTTTTAAGGGCTGTAAAGGAGCCCTACAAAAAGCAATAACAAATATATAAATTAAATTTTCTTTAAAAAATTCAGACGATGAAGAAAGTCTAGGACCAGGTCAACCGCCGAGGCACTATCTTCCAACATCGTCTCCAAACAGATGCTCAGACAGACATAACACGCACATTTTAGAAACCATCACAATCGAGCAATATATGTATTATTGTGATGGCTTCTTTACAGAAATCGCATTCAGAACTCGCGTTCCTTCAGAAATCCATGCGTTAACATGGAGTGACCTATGCGAAGGCGGGTAATCACCACCTCTTCTCTACGGGTATTGAGGACCCCCAAGGACGAACTGTACTTTTAATTACCCTCAATTTATTACTGCTTGTAGCTGCCCATTCATTTTCCCACTGTAGATGAATTAAATGTTTTACGTGACAAAGGAAGTCAGACACGATTACACGTTGAGTGCATGGCGGAAGAAAAGTTGCTTCCTTTGCCGCATTATCCGCTACAGTGTTTCCAAATATTCCACAGTGGCCAGGAATCCAGATAAATGATACTCTTGCACCTCGTAGTTCAAGTCTATGGACAGAACACAGAACATCTTGAACCACAGGGTTTACCGAATACATATCCTGGATTGCCTGGAGAGCACTTTTTGAATCGGAACAAACTACGTAATGCAAACTATCGAATTCAATAGTGTTTAGAGCCTTTAAGATGGCAAAGAGTTCGGCTGTAAAGACACTACAAGTTGAGGGTAATCCATACTTATACGTTTCGTCCAGTGAGTAAAATGCACACCCAACATTGTTATTCATCTTAGAGCCATCTGTGAAAATAAATTTAGCAGATGGATATGAACTAGTCAGTCGAAAAAACTCACGTTGATACACAATGTTAGGAGTGTTGTCTTTCTGGTATGCACACAAGGAGAAATCAAAGGTCGGCATATTGATTTTCCATGGAGGGACAAGACAAAAGACCTTTCAAACATTGGGGTAGTTCAATACGTAAGTCATCAAAAATACGGGAAGTTCTAATACCAAGAGGAGCAGTAGCATTCGGTCGAGTTTCATACTGTCGCACCAATTGATTTTTGAAAACTGTATTAAAAGCAGGGTGCCAAGGTTTAGATGATAAATTGCTTACATAAGTTAGCTGTAGTTTCTGTCTCCGTCGAAAGAGTGAAGGTTCCCCAGTCTCGGCTAGAATGCTTACAACGGGACTAGAACGGAAGGCTCCAGAGACGAGTCGTATTGCAGAGTGATGGACTGGGTCTATTTTTTTTAATACGGATGGTCGTGCAGACGAATATACAATGCTGCCATAATCAATCCGCGAACGAATCACCGCACGGTAAAACATCATCATACAGGTCCTATTAGCGCCCCATTGAGAACCACTAAGCACCCTCAACATATCGAGAATTTTGTTACATCGTAACTTTAAATCACGCAAATGAGGGTTCCATGATAGTCTTTGGTCGAATATTAACCCCAAAAATCGAACAGATGGAATGGTCCGAATTTCTGTACCATCGAGAAATATTGAAGGAGTTCGGATCTGTCGACGGCGACTGAAGGCAATACATTGAGTTTTAGCGGCAAAAATTAAAACCCAGTTGAATTAGTCCATGACTGCAATCTATTTACTGTAAGCTGAAGTATTCTTTCAGCTCTGGCCAAACTTCTAGCACCAACATAAATTGCGAAGTCATCCACAAATAGAGAACAGCGAACAGGAGACCGCACATTAGTAGTTATACTATTGATAGCAACGGCAAACAAGGTCACACTAAGTACACTTCCCTGCGGGACGCCATTCTCTAACCGAAAACGATCTGACAATGTAGATTAAAGGCGTACTCTGAAATATCTGTTTGAGAGAAAATTTTTAATAAAACCTAGTATATTACCTTGTATACCCCATGATTTTAATGTATTTAGTATTCCTCTTCTCCAAGCCATATCATATGCCTTTTCTAGGTCAAAGAATATTGCAACAAGTGTTTGACGTAACAGAAAGGCATTTTGGATTGCAGATTCTAATAAAACTAACTGATCGATGGAAGATCGCCCTTGCCTAAAACCACACTGGTCCTTAGAGAGTAAATTATTATTTTCTAAATACCAAACAAGACGGCGATTTACCATTTTCTCCACTAGCTTGCATAGCACACTTGTAAGAGAAATAGGGCGGTAGCTGTTTGGATCAATTTTATCTTTGCCTGGCTTAAGAATAGGAATCACTGTTGCTTCCAACCTAACATCAGGGAAAGAGTGTTCCTCAAACATACGATTGTATATCTTCAGGAGGGAAATCCACCTCGATATTGGAAGATTTTTAATCATGGAATATACAAGGTTATCAGGGCCTGGTGCTGAATCTGAAGAGTATGACAGTGCAGATTCCAGCTCTTCTATTGAGAAGGGCGCGTTCAAAGGAGAAACAGACGTACCAACGACGAATGGCATTGCTTCTTGAGTATTTTTGAAACGACAAAAACCATTGCTATAGGAAGTAGACGAAGAATAATCTGCAAAGTATAAACCCAATGTATTAACAATATCTCGAGGATCAAAACTTATTATTCCGTTCCGTTGTTTGATGCCCATCAAGGGAGTTGATGGAGATGAACCAGAAACGGAACGGAGTTTCTTCCAAACAGTTGAAACTGGTGTTGTTCTTGATATTGTGTTAATATACTGGGTCCAAGAATTTTTTCTACTTTGTCTAAATATTCTACGAGCTCTAGCTCGGAGAATTTTATACCTCTCAAGATTTTCATTCGTCGGTCGTCTGTTGAACTTTCTTAGAGCTCGTCTACGTAAAAGCAAGGCATGCTTATTGTCCTCAGTCCACCAAGGAACGGGGGGACGAGATTGATGAGTGGAGGTTTGAGGAATAGTTTTATGTGCTACATCTAAAATATTTTCAGTTAAAGTTTGTACTATTTCATTAATAGAGTTAAAATCTTCAATGTCAGGTGATACAAATTGCTCTGTGAAATCCACCCATTGTGCCTTTTGTAGAATCCACCGCGGAGGGCGTTGATTCGGACGGTGGAATGTACAAAGTGAAACATTAATCGGAGTATGATCGCTGCCGTAAAGATCAGACATCGCCGACCATTCGAACTTCGTTGCCAAAATTGGACTGCAAAAGGTCAAATCAACGACTGTCCAACCACCTGTAGAAGACGATAAGTATGTTGGCGAACCATTATTTAAAAGACATAGATCTAATGTAGTCCTTATATTGTCAATTCAGTTTCCTCGTGAGTTACATGTAGTAGAGCCCCACGATGTGTGGTGAGCATTAAAATCACCCATCAATAGAAAGGGGACAGGTAACTGAATAAGTTAACTAAGTCGTTGTTTTGGAAAGCGTAGCTAGGCGGTAAATAAATGCAACATATGGTAAGTTTAAATGGTACGGTAGTCTGAACTGCGACAGCTTGTAAAGGAGTTATTATGTCCACAGGAACGGCATCAATAGAGTCACGAGCGAGTATTGCTACCCCAACCTTCGCTCGTTCTTCCGTTATGAAGTCGGCCCTGACAACAGAATACCCTCTTAAATTGAAAGTGTGCGATTGGTGAAGGTGCGTCTCTTGAAGGCAAATGAATAATGGAGACGTATCGCGTACAAGAAGTTTTAAATCTTCAATATGACTTTTGGCTCCGTTAATGTTCCACTGTATCACGTTGTTATAAATGGGAGGCGTTGACATTGAAAATTAAGAAATATAATGACTAGTATATGGTAGGATTTAATTTAGCTTCGTCAGTTGTACATACATCCGGTTTATCTATATCCACGGACATCGAATCACTACTGTGACTGATGTCTGAGTCAGATGATTTTTTTAATTTAATTTGTGCAGGTTTACCAGTGGGACCTCCTTTAAGACTTTTTTCTATTTTTTTAACAGGTTTGTTTCCTGCAATGTTAGATTTTTAATTTTTTAAACCAACTGACGGAGGAGCAGTATTCGATTTCTTCTTCAGAAAGTATTCCAGGCCAAGAGAGATCTTCTTGTCAACAGGCTTAAGTATCTGTGACTTTGAAAGATAAGGTTTTTTTGAGACAGTCGTTTTTGTAGTCTGGCTTACATCGGTTGTGTCAGGAGTAAAAGGTGTCTTAACATTAGACGATGTTAATTTTTTTGAAGCGGATGATAGTGAAGTCGGAGTAGGAGTGGTACATGATGGAACAGAAACTTGTTCAGATGCAGAAGCAGGAGTAAAACCTTTAGAAAGTAGGGCCATCAGTTATCCTACCTGTTCCGTCAGAACCTGGGCAGTCTTGGTGATCTCACTACAACTGGTGCAGGATGGCTTCTTGCTGGTAGAGACAACCGTGGCAAAAGATTTGCCTTCAACCGGAGACTTTGACAGCTTGTACAACTTTCTGGCTTCAGAAAAGGCAATTTTATCCGTAGTCATGATAGTTAATATTGCTTTTTCTTCTTTATATTTTGGACAGTTCAAAGATCGAGCAGGATGATTACCCTCGCAATTTGGGCACTTTGGATCATCCTAACAGTCCTTACTATCATGATCTTGGACACCACAATTTCCACATACTGCAGCTTTCTGACAACCTGCACTCATATGTCCAAAACCCTGACATTTGAAACAACGACGAGGGCTCGGGACATACGGACGTACAGCAAGCCGCTGGTAGCCTGCATAGATGAAATCGGGAATATTTGGTTTCCCAAATGTGAGAATAAGGGAGGCAGTTGGTGTTTTTACTCCTTTGTCCATTCGCATTATCCGAGTTACATCTGTGACGTACTCGGATGCAAGCTCACATTTTATTTCGTCTAAATCGACGTGGAGCAAGTCCCGACATGTTACCACACCTTTTGCTGAATTTAAGGTTCGGTGGGGCTCCACCGACACCTTAACTTTATCAAAAAACGAATCCATTTTCAGCAGCGACAAACTTTGTTTGTCGCTGTTGCTTTGCACTAGTAAGGTCCCGTTTTGCAGCTTCTTAATTGAAGCTACGGGACCTGCTCTTCCAACAATCGCTTTATTTATAAGGAAAGGGGACACTTTTGACAATTCGGCCCCTTCCACCGAGTTTTTAAAAATTAAAAATTTTGGAGACGGCAGTTGTAGAGTTACAGCTTGCGTCTCCTCATTTCCCGGGTTTATCACACCTCCACTATTATCAACAGACGCGTCCGAAGCCGAACGAGGCCTCTTTAACACTCCTTTGGCGTTTTTGGTTGAATTATCTATACTTTAGTTTGCCGAGCGATTCATGAATGAAGACTTTCGAACAACTGGCACAGGGTGCACCCAAACGACCACCAGCAGCCCAGGATACTCGAACTAAAGCAAGAACCCCCAATAAATAAAAAAAAAAAAAAATGGGGGGACCTCCAGATATCCTGGAGCCGAAATACATGGTCTGTCAGTACTCCAGAATATTTTAGGAATGGGTTCCGGTACATCGTCACGGTTCCCCAAACCCAAGTACCACTGGCAGCCGCTCTCTATGTACTCACAGAATGCAACCATTTGTTTCGATAGACCCAGCTATGGGCTCCGACACCCATAACTCAACATTCATGCGCTTGCCAAGCGCCTATAGGCTGCTCGGTTCCAGAACCTGTCCCATCAGAGGTCCTCGGCAGTGCTAGGCACACATCAGGTTCCACATACTTGGCCCCGACAAAGGAAACCAAGCAGAATCGCCACTCCCAGACGTAACGGAACAAGCACAGCAAATCCCTAAATGTACGTGTGAGTGTGAAGTGTTTACATCGTAAGTGTAGTGCTGTAAGTGTAAGTGTCTGCTAGACTCGGGTGCCGCTAGGTTCGTCTAGGTCCTCTCACTAGGTGCAGCTAGTCTGCACCCCCCTGCGGGTGTGTATGTGTTTGTGTGAGAGTGTGTTTGTGGATGTTGTGTGTTGTGTGTATGTGGAGTAAATGAGTGAGAGTAGAATGAGCTAGAGGTATGGTGGGGTCGCTAAGCCCATCAGCTGCTCACGTCAGCTGCCTCCGTCGGCTTTTAATTTTGATTGATGCTATTATAAATATAATTACATGATGAACATTAGCTCGTGCAGACTTCAAATATATTGACGGTGCTGATTTTGTACTGAATTATGGAATGCAAACACTCCTATCAGAAAAGAGGACGGCTCTTGGGCCCGAAGTGCTAAGGAAAAAGCAGATTTGTTTGGACTTTATCTTGAAGCAACTTTTTAACCAATTCACAGACAAACAGCTCATGAAAATGTGGTAGCACACAGGAAAAATGAGAAACAAAAAATAGAACCAGTTACATTACCAGAGTTACTTAGTGAAATAAAAAAAAGCATAGGAAAAAAGGTCCTGGATATGATCTAATAACAGGGAATATAATTAAAGAGATGTCTGAGAAAGGAAGTATAGAATTATTG
Organism: Callitettix versicolor; assembly: GCA_022606455.1. Classification (NCBI taxonomy): domain Eukaryota; kingdom Metazoa; phylum Arthropoda; class Insecta; order Hemiptera; family Cercopidae; genus Callitettix; species Callitettix versicolor. The sequence goes on along the minus strand of CM040186.1, from coordinate 42,015,458 downwards.
CGCATTATCAATGCAACATTTAAATTGAAATACGTACGAAGGCAGTGGGAGGTTGCAGAGGTCAACATGATTTCTAAATTGGGAAAATACCTACATGAAACAACTTCATACAAACCAATAATAGAACAAAGGGATCTTATTCCGACACATCAATTTGGCTTTAGAGAAAAACACTCAACGGTCCAGCAAGTGCATAGACAGGTTAATATAATTGAAGATGCCATTGAAAATAAGAAAGTATGTCCTTATATTCCTATAAGAATATAAGGACATCTTATATCCAAAAAGCTACATCTTTTTGGATGTAGCTCAAAGATTTGACAAAGTTTGTATGTAGGCCTAGAGCACAAGCTGCAAAAAGATTTTCCTGATCAATTTTATAAAATCTTGAAATCATTACTTTCGTGTCAGGTGTGAAGAGGAGTATTCTGATCTCAAGAAAATTGCAGCTGGCGTTACTCAAGGAAGTGTTTTGAGACCGGTATTGTATCTGATCTTTACAAGAGATATTCCAGTGCCTAACATCGTTAATGTAGAAACGTTTGCTGATGATACCGCTATAAAAGCTGTCGGAGATTCTCACAAATAAATTACAAAGCTCAATCAATGCAGTGAGTAGCTGGATGAAAACGTGGAGAATAAAGATATGAGAAGAAATCGACTCATATTAACTTTACAAATAGAATAATGAATACTTTACCAGTAGTAATTGATTCACAGAAGATTCCTTATGCTAACACAGCCAAGTACTCGGAATGACCCTTAATACTAAATTGATTTTTTTTTTTTAACGTCCGACAATTGTACACACTTGGGCTAATGCGGACGATGGGATGATTGATACTAAATTGAAGAAAAAAAGGGATGAACTAAATCTAAAATACAGGAAAATGCAATTGTTACTGGGAAGAAATTCGGAGCTATCCATTTAAAACAAACTGTTGCTATACCAAGAAGACTAATTCAGACATTATTCAAAGATTCCAAAATAAAGTACTCCGAAACATAGTAAACGCTCCGTGGTACATAAGAAACGACGAATTGCACAAGGACTTGAAGGTTGACTTCGTCAGAGAAATTGCAAAACACAATGCAGCGTAGCATATCCAACGACTTCAACAACACTCCAACCACGAAACTAACAGATTGTTGGAAGACTCAAAATCAATAAGACGGTTACATAGAACGAAGCCTGTTGATCTATTGTATAATATTTTATTTTGATTTATTTTTTTGGAGGTAGCCACAGTGTTATAATCTATTAATTATTATTGTCAAATGCTATATTACTTACTCTATTGTTATACAAAATATTACTAGATGATGTATTATAAGTTGTAAAATAAAAAAAGCCTATTCAAAATACTCATATTACAACAGCTGTTATTCTAAAATACTTTTAGTTAAATATCACAGTATATTAAATGTACACAAAGGCTGTTATTCTAAAATACTTTTAGTTAAATATCACAGTATATTAAATGTACACAAAGGCTGTTATTCTAAAATACTTACTGCATACAGTTAAATATTACCATTCATTTTTCATTGAACCTTTCGCCCTTTATGGCACTCCCTAAGAGCCTAATTAAGAAAAATGTAGAGTTTTCCTTCAAAATCGAAACCGACACTTTTACAATAAGCCTTAAAATATTTTTTACGACTTGAAAGTCTTTCAAAATATCGTTTTCAAGTTTCATGTAGGGCAATAGATTGATTTTAAGGTTAAGGATTCAAAGTAATTTAGTATTCAGGTTAATGCTTTAAATTATTGGTTGGTATAATTTAGCAAGGATATTTTTTTTGCCGGCGATAAACAGATAGGGTTATCATCGCCAATACTCAAAATGAAAATGTAAAAACACGAATAAAATTTTATAATGAAGTTTATTAAGAAAAAAACAACAAAATATAATAGCACAAATAAATAAATAAAAATATAATAACAGTTATAGATATGTGACTAAAACTAGTTAACAATAATATATATCTAAAAACAATAACATACACACAAATTATTGTAGGGCTATAAATTAGTCCTGCAACAATAAACAGACAAATAAAAGAAATATAACATACCTAAAACTAAATAACAAAATAAAAACAACTTATAAATTAAATTAATAAAACAGCGAATATAAACAATTTTTTCAGGGCTGTAAAGGGGCCCTACCACAAACAATAACAAAAATATAAATTAAATATAACTTAAAAAATTCAGACGATGAAAGAAGTCTAGGACCCGGTCAACGGCCGAGGCACTATCTCCCAACATCGTCTGCAAACAATTGCTCAAGCAACACATAACACGCATATTTTGGAAACAATCAAAATCAAGCAATACATGTTGCATTGTGAGGGCTTCCTTACAAAACTAGCATTCAGGTGGGTCCCTGCCTCCCATCAGAAATCCATGCGTCAGCAAAGAATGACCAATACGAAGACGGGTGATCACCACCTCTTCCCTACGACTTGCACGTATTGACGACCTCCAAGGACGAACAGTATTTTTAATTACCCTCAGTTTGTTGTTATCCTTAACTGTCCACTCATTCTCCCAATCCAGGAGAAGAAAATGTTTTGACAGACTTTGAAAATCCGATAGAACAACATGTTGAGTGGCTGGCGGCAGCAGAGTTGCTTCCTTTGCCGCAGTAACATCTCTAGTCTTCCCAGCTATACCACAATGACCAGGTAACCAGCAAAATGATACACTAACACCTCGTAGTTCAAGACGATAGATAGAACACAGAATATCCTGAACCAAAGGGTTTATCGAATACATATACTGGAAAGCATGAAGTGTTCTTTTCGAATCGGAACACACCAGATAATGCACACAAACGGATACAACGGATTTCAGAGCCTTAAATATAGCAAATAGTTCAGTAGTAAAGACACTACAAACTAAGGGTAATCCATATTTATACGTATGACCTCTTGAGTAATATGTAGGGGAGACCGGAGACCGTAGTTGGTTGTCACACGGGTTGGTTGTCACAGTGTTAATTTCTCTGCCGCTAGGTTCACTGGGAGTAAACTAATCTTGTTCAGACATAAACAAGTATGTACTCCGTGAGTGAGTGTATTTTGACGTGTGTGTACATACAAGGTTCAGTTTTGGAAATAATTTCCGCTTTCTTTGTATGATAAGTAAATTTTTGTGATATCACCGAAATATTTTTCTTTGCTAGCATGTTAGCGTGGGTTAGCTTTCAATGCATGTTCTTAACAGACCATAATTTGAAGTATATTGCTGTACATTCACAAACTCCTAACTTATAACGGTAGACGAACTGTGATTTTAGTTTTTCAAAATGGTACTGCGGGGTTGGTTGTCTCACAGGCTACGGGGATGGTTGTCACAAGTGACAACTTCGGTTGTGGGTACTGACACAGTATTATTGCAATATTCCTAATAGAATTTCTTTCTTAATTTTTAGAAAGAAGAAACTGTCCCGCAATTTTAAAAGGAGAACTAATAAGGGTGGATTACGAATAGGCCGAAATAAAAATAGAAATTACAGCAGGAAAAGGAAGTCAGCAATTCTGACAGACACTCCCATAAAAAAAATACTAGAACAAAATAAAAAGAAGGCAAGTCCAAACAAAAATAAATCAAAAGTAGGCCTAGTTAGGAAATCACTTTTCAAAAATGTTAAGAATAAAAAAAAACATAAGAAAACTGAAAGTGAAGAAGAAGAAGAGAGGGAAGAATCCTATTGTATCGTTTGTTCAGAGCCTTTTTCAAACAGCAAAGCAAAAGAGGTGTGGGTTCAATGCATAAAATGCAAAAACTGGGCTCATCGTTCTTGTATCTCTGATCCAAAGTTCTATGTTTGCCAGAAATGTGAAACTGATATTTCTGAATGGGTTATAAGATGTCATGTAATTTATATAGGCGTAAGCTTTATAACATATAAAGTTAAATTATCTAATTGTTCCTGGTCTAATTGTTTTTCTGATTGTTTTATTTGTAAGATATACTGACGAAAAATATTTGAAGATATTATTTCTCAATCTCATCAAAAGTATGTAGGCTTTAAGTATTTAGGATAGGATTGTAAGGACTGGAATAATTATCATTATTATTTAGATTTATAGTGTGAGTACACCTACACGACTGTACGCCTTATGCTACTGTTTCTTATACAAGTACTTAAGTAAAACAGTTTATAGTTCACAACAAAACATATAAGAGTTTCATACGTTCTTAGATATTCTATATTAAAAATACGTTTTTTATCTAAATGTTTCGAATTTTTTTATTTATATAGTAGATCTAGATTCATAATAAATAAGTTGCAAAATTGAAAGAATGTGTACAAAATTCACTTTCCACTCATTTAAAATAACTGTGACAACCAACCAACATGGGGAAGGTTGTCACACTTTGCACGTCTGTAAAGAAAGTTACTTGAGTTACATTAGAAATTAATACAAGATCTTAATTATTTTTTAAAAAGAACTTGAAGAATAGAGTCTTAGAATAACACTATCAGAATAGTTTTAATGCTTAAAACTGAAGTGTAAAAATTTTAAAAATAAAAATTGTGACAACCAACCCCGGTCTCCCCTACAACCAACATTTTTATCTATTTTCGAACCATCTGTGAAGATAATCTCAGCACATGGAAAAGAGTTAATTAGATGGCAAAACTCATGTAGATACACAAATTCCGGAGTGTTGTGTTTCAAGTGCATACATAGTGAGAAATCGTAGGTTGGCAACATGATCCACGGAGGTTCGTAACAAAACGACCTCTCGAACATTGGAGAAAGTATAAGACGCAAGTCGTCAAGCACTCGGAACGTTCTAATGCTTAGAGGAGCAGTGGTACGCGGACGTCCTTCATATTGTATGAGCAAATTATTATTAAAAATAGTATAATAAGCAGAGTGTCATACACTGCTAAAGTAATTTATTAGCAGGTAAATGTCTCCGTCGAGGGACAGATGGTTCACCAGCCTCAGCGAAAATGCTCACGACGGGACTGGAACGAAATGCACCTCATATAAGACGAATTGCAGAATGATGGACGGCTTCTAGCTTCTTTAAAATGTATGGTCGTGCAGATGAATACACAATGCTGCCATAATCAATTCGTGAGCGAATTACAGCATGAAAAAACATCAGCATACAGGTTCTATCAGCGCCCCGTCTAGAGCCACTAAGAACCCTCAACATATCCAGAATTTTGTTTCCTCGTAACTTTAAATCACATAAGTGAGGGTTCGACGATAGCTTTTCGTCAAATATTAGACCAAGATATTGAACGGATGGAGTGGTCTGAAGCTGTATACCATCAAGATATAAGAAAGGAGCTTGGATCTGTCGACGACGATTGAACGCAATACACTCAGTTTTAGTAGAAGAAAATTTAAAGCTAGTAGATCTGGTCCACGACTGTTTCTCGTCCTTAAACTTAGGGTAGTTAAAGGAGCGAGCTTGATGAGCGCCTCCACAATTGGGACAATTAGGGTTATCTTTGCAGTCCTCACTATTATGCTTCTCTGAACCACAATTACCACATACCTCAGGCTTCCGGCATGTAGAGCTCACTTGTCCAAAACCCTGGCATTTAAAGCAACGTCTAGGGTTTGGGACGTACGGTCTCACGAACAGCCGTTGTTACCCGGCATGTATATATTCTGGTATTTTTGATATTCCAAAAGTGACAATAAGGGAAGTAGTTGGTACTTTCTGCCTTTCTCATTGCGCAAAATGCGACGGACGTCTATAATAGACTCGCTTGCCAGCTCTGATTTGATCTGCACCCTGTACCATTTGTTCGAGATATCAACTTTCGTGGAATCGCTCGGAAAATACAATTATGGAAACTTTAAAAATAATCGCCAAAATTGGAACAAAGGATCGGCTTCGTCCAATAGGTCTGTAGGTAATAGTGGGGTAATAGTGGGAGTGTGTGCAGATCTGGAATCTACATGGAGGAGATCTCTACAAGTAATTACCCCTTTAGCATTGTTTAAGGTCCTATGGAGTTCACAGCTACCTTAACAGTATCATAAAAGGAGGTCATCTCTAATAGCGACTTGCTCTGCTTCTCGCTAGTAGCGTACCGTTTTGTGGAAGCTTAGCTTTTTAATGGAAGCTACAGGACCAGCTCTTAGTACTACTGCCTTGTTTATAAGGAAGGGCAAAATTTTGGATAAGTCCGCACCTTCCACCACGTTTTTCACTACTAAAAATTTAGGAGATGGCATCTGAGTAGCATCAGTACTCATCTCTTTTTCTTTCTTATCACTCCCGCTATTACGTACAGACCTGTTGGACGAAGTCGAACCTTTGTTCCGATCTTGGCGTTAAGATTAACCTTTAATTTTAAAGTTTCCATAATTGTATTTTCCGAGCGATTCCACGAAAGTTGATACCTCGAACAAATGCCACAGGGTGCACCCAAACGTCACCAGTAGCCCAGGAGACTCGAACTAAAGCGAGAATCCCCAATACATTGGGGGAGGATCTCCAATATCCTGGAGCCGAAATACACGTCTTCAGCACTCCAGAATCTTAGGAATGGGTTCTGGTACAAAGTTACGGTTCCCCAAACCCAAGTACCACTGGAAGCCGCCCTCTATGTACTCACAGAATGCAACCATTTGTTTCGATAGACCCAATCATGGGCTCCGACACCCATAATTCAAGACCCATGTGCTTGCCAGGCGCCTATAGGCTGCTCGGTACCAGAACTTGTTCCATCAGAGGTACTCGGCAGTGCTAGGCACACATCAGGTTCCACATAGTTGGCCCCGCCAAAGGATACCAAGCAGTATCCTCCCCACATAATGGGACAAGAACTCCCAGACATAATGGAACAAGAACAGCAAATCCCTAAATGTAAGTGTAAGTGTAAGGTGTTTAATACGAAAGTGTACTGGTATGTTTGTGTCAGCGTGTTTTAGACTCTGGTGCCGCGATATTCATCTAGGTCCTCTTAATAGGTGCAGCTAGTCGCACCCCCTGCGGGTGTGTGTGTGTGTGTGTGTGTGTGGGAGAGAAGGTGTGTGTGTGAATGGAGAGGGGGCCGTATATGTGTGTGTGTTGATTAGATGAGTGAGAGTAGTATGAGCTAGAGGTATGGTGAGATCGCTAAGCCCATCAGCTGCCTCCGCCGGCAGCAAGGTTATTTGTGGATAATGGATATTATTCGTTCTTCACTGGTGAGAGACGGAAAATGAGCACTGACCCAGACTTCTACAATATGTTTTGAAAAGGTATGTGTGTGCGTTTTGAAATTATAAATACCTGACAATAGCGGACACAGGATTACTTCATCATCATCATATCGGTCTATAGCGTCCTACGCCTTCCGATTTCCAAACACAATTCCTCCTATCATTCCAGAGACCTTCTTCCATTATATTCCTTTCATTTCCTCGTCAATTCGACTTTACCAGCTCTTTCGAGGTCAACTCTGCTTCCTTCTTTCTTTAGAATTCCATTTTAAAATTTGTTTTGGTATTCTGGCCTCTGACATTCTTTGAACATTACCGAACCTTACTAGATGTTTATCCACGATATCGTCTATACATATATACTTACTATACTATACTACACTTTTATACATAGAATTACTTACTTGCTGAAAACCATAATAAACTTAGACCTAAGTGAAATTTGAAACTTCGTTTAGTGATATAAATAGGCTTAAAGTAAAGTTTAGATAATAAACTTATTTCAATAAATATTGTAAAAGTTATCAAGTCCGACTGAAATTTAAATATTTATTGCTTGCATTTGGAAATAAGTCTTTAAAAATGTGAAGTAATTAGGTCTCGCCCCATACATATTTTAATTATAAAGCCATTATAACAACATTATTATTTCTTTAAACGAAAACGTGGTTGTTCCAATTATTTTAATTATTTCTTATTTAAACACTGTTTGAAATGTACTTAACAAAACCAATAATTACTGACTGATTAATTTTCTAATAACTACTGTTTAAAATCAGCATTAATGTCATTAGTGTTTTGTAAAATTATCGAAATAATGAAAAAAATTTTATTATTCAAGTCCTGCGGGACTCCTGTTACAAACAAAAGGATGAGTGTATCAGTGTATGTTTGTCGTGAGATGTAATTTTGAAAAGAATAGGTTGAAGATAAGAACAGCTTGTTTTGTGCAGAGCGTTTATGTTTAATAAGGAACGTGCACCAGCAAGCAACACAGACAAATCAGTGAAAATAAAATATAGTTTTATCGTTCTGTGTGAATTATCTTAACTTGGGAAAATATAGTTACATAAATTATTTGACACGTTGACAAACTCTCTGACCTACAAATGTCATATGTTAAATTCAGCTGACGCAAAACAGCTGTTCGGAATTAATTTTAATGATTTTTTGTGCTATACACGTTTTGTTTCTTAGTGAATTTCCATTGGCAAACGAGCGGCGGCAATTATGGTAAGGACCTTGTTATGAACGCCAATGCTGACATCTTTTTGTACCATTATTAAGTAAACTGTAATATTTTAATCTGTTTAGGAATTTTTTTAAAATTTTGTGGGCGAGAAACCTGAAAAAAGATTACCATCACCCGAAACAGGATCGGAAAAGATAACCAATTTTAAAATTAGCCAATTCAAAAAAAGAGAACTTTCCAAAGTTCAATCAAAATAAAAATTTCAAATAGCTCAATTTTAAGGAATTAATAATAATTAATAAAAAATCATAAAAAGTAAAAAGATTAAGATATTTTGAATAAAATATAATAAATTATTATTATGTTTAAACAATAAAATACGACAGGGATAATAATAGTCCTTGGAAAAATAATATAATAATAATAGATATTTATTAAATAAATTCTGTTTAAGAATAATAAACAATAAAAAATAAATTAAATTACATTAAGAAAATGCATTTACTGAGGTTAAGGTTAATTTTCGTATTTTCAATGTACTGTAACTTTAAGGTTTAAAATGATGCTATGATGGTAAAACCATATTTTAAAATGAATTTATGTTAAAAAAATCATCTAAAATTTTTTGTTATTGAACAAGAAAAATCATGTATCATGTTTTATCTTCCTTTTTACTTTAATTACGATAATTTGTTCGAAAACACGACATAACCTAAAACTTACTATAGCCTATCAGTTGTTCAATGAAATCAGCTGATCTTTACGAATTAAAATAAAACAACTGATCTTTTACTGCAATTACCAATATAAAAATTAAATTAACAGTTCATTTCATATATTTACATTGGTCAAACTTCCTCGTAGTTTCCGTAGTGAAGTGGTTAACACGTACGCCTCACACGCTCAAAGTCTTCGGTTCGATCCCGGGTAGACACAGAAAATTTTAATTATAATTAATTTAATATGAGACTTACGATGAGCAAAATCCAATATCACGACCAGTACTAAAACATGGTACATGTTAAAGATATCGCCAGAAATTCGCTTTTTTCACGTTAGCGAAACAGTTGCGTGCACGTAAAACTGATTGTTTTCCATTGAATCTTGTTACGTTTTATTTTAAGAAGCACTAAGGATGTTTACTCTTTGCTGTAAAGCAGCCACTTAGCATGTAAACACATCCGGCGAGAGTTGATTAAGTCTTTGTAGGGATGTGCCGATATCGTATTCGATACGATATTTCCTATCGTACAATATCGGAAAAAAGTATCGATACTCCGATAATATCGGACGAAATATACCGACACTCGTGATAGGAATAACTTTGTTTTGATTTAATAAAATATTTAAACCGGAAAACCGGGAATAAAGAAAATCGTTCAAGTAATGAGTTTAGGAATTGTAACCTAAAATTAGTGAAAACTATATTTTATCAATGTGAAAACACTAAATACACAGTTAATTTAATACTTTAAAATGTACAAATACAACAAATTCTGTACATTGAAAAATAACAATAATCGTTATTAATTAATTATTTCAAAATGATTATAATTTTAAGCTTTGTGAATTTAATTCTTGAAAATTCTACTTTATTAATAAGAAACAACTAAATACACACGCAGTTAATATAACAATGTACAAATACAACAAAATATATTAAAAAACAGTTAAGTAGGCTACTATAGCGTGAATCTAATTAGTAAAAATGATTACACTTTGTTATTGAGAAAAAAACTAAATATGCACTTTATTACTACTGCAATGTACAAATACAACAAAGTATAGCTTATTAAAAATAATAATGATTTATTTTTGACTTCGCGTATCAACGTCATATGGTTACTGATATAAGATAAAGATAACACAATGAGCCTTATGAATAAAAAGAAGCAAAAGTTTTAATTCACAAATTCTGAAGCAAATCCTTCTTTTGTTGATACTTTCACTTCCAGACTGAAAGATTTTTTGGAAGCAAAAGGTAATAATTATTCAAATGGAATGAAGGAAATGCTTTTGCTTCTTAATTTTAGTTAAAACAAAACCTTTTACTTTTACCTTTACTTGAAGTATTTCCTTTGGTTTCACTCATATGGCTCAATAAATCGATAAAAAAAACGTACACAGACAGACACGCTTTGCTGCATAAATAGCCAATTGTCTTTTGTCTGCTTTTTTGAGGACCTTCTCTTTTTTATGGAAGTGATACACAAATAAAATGCAAAACAATTTTGATCGCTATCATCGTACGATATTTAGGTGCTAGTATCGATAAGATACTGCCAGTATCGACAGAAAAATATCGATACCAATTTGTATCGAAAATATCGGAACAATCCTACTTCCAGTTCATGTTCAACACTTTATAGATCACCGTTGTATAAAGTATGAATATTATTTTAAGGCGAAAAGCACATTGAGGCTAAGATCTCCTCTCTAAATGTAAGGGTGACTGTAAAGTGTTAAAGTCGTAAGTATAAGTGCGTGTTAGACTCGGGTATCGCAAAGGACGTCTAAATCCTCTCAATAGGTGCAGCTAGTCTGTATCCCTTGCGGGGTTATTATGTACATAATATTGAAATAATGACACATTGCATTCCTGACTGAGATGTCAACGTCAAGTGGTTACTGATATTAGACAGAGGAAACACAATAAGGCGATAAGAAAAGCATAAGTAGTCATTTATTTATTGAGTAACACTCAATTTGTTTTGTAACGTTTAGATTTTAAAACAGCGAGCGTTTGGGACAGCTGGTTAGGTTAGGTCAGGCACCGCGGGCAGCGCTGCGTCTCTATAATACGCCATGAATTGCAAAAGAGGCCATTTTTTTCCATTCGGGAGCACGCATATTACTTAGCGCATGCAAGACATGCAGTGTCAATAAGTAGAGTTAAATAAAATGTAAGGTATGCTTCAACAAACAAAATGTCAGGTATGCTGTGACTACTGTAATTCTTTTACTTAGAATTGGGAGATTGTAAGGCCTATTGTCTGGCTGCGTAAAGGCAAAGGTTTAAATAGGTTTACGTTTTTCATATAGCTCTCAATGTGAAAACATTAAATACACAGTTAATTAGCAGAAACTGTAATTACCTATTCAAAAGAAAACCTGTTCTAGTATAAAAAAGGTGTTTCAACCGAATTGAAATTAATTCAGTATTTATAAAATTTATAAATTGTAAATTTCACTTTTAATTTTTAACTTTTGAATTCAAGTTTTCACTCGGTAGCTTTGCACTATCAATTTGAAATATTATTTAAAAAAATATAATATAACCGAGTTCGGTTTTTCACGAACGGGTGAGTCAGTGAAAAACATAATTAAATTACACCAACTATTAGTAATCCTCTGTGCAAACAAAAGGTATCTCTTCCTAAATAAGCTTTTTAGCAGGGCTAGCTGTAGCTTTTTTCATACCTTGGCCCATATTACAGTTTATGAAAAAAATGCGACATAATTTTGATCGATATTACCGTATGATATTTAAGTGCTGGTATCGATACCACGATATTATCGAAACATTGATATATGTAACAATACTGTCAGTATCGAAAGAAAATACCGGTACAAATTAGTATCGAAAGTATCGGAACGCTAAATATTTAAAGTTACAGCAACAGCTTTAAACGAATACACTCTTTGTTATTATTATTTGTTGTTTAATTTGTCCTTGACCAATGTGTGGTAAAAAATATTAACGGTTTCATATAAGACCTAAGCTCGAAACCGTAGTTTCTGTCTATTATACCACTGAATATAAACGTAGTAGATTGATAACCCTTATGAGAGTGTGAGCGCTCGCTGCTCGTGGCATCTTGCGTCAGAGTGTTCAACAACATTTAAATAGATAATAGTACTGTATATTTGCTCAAACGTCTCCCCGCCTGTCCTTGTAGCTTTTTTTTAATTACGGCTTTTGGAGAAAAGCACATGAAGGCTATCATCGCCGACCAGCAAAATATCTTACACGAAGGGGAAACTAAATCTAAATATTGTTAATGCTATACTAAAAAATAAAACTAAACACTATATACAGTGAAACTAGGTAGCATTATTAAAATATATAAACTTAATCAAAAGGGTTAATAGGAATAAAATTGTGAAAAAAACAAATAATATAAAAAAAGGTGAATATAAATTAAACAATAGTACTCTATTCACCAATGCCATAGCTAAAGTAATTCAAATACATTTATACAACGTAAAAAATTTAGAACTCTGTCAATACTGTCCTTGAAGCTTGCAGCATTCGTAGCGGTAGAGAGTACAACTACTTGTACTTTAGCCCTTTTATATTCAATGAATAGACGTATCAACGCCCTAGCCCTAACAACTAAGTTACATTGGCCGGATGCACCAGTCTTGTTCTGTACTTACACAAGTGAAGATGCTTTTAACGAATTAACATTTTTTAATTGAACAGTCACAATTGTATATTCAACAGTACTTGCGTGGAAACACACACACACACACACACACACACACACATATATATATATATATATATATATATATATATATATATATATATATATATATATATATATAATCTAATTCATATTATATTTCTGAAAGTTTGTGTGTGTTTGTTTGTTTGTTTGTTTGTTTGTTTGTTTGTTTGTTTGTTTGTTATTCAATCACGCTTTAACCACTGGACCAATTAAAGTGAAATTTGGTACGTATATGGTTTAAGTATCAGAGATACATATAGGCCTATTCCCGTTTTACAAAACGTCATTATACTACTTACCCAGCCCAAAATAATTATCAGTTTTAGTTTTGTAACATCTGTTAACTGTAGTTATTTACTGGACATGTGATTTAGGTACCTGAGATAAAGATAGATTCAATCCTATTTTAAGAATCTTAATCTGTGTTTTATTTATTGCAAAATTATTGCTTTTAATGTAACATTTTCAATATTTTAGTTGAATTTTTTTTCAAAACTGACTTTAATTTGTTACTTTGTGTTGAATTTTCAATATTAAATGTAAAAATCCCTACACAGAGTGCCAATTGTAAGGTAGTATATATATTTGTGTAATTACATTATGGTAAACATGCAGTGAAGCATATTCTTATTTTTCGATATTTTTGTTACTAAAATAAGCATTTTATGCCTTATTTAATACTAAAATAGTATTATGTGCCAAAAAGCAAGAATACAAAATATGAATGCACGAGAAGTACGTTAAAATCGAAAATAAAAGTGACCAACATAACCTCAAAATTGCTACCCGGCGAAAATCAGTAACGTGTTGTAAATCGGTAAAACAATAAAAATACGTCTAACACGGGTTTTGGGTGATAAGAAACCAATTTTTAAAAGAATACAGCATAACCAAACTGTCACGGTTGTTAGGCCTAACAAGGTGATGCGTGAAAAAACCTTTATATTTTTTTAAAAATAGCCTACTATATATCCTGACACGGTTGTTGGGCCTATCACGGTGATACGTAAAAAAACCTTTATATTTGTTTAAAGACTACTACATATCCCAACTGACACGTTTGTTGGGCCAATCATGGTGATGTGTGAAAAAAACCTTTATTTTATTTTAGAAAACTACATAACCTAATTGACACGGTATTTAGGCCTAACACGGTGATGCGTGAAAAACCTTTATATTTTTTTAAAGAATACTACATATCCTAATTGACATGATTGTTAGGCCTAACACAGTGATGCTTGAAAAAACCTATATATTGTTTTAAAGAATACTACATAACATAACTGATACTGATGTTGAGCCTATCACGGTGATGTGTGAAGAAAAACCTTTAATTTTTTAAAGAATACTACATAACCTAATTGACACGGTTGTTAGGCCTAACACGGTGATGCGTGAAAAACCTTTATATTTTTTTAAAGAATACTACATATCCTAACTGACACGGTTGTTGGGACTATCACGGTAATGTGTGAAAAAAACTTTATTTTTTTTAAATAGTACTGAAAACTTAACTGACACGGTTGTTAGGTCTAACATGGTAATGCGTGAAAAATACTTTATATTTTTTAAAAAGAATACTCCATAAGCTAACTAACATGGTTGTTATACCTAACACGGTGATCCATTAAAAAAACCTTTATTAATTTTTTTTTAATAGTACTTATAACCTAATTGACACGGTTGTTGGGCCTAATAAGGTGACGCATGAAAAAAACCGTTATATTTTTTTTAAAGAGTACTCCATAACTTAACTAACACGGTTGTTAGGCCTAACACAGTGATGCGTGAAAAAACCTTTATATTTTTTTAAAGAATACCACATATCATAACTGACATGGTTGTTGGGCCTATCATGGCGATGTGTGAAAAACCCGTTATTTTTTTAAAGAGTACTCCAAATCTTAACTGACACGGTTGTTAAGTCTAACATGGTGATGCGTGAAAAATGTTTATATTTTTTTTAAAGAATACTCCATAAGTTAACTAACATGGTTGTTAGGCCTAACGCGGTGATGTATTAAAAAAACCTTTATTTATTTTTTAAAAAAGAGTACTTCAGAACCTAACTGGCACGGTTGTTGGGCATAATACGGTGATGCAGGGAAAAAGCCTTATTTTTTTTTAAAGAGTACTCCATAACTTAACTAACACGGTGGTGTGTTAAAAACCTTTATTTTAAAAAAGAAATACACCATAACCTAACTGACACGGTTGTTGGTCCTAACACGGTCATGCGTGATCTTTAATGTATATTACGATTGCGGGAAAAGCCGTGACGGGTAACAGGTAATTATATTATTTTTCTGAAAGTTTGTTTTTGTTTATTTGTTTGTTATTCAATCACACTTTAACTACTGGACCAATTGAGATTAAATTTGATATGAACACGGTTTAGGTACCTGAGATAAACACAATACTATTCCAGTTTAATTGAATAATAGTGACTTTTTAATAATACTGTATTTTATTAAAATATGACAGGACCATGTTTTAGAGTATCAGTAGCAAAAATGTATATTTCTTGGCCGAAAACCATAAATCGTATAATATTGTAAATAGTATATTTACATTTACATTTAATTTATGTAATATATATTAAAATGAAATGACATATTCTGATTTTGAAAATCGACTATAAATTTTATTGCCTATATTATAATTGCAGGCAAAGCCGCAACGGGTAACAGCTAGTATATATATATATGTATATATATAAAGGTTTTTGACGAAAAGCAAGCACATAAAGGCCAATATCGCAGTCCAGCAAAAATCTCTTACACAGAGGGGAAACTAAATCTAAATACTGTTAAAGATAAACTGTTAAATACTAAACACTATACATACTAAAACTAGATAACATTATTAAAGTATATAAACTTAATCAAAAGAAATTTAACAGGAATAAAAGTGTGAAAACAAAACAAACAAAAATATTACAACAAAGTGGGTAACATAAATGATAAAAAAAGTTTATCTAAAACTAAAAAATTTAAAAAAATAGAATTCCTTATATTACTTAACGATATTACGCTGCACAACAATGCCATAGGTAAATTAGTTCAAATATATTTAAACGACTACAAAATTCACAATTACATCAATGACGACGAATCATCCATTTAGAATTGCCTCTAGAGGCACCCAATCCTTACATTTGACGCATGCTTTTGAAACAGTCCAGAAGAAAGTGTTTGATTGTGATGATACTGTCACAAAACTGACATATAAGTGGGTCTCGCGCCCCATAGGAAATCCGTGCCTTAATATTGAATGACCAATGCGGAGACGGGTAACTACCAACTCTTCCCTTGTGCGTATTGACGACCCCCAAGGACAAACAATATTTTTAATTACCCTTAATTTGTTATTGCCCACGGCTACCCATTCATTTTCCCAAAGTTGAGAGTCACAGGTTGAGAGTGGGTATTACCAGTATGGCCGCTCCAAGCTCATTTCCGACGGAAATTCGCTAGTAAATTTCTTTAGTGTTGTTAAACAAATCAGGTCTCATTAAGGAAGGTTATATTTTATTACGAAATAAATTCAAACTTATCAACACTGATAAGGGATCGAACACTGTATTCTGTTTTGTTGCATATTACAGGAAACGGAAGTGTGCTTTTGCATCTTTCTTTGCTCTAAATGAAACAGGATATTGTATCTGATTTTGTATGCTTAATCGTTGCTTTAATTAGTTGCTTAATTGCCGGTTATATTATATCTTTATTTATATTCGGCATTATCAATCTGTGCGTTTACGTGCCTCAACATGTTTTTAGGAAACTAAGCAGAAAAATCGCGGCAACTGCCTAGCAAACGTGATGGAAGCGATTTTTCAGAAGTAGTTCTTTTTAACCTAACCCCAACTCTAATTTCACCACGAAAACAGTATTAATATCTGTACATTAATTTTTTTTTTTTTTTACGTCCGACTATTGTGCACACTTGGGCTAATGCAGACGATGGAATGATTTACATACATTAAAACACAAATACGAACCCTGACAGCTATCAAATTAGATTTCTTGATTTCAAAGGATTTTGTAAATTCAAAACGCTAATTTATTCGGTTTTCAACGATGATTATGACGTTGAAAATATATTTTCGAAACTTTATCGAAAAAAAAGGAGATTTTAAAATTACCGCCATTCTGAAACCCTTAAACGATTTTCGCTGGTAAACGAACATGTCCAAAGTATTACCAAATTGATTTGTTTTCCAAATTTGAATCAAATCGAACCCAAGGTTTTTTATAGAAATTTATCAATTTTTACTTCACAACAAAGCTGTTCAAGTATGTTCAAGTATTATAACTGTGTAGACACTTATTAATGTTTCTGCCGAATTTCTCAAACTTTCTACGAAAACTGAAATTATGGTGAATTTCTTTTTAAAAAATTGCTCATTTTGTTACCAGCAAGTTTATTAAAATAATTCTTTGACAGACGTCTGTAATTTTACAACAGTATTACCAATATATATATAATTAGATTTATCTATTTAATGAGTAAACGTGAAGTTATTGAAACCAAATGTCAATTAAATTCTAGAAGCACTGTGTTGCATTGACCGTACCGTATTGAAGTACTGTCGGGTGGCTCACGCTATAGACCTACAGATCGTGACAACCGGTCCATTTTAAATTTTATTTACATCTCCAGTGGTCTATAGTGCATGCCACGTGACTCCTAGTGTGCTAAGTGTTTAGCCACTTCGACCACCGAACCCTTAAATGAACTGAAGGCAATTTAAATGGAAATGAACACTAAAACACAGATCTACCACGACCATTGGGTTAATATATCTTATCGAACGTCAACCCGACCCACCTAACGCTCATTTTCGGGAATGAGCGTTTATCAGCTCTAAGCGAGGGATTCATTCTATATAAGGCGATTTATTTACGACTCTAACTCGTAATGACAAAACAAAAAAATGCTAAACTTTCCACTGTAAAATGAATTTTATTTGTTCATTCAACTTAACAAACTCAGATTAATAATGTATTTAAGTTAATTGTTTGAGCTAAACATTTAAAGAACGGAAAACGAACAAATGCTATACAAAATAAAATCGTTAATCGTAATTGACGTCGGATCTTTTACCGATGGATTTGAGCCACTCTCTGTTGGCAGCCACTTGTCCCTTAGTTTGACGCATGCGCCGTCGTGTCATATCCAGCATCAACTTCTGCCTCAGTACGTCCAGAGGGTTCACTATGGACAGAGAAGAAGGAGGCGTACGTTTGTACTCGACCTATTGACAAACACAGTCATTAGATTACATTACTTCCTGGTAAAATCACGTGACAACCACGATTTCCTTGTTAAGAACAGTAATACAGCACATATTTAATGTCAATCGGACAGTTAAAACAAAAGCTTCTATAAAAAAACTGTTTCTGACCAATAAGCACGTTTGGATTATTAGTAGCAAGGATAAGGGACTGTGTGGATGGAGTAGGACTATCGGCAAAGAGGTTGGGTTCTAAGAGTACCGCTGTATCGGCCAAACAAAGTCTGTTAGGCCGACAGAAGCAGGCAATTGACGAGATTACAAGGGAGTGCCAGGACAAGCGTGAGGGTTTTTTGCGAAAGTAGTGTGTATAACAGAATCCTTATAAATTTGAACTTGCAAAAGTCTATAGTTACTTTATTTAATCTTGTTGTGCCCACAGCTTTACAGTAAACGCCTAACAGTTTTCCTGCTACTGTGCATGCTAATGTTTGAAATTATATATATATATATATATATATATATATATATATATATATATATATATATATATACATTATATTATTTCTGTTTAAATCTTAGTGTTGCATATCATTGTTTTCAAGAAATGATATAGAATTCACTGATCGTAAGCAAAAACAAAAAAAAATTAGGCAGTTATTACCTTTGTAATAGGAAAAAACTGTGTTCGTGGATTAAAACTATCAACTTTGAACCATATAAAAATTTAAAAAATTTTTGTAATTTTTTCAAAATATATAAACGTTTCCAAAAATATTTGCAATTAAAATGGTATATGCAAAAAGTATAAGTTTTTATGTTAGAAACGTAAAACGATTCTTGGTACGAATTTCTAAAAATGGCCTACGAACATTCACTCGTGTAAAACAGTAAGTAAAGTGAAACAAATACACATATATTGTATACTCGTTTGAAGAGAAAGAACCACTGAATAATAACATATAACTAACACATTTCACTGTGTAGACAACAGTTTGCAAAACCATAGATACAGAAATATATCTTGTAGATTAAAATCTTCAGCAGACGATTAAAGGTTCAATCTTTCGAACGATAACAACCACAATTCTATTGAAAGTTATTTAGGCGGACAAATATTAGTTTGAAAAACAGGCAAAATGACGGACTCTTTGCAAGCAAGGTAAGCACTAGAAATTAGTGCGTTTGTTTATGAATTTATTGTATTAATTTACATACAAATTTGATAAATCTAAAACAGGACAAATAATGCTTAGAACTTCTACTTCTGAATGGTATTTATTTCATTAAAATTGGAACAGGATAAATGTGTTAAGGGCCCGGCGTTTTCAGACGGGCTATAGCCATCTTGGGCACTAGAGGGTAAAATGGTGTAACTCGTTTTGAAGCCACTACAATTACTGCACATACTGTGTAAATAGACCTTTGATTTGCATAGAATTTCTTTTAAAATTGTTTAACTTTCCTTCGATGGTTTTCGAAAGAATAGTATTTGTTCTCTTGCTATTTTAAATACCTTCATGCAGTATTACTGTATATTTATAACACGAGCCGTTGTTAAAATAGTAAACTTAAAGCCAAGAAACAAACACTCAAGGCTGTAAGTGTTAAAAGTAAAAACGAAAACTTACATGTAATCAGTAGAACAATAAGTTACCACACAACAGCTGTCAGCTGATAAACGACATACGAAATCGAGGTTGTGCACTGGTCGAAAGTATACAACTTACCTGTATGGTTTCATTTAAGTCATGGTAGGTTAGTATTTGAAAAAACTCTACAGTTTAGATTTGGTACAGGATATCGCGCAGTGTACGCCATAAGCCGATTTGTTGTAGCGGTGTTGTCAATTGTTGCATGTACACGGGGATCGTACTGTTAGATATGGTGTCGACAATATTGCTCAATGTGTTGCTAGATAGTAGCAACTTAGCGGATTAACTCTTTTTTTTTAAAACGCAGCGTTGCGTTTTATTTATTGAATCCCTATATATAAATTCACGTAAGCCCATTTTGTATAAATGTGTAACCAATTTGATAATGAGGAAATTGGTAAAAGTATGTCGCGTATTGTGTTGATGAAACTGAATCACCTGACTGAACGGTTTGTCTTGAATCCAATCTGTGAGCTGTTCACTATGTTCCTGCGGGAAGTACTGCGCCACGTCGGAGTTGGACTGAATAAAGGCGTGACAGAAGTGGCTGTTGACACACAGAGCGGACGCTGCAAGAAAGAGAAACGCAAACATCCTGCAAACAGACGTTTATTATTAATTCAATCAGCTTTACTGGAATACACGGCGTAATTTATACATTTTTTTTTTTAAGTCCGACTATTGTGCACACTTGGGCTAATGCAGACGATGACATGATTTTCTAAGCGTATTAATATGCCAAGCCCTGGCCGAGAATCGAACCTGGGTCCTCGGGGGTGAAAGCCCAGTACGCTATCAACTTACCGAGGCGACTATTTTATAACAGTAATACATGTATACACAAGAGTGGGGCAGAAGAATAAAACCTTTTTTAAACGGTTAACCTTGCCATCCTATTTTCTTAGCACGGCACATCACTTTTAAATACTTCCTCAGTGTTGCTGGAGCGAAGAGAAAAATTAATTAATGGATAAAAATTAATCAGATTTCACCAGAAAGTGAAATGATTTTTTGATACAACACACACACACACACACACACACACACACACACACACGACGGTGGGACGAATCAGCAAACGGATGATGGAAGCATCCAACTTATAAGCAACATACAGGATTGGTGCGCCACAAAGCAAGGAGAGTTGGACTTCTACCTCACACAGGTCCTTCAGAGCTTACCTGTTCCGTTTCCGGTTGGAAACATACTCAATTTGTCCCCTCTGCCTTCCAGTAACTGGGCAAGACGCGGAGCACGTATTTTTTCGCTGTATCAGATTCGATGAGGACAGGATGAACCTGCTAACATATCTGCCAGGCAGCATTACATAGGAAAATCTGGTTAACGATGACTTCAGAGGTCAACTGGAAGGCCATTGCAGGATTCATGAAGAGGCTAATGTTTGAAGATCAAGAAAGAAGAGCTAATATGTAGACGGATAGGCGGACAGCCAGTCCACTTCACCGCAAATTAATGCTTGGCGGCAGTACCGTGGGGTGGTTTGTAGAAGAGAAATAAATACTTTGATGGGTTTTTAGTGGGTAGCAATAACATACAGTATAACATCAACGTGAGTCAGACACTCTGAAATGTGACAGTACCCTACCCCAAGTAGTCTATAAAAGATTTTTCCACCTTTTTTGGCATCGCAAAACACACACACACACACACACACACACACACACACACACACACACACACACACATATATATATATATATATATATATATATATATATATATAAAATGTATGTGTGTGTTTCATCTGTTACAAAGTTAACGGAGTGTCCACCATATACTTTTGACTAAGCCTGTACACAGGTACTGTATACAGACGATAAAATACAATATGTTTATAACACAATAGGTATAAATGAGTTTTATTTATAGAAATTTAAATCACAGGACTGATTAATTCAACTGATAAAAAACAATTGTTGGTAACTGTTTAGGTGTATTTTTTAATTGAATATTTCAAACCTGCAATCATTTAGGAGAAGAGCAAATATGTCATTGTTTAAAAAATAAACTGAAAATAATGTTTCTTTTAATTATAATATTTTTTATAAATTTCAAATGAAAGCACATTTTTGGTAAAAAAGTATCAAGATGGTTGAGTAGATTGGTTATCTTAAATTTTGTCAATTATTAATATTTTTGCATTAAAATTCCACTCTAAAATTCAAATTTTTTATTAGTTTTTATATTCAATTTTATTTATTTCTATATTATACTTGATTGTTTTAACAATATTAATTTTTTCAAGATTAATTATAGGCTATTTTATCACTTTTTTTGTAGCTCACTTCAAAATCAACATAAAAAATTATATTAAACAACATATATTTTCTTAATTGCAGCCATCTGTCTGCTTTCTGTGTTTTATATTTCTTTATTTTGATCACCTGTTCCAATAGTTTATCTATGGTTACATAACCTATGTCTTTCAATGTTTATTAATTTAAACATTTATTATTATACAATGGCTAGATATATTCAACTATAAACGCTATAAACAATTTTGTGCTATGTGAGTTGCGTATGTAGTATAATTGCAATATTTGTTATTTATATAAAAAAACTTTAAATGTTAAATAATCTAGCGGGTTTTGAACTCACGTCGCCTAGTTTTATTAGCAGAAGTCACAGCACTGAGCCAAGATACACACAGAAACATTCATCTCCTGTGGATGCAACAATGTCCAAGTGTGGATTTTTTTTTAAGGCGAAAAGCACATTGAGGTTATTATCGCCTCCCTAAATGTAAGTGTGAGTGTAAAATGTTTTATTCGTAAGTGTAGTGTTGTAAGTGTACGTGTATTAGACTCGGGTACCGCGAGGGACGTCTAAATCTTCTCAACAGGTGCAGCTAGTCTGCATCCCCCTGCGGGATCCAAGTATGGAGAAAATAATCATGATGGAATTATGTATGAACTCCACGAATGTCAAGAATTTTTGTAATACTAATACAATCATGGGTATACAAAACGATGAGGCTATTTGTTTCTATAAGCAAATGCTTAAATCAATACATAATTGCGACTAGGAGATGTGTCTTTCTCTGACGTGATTGAAGCGAAATTATACAAAAAATCTCAATAAATTGATATTTTAAATTCTGAATATAAGAAAACAAAAACTTGCCGCCAGAATTTCATTAATTTTCAAAATTTACAATGCTCTAGTTTATGCAGACCATAACGAAATCTTATTTTCAAAAACTTATAAGATAACCCCAACCGCCGTCAAATTATTTTTTTTTTAATTTCAAAAGATTTGGAAAAAATTTAAAAAGCTAATTTATGCAATTTCCAACCGTGATCGATAGCTAATTTTAACAGTGATGGAATCGGAATTTAAAAATATTTAAAACACAAAATACACGACTTCTTAAATTAAAATCATTTTGAAAATGTTCAACGGATTTTTTTTTTTGGTACCGAACTTCTCTAAGCTATTACTACAATCGCATAATTATTAGAATGCTGAACACAAACTTGTTTATTAAATAAAATTTTTAACAACCCTACAGAACGTAATCCAGAGGTCAGATCTATCCGTGACGGAAACTTTCGCAATAAAAATTCTCTAGACTAATGTCAACAGAAATAAAGACAATACCTGAGTAGAATCCAAGTACCTTATCCTGAACAGAGCACAAGACAGAAAGGACTGGTGCAGATAATGCACAGATCGGCTCTTTATATGGGATCAGGGTCCGCCTACCTGGCTTGCATGCAAAGGCATGCTGATTGGCAAAACAGGCACCTTCTGAATTTCTAAAGCCAAATAACAGGGAAGAAATATTCTTCAGTATTCATAATACGTACTTTATTATAGTCACAGTTGTCATGATTATTTCTTATTATTCCTCAAGGGTAGGTTACATCAATAAGAGGGATGCGAGTGTTTCTTTTAACGAAAATTTTGTAACAATGAACTCTAGCAACAACGATATTATGTTATGTGTGTGTAAACGGATATTTGATAAACAATTGTGTACAATAGGAACAATAGAAGATGATAAGATTAATTTGTCTTAATTGAGGGGCGAAGTTAGTACCATAAGGTACTCTCTTACAAGTAACGCTTATTCTTAAAGATTGGAGAGTATGGATCAACTCTCGTTCTGATGTACCTAACTTTGAAACGTAAACCAGAATTTAAACCTAAATCAATGTAAAAAGTTCTCGTTCTTATTAGTCTAATTGTTACACAGTATGGATGTTAAAATAAAAATCCTCTGAATCACAAAAGAGTTTGTTTGTTTTTACTTGGATGTCTGTTCGTATTTGTTATAAAGTATGGACGTTAAGATAAAAATCCTCTGAATAACAAAACATTTTTTTTTTTTTTTTTTACTTGGATGTCTGTTCGTAATTGTTATAAAGTATGGACGTTAAGATAAAAATCCTCTGAGTCACAAAAGTGTGTTTTCTTTTACTTGGATGTCTAAATATTGACATGCCAATATAAACGCAGTGGGTATATTTGTTTCTATTATATACCCTATATAATATTTATATAGATAAATGGGCGTATATTAGCACACTTGGGTATGCATTAGCCTCTGTTTTTTTTTTTTAAATCCTCTGAGTCACAAAAGTGTGTTTTCTTTTGTTTTTACTTGGATGTCTGTTCGTATTTGTTATAAAGTATGGACGTTAAGATAAAAATCCTCTGAGTCACAAAACAGTTTGTTTGTTTTTACTTGGATGTCTGTTCGTATTTGTTATAAAGTATGGACGTTAAGATAAAAATCCTCTGAGTCACAAAACAGTTTGTTTGTTTTTACTTGGATGTCTGT
Organism: Callitettix versicolor; assembly: GCA_022606455.1. Lineage (NCBI taxonomy): Eukaryota > Metazoa > Arthropoda > Insecta > Hemiptera > Cercopidae > Callitettix > Callitettix versicolor. Next base: position 41,990,914 of record CM040186.1, on the reverse strand, counting down.
TCGTATTTGTTATAAAGTATGGACGTTAAGATAAAAATCCTCTGAGTCACAAAACAGTTTGTTTGTTTTTACTTGGATGTCTGTTCGTATTTGTTATAAAGTATGGACGTTAAGATAAAAATCCTCTGAGTCACAAAACAGTTTTTTTGTTTTTACTTGGATGTCTGTTCGTATTTGTTATAAAGTATGGACGTTAAGATAAAAATTCTCTGAGTCACAAAAGTGTTTTTTTTACGTGGATGTCTGTTCGTAATTGTTATAAAGTATGGACGTTAAGATAAAAATCCTCTGAGGCACAATATTGTTTTTTTTACGTGGATGTCTGTTCGTAATTGTTATAAAGTATAGACGTTAAGATAAAAATCCTCTGAGGCACAATATTGTTTTTTTTTACGTGGAAGTCTGTTCGTAATTGTTATAAAGTATAGACGTTAAGATAAAAATCCTCTGAGGCACAATATTGTTTTTTTTACGTGGAAGTCTGTTCGTAATTGTTATAAAGTATAGACGTTAAGATAAAAATCCTCTGAGGCACAATATTGTTTTTTACGTGGAAGTCTGTTCGTAATTGTTATAAAGTATAGACGTTAAGATAAAAATCCTCTGAGGCACAATATTGTTTTTTTTACGTGGAAGTCTGTTCGTAATTGTTATAAAGTATAGACGTTAAGATAAAAATCCTCTGAGGCACAATATTGTTTTTTTTACGTGGAAGTCTGTTCGTAATTGTTATAAAGTATAGACGTTAAGATAAAAATCCTCTGAGGCACAATATTGTTTTTTTTTTACGTGGAAGTCTGTTCGTAATTGTTATAAAGTATAGACGTTAAGATAAAAATCCTCTGAGGCACAATATTGTTTTTACGTGGAAGTCTGTTCGTAATTGTTATAAAGTATAGACGTTAAGATAAAAATCCTCTGAGGCACAATATTGTTTTTTTACGTGGAAGTCTGTTCGTAATTGTTATAAAGTATAGACGTTAAGATAAAAATCCTCTGAGGCACAATATTGTTTTTTTACGTGGAAGTCTGTTCGTAATTGTTATAAAGTATAGACGTTAAGATAAAAATCCTCTGAGGCACAATATTGTTTTTTTACGTGGAAGTCTGTTCGTAATTGTTATAAAGTATAGACGTTAAGATAAAAATCCTCTGAGGCACAATATTGTTTTTTTTACGTGGAAGTCTGTTCGTAATTGTTATAAAGTATAGACGTTAAGATAAAAATCCTCTGAGGCACAATATTGTTTTTTTACGTGGATGTCTGTTCGTAATAAAAATCCTCTGAGGCACAATATTGTTTTTTTACGTGGATGTCTGTTCGTAATTGGTATAAAGTATAGACGTTAAGATAAAAATCCTCTGAGGCACAATATTGTTTTTTTTTACGTGGAAGTCTGTTCGTAATTGTTATAAAGTATGGACGTTAAGATAAAAATCCTCTGAGGCACAATATTGTTTTTTTTACGTGGAAGTCTGTTCGTAATTGTTATAAAGTATAGACGTTAAGATAAAAATCCTCTGAGGCACAATATTGTTTTTTTTACGTGGAAGTCTGTTCGTAATTGTTATAAAGTATGGACGTTAAGATAAAAATCCTCTGAGGCACAATATTGTTTTTTTGTTCGTACGTGGAAGTCTGTTCGTAATTGTTATAAAGTATAGACGTTAAGATAAAAATCCTCTGAGGCACAATATTGTTTTTTTTACGTGGAAGTCTGTTCGTAATTGTTATAAAGTATAGACGTTAAGATAAAAATCCTCTGAGGCACAATATTGTTTTTTTTACGTGGATGTCTGTTCGTAATTGTTATAAAGTATAGACGTTAAGATAAAAATCCTCTGAGGCACAATATTGTTTTTTTTACGTGGAAGCCTGTTCGTAATTGTTATAAAGTATAGACGTTAAGATAAAAATTCTCTGAAGCACAAAAGTGTTTTATTTTTACTTGGATCTCTGTTAGTAATTGGTATAATGTATGGACGTTAGAAAAATCCCCCTCTGAGTCACAATTTTTTTTTTTTTAATTGGATGTCTGTTCGTCTCTTTCTCTCTCTCCCCCTCTCTCTATTAGCTCACACTGCTGGAGACTAAACCAACAGAAAGATTTTGATTGAATTCGGCATGTAGGTAATGTTTGCTTATTACTAAGGACCATTACTTTTAAAACCCTAAAACTGTAAAAACATATTTTTTTCAAAAAGATTTTCATCAATTTTTTCTTTTCGTTGAATACGTTCATTCAACGAATTCTGAAAATTTTAAATACGGTGAAATTTAGTCAATTTTCAGAATGAAAATTTGTACTTCCAAGGTTTTAATTAGGCGCCATTTTGAAACGTAATTAACTTGTGCAAGTCGTTATCGAAATCGATTTGTGTAGCAAGCTTGATATCACGTAACAGAATGCTTGATATTGTTAGTTTTTGCAAACAAAAGCGAGACAGTTGCGTGCCTCATAATAAACAAATAATTTACATTTTGAAATGTGGCGATCACTTTACGAAAACATCCATGATATTGGTCGACTTTTCAGTTTGTCTTTCTTAATATGAAATGTAGGCCTACTATTAGCCGCTATCAAACAACGTAAGCTACTTAAAATATAAATTTCCCTCAAATGCATCTCAAAAGCATTATTTCTTTACATACGGTAAGTATAATAATGCTATTTACTCTATTATGCCTTATGAATTTCAAATACTTTTGATTGTTAACCATGCTAAATGGACTTGAGAAACGCTATTATTACCGATACAAAATTGTGTTCAACTAAAAGGATATGGTTATCGAATTCGCTTAACCTACCTTAGTTGATGAGATACTGTTTAGTAAGCTAGAGCTAAGATGTTCCGATACTTTCGATACAAATTATTATCGATATTGTTCTTTCGATAAATCGATATTGATATTAGGATTTTGATATCGAGATATCGATACCAGTACTTAAATCGTATATTACGGTGATATCGATAACAATTGTGTTGGATTTTATCTATGTATCCCTTCCATAACCAAAGAGAAGATTACTCAAAAAACAGAAATAAACAATTGGTCCATTTATGCAGCAAAGCATAAATATCTGTCGCCTGTCTGTATAAGTTTTTCGTATCGCCTTATTGTGTTACCTTTACCTAATATCAGTTACCATTTGACGTTGTTACGCTTTGTCAGGATGCACCATTGCTTTTCGTTTAATATACTTTGTTAAATTTGTACATTACAGTAATAATAAAGTGCATATTTAGTTTTTAAAAATGAATAACAAAGTGTAATAATTTTTACTAATTAGATTCACGCTACAGTAGCCTAAATTATTGTTTGTTTTTTTTAATATAGTTTGTTATATGTGTACATTGTTACTCGTATATTAATTACGTGTGTATTTAGTTTTACATTGGTAAAACGTAATTTTCACGAATTTCAGTTTAAAATTCCTAAACTCATTCCTTAAACATTTTTTTTTACTAAAACACCGCAGTTGTCAACTGATATTATTAGTAATAATAATAGTAACCTTTTTCATTATTATTATTATTATTATTATTATTAGTGTATTATTTTATTAAAGCAAGACAAAGTGTATGAGATAAGTGTATACTATATCTCGAGTATCGATACTTCGGTACTTTCGATATTATCGGAGTAACGGTATTTTCCCGATATTGTATCGATACCAAATAACATATAGAATGGGATATCGGAACATCCCAACCTAGACAGAGGTCATTAAAGTGCCCATCACACTTTTACTTGTGCTCGCAGATTTACAAAACAAAAATCTTATAAATCATAAAAGAAAGAGTATTTGTTATGTTTGTACATTTTTAAAGTATTAAATGAAGTGTGTGTTTAGTTTTTTTCACGTTGGTAAAATACAATTTTCACGAATTGCATGCTCAAATTCATAAATTGTATACTTCAATTTTTTCTTATGAAAACATCGCAGATATTAACCGATATAATAAGAAATAATAACACCTCTCATTATTATTATTATTAGTGTAAATATTTTATTAAAACAAAACAAATATCGATATCACGAGTATCGATATTTTCCATCCGATATTATCGGAGTATCGATGTTTTCCGCTTTATTGTATCGATGTCAAATAACGTATCGAATTAGAAATCGGGACATCTCTATCTCGAGCTGACCAGTCAAGACTTTCAATTGTTTTGTAAACAAAAATCCTAAGAATCATAACAGAGATAATATTTAACTTCGTAATTCAGCCTAATATAAAATTAATGCAATGAACTTTCAGTCACATAAGGAAAAGTAAATAAATTGAAACTATATCCAACATAGCAGGTGTGGCATTTAAACTTAGCGTGATCTAAAACCCATTTGGTTTGTATCTTCGACGAATGCACAGCCAATGAACAGCCTGATAATATTGCTATCGTTTACTCTAACGTCAACAATCTTTGCATCAAGTTAATACGAAATGTATACTGGAACTACGGGCGATGAGTAGGACGTCTGTTATACACTTTTCATTCGCTTAGAATACCGACTAAATGGTTTTATATGTAAATCGCGCAAAGTTTAATTGTATACAGTTCAAACAATAGTGCAGACATTCACTAAGGATCACGATAGTGTTGGTACTATCGAACACTTTCAAGTATCCGTATACAAGAACTACTATTCGAGTAAGTACTCATTTAAAAGTATTCATGTAGATTCCTGAACGGTATTAATGCTGAAGTCAGACTATGTGATTTACTGTTACGAATATGAATTGTAAATAACTGATATTAGATTACGATTTTTGCATTATAATAATTCGATTAGAACATTCCACATTGATCGTTTCTAATATTGTGTTTTTATGGCAAAACGTTTCACAGTAAAAACAATAAAATCTTAGGGTAAACTGTACTTAAATGTTTGCCCTGAATGTAGCACGCAAAACTAAAACGATTTCCCAACTTAAAACTATCACTGAAAATGAGTTCACTGGATGGATAAAGAGAAGTGATATGACAGAAATTCCTGACAGTAAATAACACTGCTGTAACGGAACACCGTTCAATATTTGACACAAAACCCTCCTTAATAACGTGTCTTTCCTTAACTTCGTCGTATGTTAGAAAACAAAACTAAACAATACATTGTAATACGGAAAAGTTATTTGTGGCCGTCAATTACAGTTTTCGTTAAATATCCTTGGTGCAACTTTTAAAGAAAATTTCATAAACTTGTTTTTTTTTGTTCTCGGTGTATTAATTTATAAATTTACGTTTCAAATATTCGATATTTTTCCCGACGAATAACCACAATTGCTATTATCGACGCGACGATAATATATAGTAAGATATAATAGTAATATATAGTGAGATATATAAAGTAAAACATCAAAAATACAAAATAAAAATATTTTAGAAATTAAAATTAAAGGTAAATAAAATAGCCAACATAAGTAACAACTACGGACAGTTACGTAAAATTAGCCAACAGTGTTGTATGTCTTGAAATATAATGAGTAGGCCTAATGCTAAAATATTTACGTTCGTACACATTTTGCATCCGCACTATGACCTCGTGTAATAAATTTGGGTTGTGATTACCAAAATTACACTGTTTACACCAGTGCAGAAATAAAGTTTAATATTCAGAAGGCACGTTTGCAGTGACTCTTCTTTAGCGCTAATTTACATTTATTTGCCCAGAATTAACACAATTGTTCTTTTGACTTGAATTATTAATTAGGCGTTAGGCATTATGAAACTGTATCATGTATTTAGGGTATTTTCATTAGGGAATAATCTATTGGAACTGCTCCTATAGTAAGAAAGATCTCGTACCAACAAATGTGCACTGATCTCGTTCCTTAGAAAATATTTTGAGAGGTCGTGTGAGGTGTGTGTGTATGAAATAATTTTGGTTTAATATAATTAAAAATTGGGTACAAAAATTGGTTTTTGTAACTGCTTACAAACGTGTACATGTGCAAACCATTGGACACTAATTCATTGACGTTTATGTAATTTAGTCTGCCTGTTTCTCGGGACATTACTATTTGAAAAAAGAAGTTTTTCAAAACTTGAAAAAATAGTTTTTTTTCAAAAAAGCCTCTAACGAAATTGATCACATGCTGTTGAAATGTAACCCATAACCAACCACACATCATGTACGGATCGCTATAATTTAATGTAGCAAATTTGACAGAAAAGGTTACAGTAAACACCCGAGAATGAATTCAGATTGTAATCGGTAATTTGTTTTTTATTTCTTAAATTTAGTCAATTACTTTTATTTGAAATCTAGCTGACTTCCGTTATGTTCTTTCATATAATGAACAAAATTTGAGCGAAATCTGTTGAAACTGATTTGGAATATTAAACATATTTCCAGACTTTTTGGGGGAGGAGCACTTGTCTGTGACCAAGTTTATGTAATACATTTGCACTACTTATTGTACTTGCCCTTTATCTTTTCCGCCATTATTAATATTAATTAACACCAACCATTACCATAATAGAAACGTCTAAAATAAGATACAATTTGTGAACGCTTGTGTTGTTCAACAATGATAAATGCGGTGCGCAGCTGTCTCGCTGACGTGATGTTAGCGAATTTCCAAAAATAATTTTTTCTTACCGTTATTTTTACTGATTCTCGTTTTACTACTATAATCAGCACAAAATTTGCTCGTACAGTTTTAGCATTTAAACTGTTAAATTAAATTGAAAATACGAAACAGGACCCTGACCGTCGTCAAACATTCAACTCATAATTTCAAAAGATTTTGAAAGCGCATAACGATTAGTTGTGCAGTTTTTAATCCTGTTTACGACGGTATAATCACATTTTCGAAAGTATTTGATATAAAAAAGTTATGGGAACGATTTAAAATGGCCGCACGTCCCTTAGCTTTGTTTGTATCCACTATCAAGTAATATGGAATATATAGAAATCACTGTAGATTAAATCCATTTTAAGCACCATATTTCCAAAACATTTATGCATGCATACATACATACGTACATAACGACATATTGACATACCGAATTACCGACTTACTAATATACCAACTTGCCGACATACCGATATGCCGACATGTCATACATACATGTCGGTAAGTAGTATGTATATCGGGATGTCAAGATAAGGGAAATGATATATTTCTTTATATCCTGATTCGATACTGCCTTGTTCAGTCTTGCAATAATTTGTGTTATAATAATACTTAATTTAAAATAATATTTCTTTTGGTTAGCCTGAGACAATGCAAATTTATTTGGTTAATTAAATATTGCTGTACTAGACAGGAAACTTTCAAAGATGATACTTCGGCTATTGACCGAGTAATAAATTTCTTGCGTCACTTGAATATATTTTATTAAATTTAATGAATATTTATTAATTATTATTATTATATTTTTCAGGGACTATTGACAGCCTTCACGCATTTTATCGTTTAAATAGTATAATAATTTATTACGTTTTATTCAAAATATCTTGATCTTTTTTATTATTTATTCCTTAAACTTTGGCTACTTTAATTTTGTTGTTTTGAATTTCCGATCCTGTTTTGGGCGATAATAATATTTCACTTTTTCGCCCACAAAATTCAAATATATATATATATATTCCTTGTGCTTTATTTCAGGTCTGGAGATAAACATTTTTTTTCATAACGGATGGTACAGATGTCACATTTCAACTAATGTAACTGACCGAGCAAAGCGAAGTCTCTTTGCAAACTCGACCGTTCGCATTTAGTTTGTGTGTTTGTTACGCAGTTTTGGTTATGCGCTTTGACCGATTGTTTTGAAATTTGGTACGGAGGCACGTTGTACAAAGCCCGAAACAGATATGTGTAAAATTGTTCCCATTCGTTTCCGTTTCAAGATGGCTGCATCTCATTTCAAAATGACTAGTGTAGTTGCTGGCTATAACGGTAAGACCAATAAGTTTGACCAGCTTATAGAGAAAGAAAGAGATAACATTTTTAATAAAGTTGGACCTGTGGCATTTTTCCTAAATAACTACTGGTTTAATTACTGGTAAAGTTACGAGTGCTTCAGAGCTGTCGTGGAGCACTGGTCAGGCAATTAGTAAAGAAAATAGTGCGAGGTCTAACGATCTTTGAACTCTAGTTTATAAAGGTACTGATGTAGTTACTAATAGAACTTTCCAATTCTCAGTGATGTATGAATATTTTAAAACACATTATGTCAACAGAAAGGCTCACTGCGGATAAAACATAAATAAATGTTAACTAAACAAAAACATTTGCTTAAAATATAAACGCATGCAAAATATATTTAGCGCTTTGTTATGAATGACAAGTGCGATGGTTAGCGTCCAATTGTCACATATAGTATTGTAAACACGTAACAGCTGAGCTGGACGTGATCGTATGATGTACACTGGTGACGTTGCAAGTGGTCCGACATTATTTTGGAAACTACTTGTGTGTGACTACTTCTAAACAGCTGATTTCGCACAACAGCTGTTGTTTCAATATCATTTCAATTGAGGTTACGTTAAAAATTCAATTTCAAAATGAAATGGACAGCAAAATTATTTAACAAATATGTTTTAAATGAAGAACAAAGATTAAGGAAAAATGGACGAGACTGTTAGAGACTACGAAGATTAGAAAATAAATTAAAACGAAAAAATAAATTACAGATGAAAATGTTACAATTAATAAAAAGCAACATCAACTGCCGCTATTTTAGAATGGTTCAGAAAATTTTGCCTATTAACGAACTAGTACAAGCTATCAGCCAAATATAATTTAAGTACTAAATTTGAATCAAATAGGCATAAATTAGAATTTTAAACTTTCAAATTAAACTGAAAATATGAAAACGGACTCCGAGCGCACACACACACACACACACACACACATATATATATATATATATATATATATATATATATATATATATATTCTCATTCTTTTACGAATGGAAAAATATAAGTTATAATTAAAACCATCAACACAACAGGTTTCTAGCAGAAACAGTGCTCTGAAGTTTCACTAAAATCGTATCTGAAATCTTCAAGGTAGTTTTCAATATTTAGGTATATAGTGAAATCGAAATGAAGATGAAGAAATTCAATTCTGTTCGTTCTTTTTATTTAACTTTGTATGACACAAATTGTTACTACTAGTATTTCAAACAAGTAGACCTCACAGTATATTGTTAATTAATATGTATGCAAAGTGCCTCATGGCAGCACCTTTTCCGATAATTTAACCGGTAACCGCAATATTTACGTAAAATGTTACTGGACCGACTTTATTGAGAAAAGTATGCTCTTTCTCCATGAAGAGGTCACTGTTATGTGAAAGGTTTTGCTGTTCAGCCAGGTATCACATTAAACAACCAGCAACTACACTCTTAACGTTGAAGAGCCAGCCATCTTGAAACTGAAGTGAATTAGGAAAAAATGCACGTTCAATATGTTTGGCCAAATCTGCGTAACGAACGGTTTAGTTGAAACAGAGACCTCGCTTCGCCCGGCCAATTAGTAGGTTGTCTTGAAGTTGACGTAACTTGACCCGCAATTAACGTTCATTAGCCCGTCCAATGAAATTAACAATGGTTTTCGTAAGAGTAGTAAAAAGCCTGTTATTTTGCTAAAACTAAAACAAAATAATAGAACTCAAAAAGTATAAACAAATTGTAAAAAAACATTTTGAAAGATGTAGTTAAAAGTTCACAACCCTCAAAAGAAAAACCAGTGGGAAATATATTTTAATTAAAACCTTTACGGAGCGTTGAAAGTGCCAAACAACGGCGCGGACTAGACCATACTGTACTTTCTCTCCAACGCTAAAGACAGTTGTATCAAATAAAGCACAATACGAAACGAATTTAACCTGATACATAAACAGCATATGATAATTTGAAATTTCGTGTTTTTATTCTTAGGAACAAGCTTAAAACCAAATCGATCGGACGAAGGAATTCTGAGATAAAATTGTACAGAATCAACAACGTTTACAAATAAGATAAAAATTTCACAATTACGTTGTGGTCGATGTGGTTAAGGAATCGCTCAGTTCGCTGCGTCTCTGAACTGCGCACCTCGTGGTTGTTAGTTTTAGCCGCAGTTACTGCCCCTCCTCCTAAAAGTACAAACGTTAAGAAAAAAAAATGTTTTGAAGTTGAAGTTAAAAAAAATTACTAAAGAAACATTAGGCTGCTTTTTCTTACCTTTAACTAAGTGCTAAGTATTTTTTTATTTATATACACAAACGCAGAATGAAACGCTATGACTAGTTTTACTATGGCAGTAATGGTTCGCTTGTAGTTCAAGCTCAAACTCGACGGTCCATAATTTCTGCACCGCCTGTTAACATTTAAGCACCGCCTGCTTGTAATAGATTTTGAGCGTAAAAAGTCTCTAATTAAATTAATTGTAATTAAAAATTTCCTTTGTTTCCTCCCGGGATCGAACTGGGGGACCTAGCGCTTGTGAGGCGTAGCCCTACGTCATAACCTCTACACTACGGAAACTACGCAGTGTGATCAATGGAAATATATGAAATTTTATCGTTACTTTAATTTCGGTAGTTATTTTTAAAAATCAGTTGTTTTATATTAATTCGTAACGATCAGCTGATTTTATTGAACAGTTATAAAACGTTTCATGTTATGTTGATAATAACTAGCTTTGTTAATTTATAGTGTTTTCGAAAAAAATCGTAATTAAAATAGCCCAAACACTTAATACAATAAATACAATATTATTTAATAAAATACAAAATATGTACTCATAATTTTCAAGAAAAAAAGGGAAAAAATTTCTTATTGAACCAAACACAAAAATAATGTGTCGTGTTTTTTGAACAAATTAGTCATATTAAAAAGGGGAAAACATAATACATGACTTTTATTTTCAGTTCAGTAACAGAAATGTTTCTAGTAGATAGGATACGAATGAGGGTAATCCTACCTTACTGTCGAGTTCACCTTGTTTTTCTATCTTGATAGATTATTGAAAAATCCTTATTTCATAATTGTCTGCACTATTTGTCTGACCGTCTCATGTGTTCGCGAAACGTCGAAGCAGTGTCCCTTCTGGAAACGGTAGCACCAAACGGTTGCGCACAGGTTTTAAAGCATGCAATTCATATTATATTAAATTTTTAACGGCTCTTACAAAATCCTCTGGGCACCAGAATCGGTCTCATTTCAAGGACTTGGATCTGGATGTTACCATAATGTCAACTCAAACAGTTCATTTCAGATGAAAATTCTGTAATAAGGTATTAAATAAAAATTGTAAGTTGCTTTATAAAAATATTATCACAAATTAAAAACAAAAATTCGATAAAATAAACATAAGCGACAGAAGTAATACAGTGGTTATCATAAATCAAAAACGATAATGCCGTAAAATCCAAAGAATTATTTGGCGATAATAATTTTAATCTGCTAACTCGACAAGTTTAAATACGCAAACAGTCTTCCCATATGTCCACTAATAAATTACTTCACAGTATCTGGTTGTAAAATTGCTAAACGATTTGAACATGTACTCAATAAATATATTTGTTAACCATACGCTTTTCCATTATATTTCAAATTTTGCAATTTTATATCTTTTTGTCCGATCGTTTATCCAAACCAAATTTTATCGTGTGTATTTAATGTTAAAATTGTGTTTAGTGTTTGTGACGTGTGTTGTCAACGTTTTGTTTAACTTTTTCATGACCTCGACAGAAACATTCGACATTTTGTATTACAGTACGAAAATGAAACAGTAAGGTTTCGAAACCGCGGTAACCTTTACGAGGTGATTAAATAGATCACTAGACGGAAAAATAGGTCATAACGTTAATTAAATAAAAAAAATCTACTTAGTACTTTTGAATTGTAATTTATAGACAATTTAACGCTGATTGTGATGGTAAATTAGGTTTTAAAATGTTAATTGTTATAAATTTAAAGCGGCCATTGTGAAACGGCTGAACGAATTTCGATATGTAACGGACCCGTAAGAGATATTATCGAAGTAAATATTAGTGCTAGTTTAATTTTCGCTCGTCTGAAAGTTCGTCGTTCAATATTGCTGATTGTTAGAGATTCGTTTTCAACAAACGAAGCGAATGAGACTGATAGCTACAAAGGTTCTCAACAATGATCAGTGTGATGAAATCGTGAAGTTTCAAACTGAGTAACAATAGAAGTCGGGAGACAACCACTTAAAGGTTGACATTTAGAAATTGCCCTCAGCTTTCATTGACACCTTATTGAGTGTTAATTCCCTGACAGTATCTACGTCACTGGTTTTTTCGTGTGTGACATCAACGCTGAGACTAAACATTAAACATATTATCACCGACACCAGCGTGCTATACCTTTGGAAATGTAAGAAGTACAATTTAATTCGTCACTGTACACAGTAAATAAAAAGTAATTTTATACGAAAATTATCAACCTTGATCGTAATGGAAACTAAAAACGAATAAGTGTATATAGTGTATATATATATATATATATATATATATATATATATATATATATATATATATATATATATAGACTCAACAGATGTTGAAGATAGGCACGCATACAGGAGAAAGATGCTCGGTTGGAAGGTCCCAGATAATGAAATCCCAAAGAGAGCAGGGGTAAGATGGACGTAGGAGCGGAAGAGGATCCATAGGGACAGGATGAGGGAGGTGTGGAGGATTAGAAGGAACAAGACATGAGTCGGATTGCTTTGCGTGATCCAACAGGGTCTATGCGGAAATAATAATAATAATAATAATATATATTATTTATATATATAAATATTTTATTAACAAAACCTGAAAATATTTCCATAAATTTTCTATAAATATTAGCAATTTGTGTATTAACTAATTATTACATAATAATTGAAGCAAAGGTGTGGGTTTGCCAAATTTATTAACGAAATTGGCACAACCAACTTTACATAAATTGATTATTAAACAACCACTTTGCGGTGGTTAAATTATATATATATATATATATATATATATATATATATATATATATATATATATAGACTCAACAGATGTTGAAGATAGGCACGCATACAGGAGAAAGATGCTCGGTTGGAAGGTCCCAGATAATGAAATCCCAAAGAGAGCAGGGGTAAGATGGACGTAGGAGCGGAAGAGGATCCATAGGGACAGGATGAGGGAGGTGTGGAGGATTAGAAGGAACAAGACATGAGTCGGATTGCTTTGCGTGATCCAACAGGGTCTATGCGGAAATAATAATAATAATAATAATATATATTATTTATATATATAAATATTTTATTAACAAAACCTGAAAATATTTCCATAAATTTTCTATAAATATTAGCAATTTGTGTATTAACTAATTATTACATAATAATTGAAGCAAAGGTGTGGGTTTGCCAAATTTATTAACGAAATTGGCACAACCAACTTTACATAAATTGATTATTAAACAACCACTTTGCGGTGGTTAAATTATATATATATATATATATATATATATATATATATATATATATATATATACGTTATATTTTTTTTTTGTGTTTAACGTCCGACTATTGTGCACACTTGGGCTAATGCAGACGGTGGGATGATTTTATAGCGTATGAAAATGCCAAGCCCTCGCCGGGAATCGAACCTGGTCTTCGGGGTGAAAGCCTAGTACGCTATCCACTAGACCACCGAGGCGGCATATATACGTTATATATATATATATATATATATATATATATATATATATATATATATATATATATATATTAATGGGAATTGATTCGTAATATCGTTTTGTTGTTTTTAAGAAATAATCATCGACCGTAAGCATCAGTCTGATTAATTTCACTACAACGGGAAAATCGAAGGTAGTGCCATTGTCTTTAGCTGCGTGATCATTAATAACGTTGTGCTACTCTGTTTCCGGTATTATTTGTAAATTATTGGAGTAAAAATGATTTTACATATTGGGAAAGATTTATTTTCATTATATTAAATAAGGAAATTGTTTATAAAATCATTTAATAAAAAGAATAATATTTTAACGATGTTCAAAATTATTTACGAACATTAATAGGGTTATTTATTAATTACTCCTTGTTTTAATAGGGGTGTTTATTGATTCATAAAAAATATTCTGAACAATAAATTTTAAAAAAAACTGTATTCAAAGCAGCCTACGGAGTGCTTGCTTTCTGTAAGGCTTCGTAATTGATTTCAAAAAAGCACTTTGTATTTAAATTGCCTATCCTGCCCCTTTCTCATTGCAAACATCTATGGTACAAATTTTACCTTTCTTACATACCAGAGTAATAATTTATGTAAATATGAATAAATAAAATCACTCACGCGAACACATACGCGCGCACACACACACGCACACGCTTTTGTACATATAGTTTGTACGTATTTTATATATTTCAACAAATAATATACATTTGTTTCAACAAAAAATATTTGCATTCACACAAAGAAGAAATCTATACGGAAACATATCATTTACAACATTTAAAAATACCTGTGTTTAGGATATTTAAAAAAGTAAAAAAATATTTTAATTTGACTGAATTTAATTTTTTTTTTTTTTTGTATTGTTACGAGTATTAGATGTTAGAGAATGCAAAAAATGCATTCGATTCCCGGCGAGGGTTTGGGATTCCCGGCCAGTAGTACTTGGGTCTGGAGAATCGTAATTTGTACCGGAACCCATTCCTAAGATTTTGGAGTGCTGAAGACATGTACTTCGGCTCCATGATATTGGAGATCCTCCCCATTGGAGATTCTCGCTTTAGTTCGAGTCTCCTGGGCTACTGGTAACGTTTGAGTTCACCCTGTTCCATTTGTTCAAGATATTAACCCTCCATGAATCGCTAGGCAATTTAATTATGAATAAACATTAAATCATGTTTATCCATAAACATGAAAATTACTAAGTATCATTTTCAGAAGCAAAAAAATCATTTAAAAGTTCCAGACCGAATACTGAGGGAAAATCTTTTGCTGCTGTTGCGTCTAGCGGGCGTTAAACACCAAAAAAAAATAGCAGCAAGGCCTTTTGCTTAAATTGCGAGGAGCTGACGAAAACCGTCCAAGCACTGACGGAACAAGTAGCTCTTCTAGTTTAGTTTCTAAAGGTCAAAAACAATCGGAATTTCCCCCTTCTAAAACATTGCAAACCACAACATCTAAAATATCTATGAAAACACTTGTGACTGCATCACCAAAATCCTTGCCCGCGAAAGTAAATCCAGGTTGGGATTGCGAACAAAGTCACAAGTGCTAAAACCAAGTACTAAAAAAGTTCCTACTGATCTTGCACATTTTTTAAAAAAAGCTAATTCATGTCCACCTGTAGTTGAGTAAAAAAACACAGGAAGTAAACCTGTTAAAAATTACTACCAAAAATTCTAAAAGAGTGACTTCCAAAATGTCTCCTTTAAAATGTAACCAACCTCCTGACTCCGTCACCAATCACAGTAGTGATTCGATGTCCGTGGATTTGGATAAACCTGATGTATGTACAACTGACGAATCTAAATTAAATCCTATCGTATACTAGTTATTATATTTCAATGTCTGCTAATCCAATCAATCATAACGTGATACAATGGAATATCAATGGGATAAGAAGCTTTATTGAGGACGTGAAAGTTCTTGTGAGAGATGTGTCACCTTTGATAAGGTCTTCAAGAAACGCACCTCCATGAATCTCACACTTTCAGTTTTAGGGGTTATTCCATTGCTAGATCCGATTTCGTCACGGAGGATAGAGCAAAAGGTGGTGTCGCCATTTTGGCTCATAACTCTGTCGAGTCGGGTTTTGTTAATGTAATAACACCTCTACAAGCCGTTGCCGTTCAAATAATCGTACCATTCAAACTTACAATCTGCAGCCTATATTTGCCGCCTAATTACAATTTCCAAAACCATGAAGTACGTGACTTAATATGCCAGTTGCCACCGCCGATAATATTATTAGGCGATTTTAACGCTATACTATACTTAATACTATACTAAAAACTAAAACTGAACATTATAGACACTAGAACTAGATAACATTATTAAAATATATAAACTTAATAAAAAAGTGTGTATTAACACTGGTACGGTGTTCACCAATACCATAGATAGAGTAATTCAAACAGATTTATAGGACGTAAAAAATTTAGAACTCGGTCAATGACCGACGAATCATCTTTTAAAATTTCCCCCATAAAGGAACCCAATCCATACATTTGACGCATGCTTTTGAAACCATCACAGTCCAGAAGAAAATGTTTAATTGTGATATCACCACAAAACTGACATGTAGTGGGTCCCGCGCCCTATAACAAATCCATGCGTTAACACTGAATGACAAATGATGAGACGGGTAATTGGAATATTGCATTCGTTTGGAGTCCGAGGTTGTTTAGCTTCCTTATACAGACGCGAAACGTACTATTCTTAACCTAACCTAAATTGGAAGTTATCCTGTATTTAGGACGGATCCAATTTAGTTCAGCATTGTTTGGAAAACAAAACCAGTTAAATGTATCTACTCATGAAAGCAGGGGAAACAACTGTTAAGTACGTGTACACTGGGGATTAACATCTCACTTGTTGCTTAGCTCTAATATACTTGTAGAAATGTAGCAAAGCACTTCTTTTGTTAGAGAATTTTCATTGGAAAATTAACTAATAGAGCGGTCATTTTAGTAAGACCCAAATCCTGGACTTAATAATGACAATCGATTCTGCAGAACATTTTCTTCCAATATCTGTGTGTGTGTGTGTGTGTGTATATATATATATATATATATATATATATATATATATATATATATATATATATATATATATATATACGTCTGTTTGGTTATACTTTAAAAAAATAAAAACAAATAAATAAAATAAAATCGACTTGTATTTTATCATACTAGTCTAAAATGACCGAAACTTTGCGCGAATAAGGAAACAATGGCTTACTGTTTCGCCCTTCTATTCATGAAGTCTAAACAGTTTATTGTTTTATGTTAAATGTCCAAAAGGTTTATAACTTTGTACTAAAGCACAGCTTCCGGGAGGAGAGAGAGTTAGCGAAAAGCACATGAAGGATATCATTGATCGACCAGAAGATATCTATTACACAGAGGGAAAACAAACTAAACACTACCAAACTAGATTACATTGTTAAAATCTATAAAATTTACAAAATAAAAAATTAACAAGAATAAATGTGTGAAAAACAACAAAATGGGTGATACGAACAAAATCAAAAACAAATTAACAAAATTAATATAATTAAAAAAATTTTAAACTCGGTTGATGACCTACGAATTGTCCTTTAAAACTGCCTGAATAAAGACATCCAATTTCAACCGCAGAAAGGCACGGGGTTTCATTTAGCGCTAAAACACACACAAACACACATATGTATATATATATATATATATATATATATATATATATATATATATATATATATAGAGAGAGAGAGAGAGAGAGAGAGAGAGAGAGAGAGAGAGAGAATGTGAGTTCTTATAGAGTATAGTTTTGTTGTGCGGTGAGATCCCGTTCATTCTATTTTACAATCTTACTCATGTTGTTCCCCCCACAAGTAGCTAGGTAACGTATGTCTGTCCTTTAAAATATGGATATGTGAGCACAAACAGGGTTAGCCAAAGTGTTTGGACACTCCAACATGTTTGTAGTGTTTAAGCGAAGAAAACCCAAGCAAACAAATTTTTTATAAGACAGAAAGATGTACTTTTTTTATGAAGTGGCGATTTGTACTCCCCTCAAAATTAGAGAATTTTGGATAACTCATCACGTTAAATAAAAACCTCCACAGAGTGTCATTTCCTTTTAAATATCTTCGTAAAAGAAAAAGAACAGTGTATCTATATCATAATAGATTTTTATTAAACAATAGGATTTAAGTTCTACTTACGCTGTCTTCAATGTTGACCCTATACTGGTGGTTGCTTTTACCCTGGGGGTGGATGCCACACCTTCTCGGGAATGAAAAATGTTTCATTGAACATAAGTCAGGAAATGGATAGATTGACTAATTCTAAGCAACTTTTAACACACATTTTCAGACGGATTTTCGCGAATATCTCAAAAAGTAAGTATTTTATCGAAAAAATTCTTAGTAAAAATGTAGCTTATAAAAAAGAAAAAGAATGGTGTGTTTATGGTGTCCGAATTCAAACGGAGTAATAATTTGTTGAAGTTTGGATCTTATTCTTCAACCGCCAAAATTAAAAGATTCGACGTAAAATAACCAAAAAACAATGCATTTTTCGTGGAAAACTCATAGTGCCCTTTTTGAAGTGCTTAAAATAACCCTTACTTTTGTTTTTTATAGAAGTCCTTAGCATCAAAACTAAACGAGTTATGACGAAAATAAAGTTGATTCCTATTTTTTTTCGGGACAAAAAACTATGAAATAACCTACCAATTACCATCATAACAGCAGCTGATTAACTTTTCTGATTTCTTTCGAAAAAAATTAACATTTCATGTTTTGGGGATGAAATGTTCATACACTATAAAATTGAAAGTCAAATAAATGAAGTTTTCCCACACTTGTGTCTTACTTGTATGAGTTGTGTGTGTGTGTGTGTGTGTGTGTGTGTGTGTGTGTGTGTGTGTGTGTGTGTGTGTGTGTGTGTGTGTGTGTGTGTGTGTGTGTGTAGGTGCTAATATCTATGCGTAGATCCCAAGCCCTGGCTCTTACTTGAAGACCACTCCAATAGCTCATTTAACATGGGCAATTCGCTAATGACAATGTACACAAAATTGCAAACATTGCCTTCTTATATTTCCACGAGTATAACTAGAGAGATCACGTGGTTATAGGATGGGTGCTATTGTAGGGACAAAGCTACAATTTAAGGAGGCCTTTCCACTTATTCTCAATACCCGGTTAGATTTCTGGCTGTGTAGGACTATGTGTATTACAATGTCATTATCTTTGTTACGTTTCAAATATTTTGAAATAAATATTTGATTTTTTACATACTCAGGTTACATTTATTTATTAACCAATAAGGTAATTAGAATTTAGTTTATTGTTTGTAAGTTTTAAGTACATTACAATAGACTATTATTTGTTTGGAATTTATTTCATTTATATTAGTACAAGGCTAGCAATACAACCAGTTGTGTTTAAGAAATATTTGGTGCGTGGAAACGTTTGTCGTTACAAATGAGTACTTGTTATTGATTTTTTTACACCGGTGTCCGGGATCGAGTTTAAATACATTCATAGTATTAATAGTTATACTTTCAATGTACTTCAAATCGTTCCTGATTCCGGTGTAAACTGCCTTCTGCAGGATCACGTGCTAATAAATTATCTTTCAAAGCTGTCTATCTCGAAATTATTATAATTTAGCATTAGTTTTTGGTATTTTCTAATTACTTACTTCATTCATATTTGCAAAGTTAGCTTGATGACTTTATAGCCAATCTGCATTAATATTTACAGAAATTTATGAATAGCTTGTGAAGAATTTTCTAAAATACGTGAACTTTACAGGATTTTGTGCATCATGCTCTAATAAGTTTTCTGTCTTGCATTAGTGTTTGGTACTTGTTTTACGTGTTGAAATTGTTTTTACCGAGCTCTAATATCATATTGAGATTTCATTGAATCGCTATTTTCTTATAAATTTTCATTCAGTAAATTTCTCACTTCTTGCCTTTCTTCATAATCTGTACATATTTAAAAAAGGGCTGGTACGATTTTTTGCCGCCTTTGCATTAAGTGTTTTTTTTAGGAAAAACTTTCTAAAATCCATAGCAACCCTCTTCAAAACGTGAAATTGCTTTTTGTAACCTAAAAATTACAAAAAAGCACGTGTTATATAACGTCTGTGATACAACAGTTGTATATAATTAAAGTTCCTATTATTATTACCAAATTATATAAATAATAATATTGCCCTTATTTTATTCACTTTACCATTTCAAATTACTAATTCTAAGATTATTTAATATAATATTTATTCCATTTTGGCCTTTGGTACTCACTGACCGGCATCTCTGTGATAACCAGCTGTTTCATCAACCATTGTCAGTCCAAAATTGTAATAACGACTTCAATAAATTTGGTTCTATTTATTTAAGTAAATGTAAAAAAAGAATTATGAATAACGTGTGATATATAGAATGGTTCCAGAATTTAGATTTTTGAGTATATTATTTGTAAACCGAGAAACAATTTGTTTACCTTTAAAAAAATGTAAACGACTTACGAAAAAAGTTTCAATAAGAAATATATCTTATTACAAAACAAAAACTGTTAAGGTCGAAAGATGGTAATTCAGCTTATATGAAAAAACGAGCTTATTAAAAAAAAAATTATTACTACTCGAAACACTTTTACTGTAAAAAAAAATACTTCACACTGCAACTAAAACACTCAATTAAAAAACAAACAATACAGGTTATATTTACACTGTCACAATGAAAAGAATACACAAAAGATTATTGGAATATGTATTTCAATAATAGCTGTTGTGTTGCCAACCGCAAAAACGAATATATACCTTTGAGACCAATAAAAGTTTTTATACGTGACTATGGTTAAAGTGGACGTTTTTTTACATCATCTACAAAGCTTCAAAGCTTTACAAAGCTATAATTTAAGCAGGCCTTATCACTTATTCTCAATACTCGGTTAGGTTTCTGACTGTGTAGCACTATGGGCATTAAAATGGAAATATATTTGCTTCGTTTCAAATATTTTGAAATAAATATTTGACTATTTTATTTTATTATTTTTTTAAACAATTTTTATTTAAGGCTATTATCGCCTCCCTAAATGTAAGCGTGTTAGACTTGGATGCACCCCCTTTGCGGGGTTTGACTTTTATTTAACTCAACTTATATTTACTTATCAACCAATTGATAAGGTAAGGAAAATTTAATCATTGAACACGTAATCAATGCAACAAACATTTTATTTAAGAAAAATGGAACTATACTTATTATATTATATATCAAGTTATTCAGAAAGATTTATATTTTCATAACAAAATTGTAAAAATGGTCAAAAATCATTATTTTGCTTACCACCTTCCCTTAAGGTATAGTTCTTCAACACTATGTAAGTATATGTATTATTTTAGCAGTTAGAGTAATTCCAAAATATTTTTATTTCGTTAAAAAAATTGTTATTTCATGATAAGCAGCCTACTTACGCTCATATTACAGTTTACTCGGACATTTTTCATTATTTGCTTATCTAGAAACAATACAAGATGTTTCGAGAGTATGGATCAAACCTCGTTCTCTGGTGTCAAGTGTTCTCATGTTTTATTTCCGTTTTGACCACTCAGGGTATCTGCTGTGTGCGTTTAATCTTAGTTATTTAGTATTTTAACATATGATTGTGTTCTATTTGCATATTTAGGTTTTAATGTATATTTTCGTTGTGTATTATACCTTTAAATACAAAAAATAGTACATGCGAATCAAAAAACCTTTTTGAAGTGACTACTTCTTATCGCTGGGTACTAGTATATGTTTTGCATGGAGAAAATTCAGTTTGCCGTCACGGAACGCTCTAACACATCCATACGCGCACTCTAGTGAATATTATTATTTTTTTTCTATTCATTAATAAAATGTATTTTTGAAGAAAAAACATGTATGGTCGCGGTTGACAAAACTTGGGTTACATTTGCTTTCGCGTCACGCTTGAATCCGTAATGCATACCTCACAGCATATACTTTTCTTGTATATATATCTAGACCGGAAGTGACTACTTCTAAACAGCTGATTACACGCAATAATTTTAATATTTCAATTGAGGTTATGTTTATTGTTCTTGTCAAATTTAAAAATTTGTATTTTTTAAATGTGTGTAGTTAAATTATTTAATATATATAAACTATACTAATTTTTGAATGCCAGAATCACAAATATTATATTTATTATTATATTTAGTCAGTATAACTGTCAAAAGTAGGGTTATAAACGACTTATTAAAGTCCCTTATATAGCCTAAGATACTCAAATTCATAGTTTGTGACAGTTTCAGTTAATTTTTAAGTTGTGAACCTACAGACACGCAAAATGTAATAAGAAAATAATTTTCAAGATATGACCTTTCGTGCATGCATCTAAATTGTTATTAAAATAATTAACATAATAGTGAAAAAGTATAGTCTGGCGTGCCAAAAGTAGGCACTTCTGTCTGCCAGTCCCGCACTGCCTAAGTTTTATTGTTTTTTTTTCTGGCGTAACCTTAAATGTTATCATTGAAATTTAAAAAAAATAAATAAATAAAGCAAAATATAATACAAATTATAAATATTTACCTAAAACTAATTAACAATAATATATCTTAAAAACAATAAGATATGTACAATTTACAGTAAGGTTCTAAATTGGTCCTATAATATTAACAAAATTAATTAAAGAAACATACTAAAAATTAATTAACAAAGAAAACAATTAACCACAAATAAACAATGTGCTGTAGGACTGTAAAGAGGACGTACAATAATAGTATACGAGGGTTGATCAAATATAAACGAGACTGACTTTCTAAAAACTTTTCCGTTGGACATTGAACTCTAAAGGGTGGGGTTTCAGGTAGCCTGGGAGGTTTGGGACGGGCGTAGACGGGCAACATTTCCGTTCGGACCCTTCAGTATAAAAATATACAATGAGTGAGAGTGAAGTTTACGTTTCCGTAGAGCAGAGAATTATTATTAAGTTTTTGGCCAAGGAGGGGGTCAATCCGACTGAAATCTTTCGTAGATTGACGGCTCATTACGGGGACAGGACCCTGTCAAGAGCTCGCGTTTTTGCTTGGCACAAGGAATTCGCCGAAGGACGGGAAGCAGTAGAAAACCTCGGCCATGATCGTCGCCCGACCACTTCCGTCACGGACGAAAACATTGATGCTGTTCGGAAGCTCCTGGACGAAGACAGACGTATATCGCTGCGATTTATTGCAGATGAACTCCAGTTGAGCTATGGTAGCGTTCAAAAAATCGTTACATCAAACCTGGAACTCAGCAAAGTATCTGCAAGGTGGGTTCCACGAATTTTGACCGACGTTCACAAACGGAATCGTTTGGAGATTTGCCAGCGACTATTGACCCAATTTGAACGAGATGGTGAGACATTATTAAACCGGATTGTCACCTGTGACGAAACATGGGTTCACCATTACACTCCCGAGTCGAAACAGGCAAGTATGGAGTGGCGGAAGAGGGGAGAGAGGGCGCCTCTGAAGGCCAAATCACGATCGTCGGCCGGGAAGGTAATGGCCACTGTATTTTTCGACAATCAAGGCGCCTTTCACGTCGATTTCCTCCATCAACGACGCACAATAAATGCACAATATTATTGCGATGTTTTAGAGGCCACAAAACAGTCTTTTCGTAGGAAAAGGAAATCTAAACCGGCGAGAAACGTCATTCTTCTTCACGATAATGCCCGACCACATTCGGCGAACGCTACGAGGCTTAAACTCGATCAAATTGGCTGGGAACCAATAGAACATCCCCCATACAGTCCAGACTTATCATCCTGCGACTATCACCTGTTTGGGCCACTCAAAGAGGCGCTTGGAGGCCAGCGTTTCGAAGACGATTCTGCGGTGGAGACCTTCGTGCTCCAAAGGCTCAATGAACGCCCGAGAACTTTTTACGAAGATGGAATTAAAAAACTTCCAATCCGGTGGGAAAAATGTGTTACTCGTGCGGGAGACTATGTAGAAAAATAAGTTGTATCAAGAATAATTTGTAAGTAAGCAATAAATTTTTTAAAAAATCAGTGTCGTTATATTTGATCAACCCTCGTATAAATAAATTTTAATATCCGGAGATGCAGGAATAACAGTACTCGGTGAATGGCCGAAGCACTATCCCCCAAAACTGCCCAAACCGTATTTACGTCGCATGTTTACGGAACCATCACAATCTAGCAACAGCTGCTTCACTATGATGGTTTCTCTACAAAACTCACATTGAGGCTAGTCCATACAACCCACGGAACAAATAATAATAAACAAGATATTTTTATGTTCCGTTTTCATAAATATATATATTTACATCATGTTCAACTTAATTCGTATTTTGTATTCAATATTACAATCAATATTTCAATATTGAACAGCCGGCGGAGGCAGCTGACGTGAGCAGCTGATGGGCTTAGCGACACCACCATACCTCTAGCTCAGTCTACTCTCACTCATTTACTCTACATACACACAACACATACATACACACGCACACACTCTCTCTGTTACACACACAAACACATACACCCGCAGGGGGTGCAGACTAGCTGCACCTACTGAGAGGACCTAGATGAACCTCGCGGCACCCGAGTCTAACACACACTTACACTTACAGCACTACACTTACGATTTAAACACTTTACACTTACACTTATATTTAGGGATCTGCTGTACTTGTTCCGTTATGTCTGGGAGTGGCAATACTACTTGGTTTCCTTTGGCGGGGCCAAGTATGTGGAACCTGATGTGTGCCTAGCACTGCCGAGGACCTCTTATGGGATAAGTTCTGGGACCGAGCAGCCTATAGGCGTCTGGCAAGCACATGAATGTTGAGTTATGGGTGTCGGAGCCCATAGCTGAGTCTATCGAAACAAGTGGTTGCATTCTGTGAGTTCATAGAGGGCGGCTGCCAGTGGTACTTGGGTTTGGGGAACCGTAACTGTGTACCGGAAACCATTCCTAAGATATCCTGGAGTGCTGACAGAACATGTATTTCGGCTCCAGGGTATTTGGAGCCCCCCCCAATTTATTGGGGATTCTCGCTTTAGTTCGAGTATTCTGGGCCACTGGTGACGTCTGGGTGCACCCTGTGCCACTTGCTCGAAACATCTTCGTTCATGAATCGCTCGGTATTAAATTTATAGATCCTAATAAACAAAACGTGTGTAAAGAGACATCGTTCGGTTTCACCCGACGTGTGAGGAATATAGAGAAGAAATTGAATGCCACGAAGGAAGTACCAAAGAAATTGTGTTACCAACTCCTAGATATCTCGTTTTTAGAAACGCGGCGGAAGGTGATAACCTTTCCAAGATCTCTCCCTTCCTGATCAACAAGGCAATAGTTGGGAATGCATGTCCTGTTGCTTCCATAAAGAAGCTACAGAACGGGACTTTGTTAGTTCAAGCAAAGAGCGACAAACAAAGTAAGTCGCTGTTGAAGATGAAGTCGTTTTTTGGGAAGGTTCAGGTATCTGTAGAACCCCACAGATCTCTGAACTTTTCAAAGGGTGTGATTACCTGCAGGGATCTCCTCCATGTTGACCTGGAGGAGATGAAGTCCGAGCTGTCCGGTGAATGCGTTACTGATGTCACACGAATAATGCGCATGGAGAAGGGGCAGAAAATACCTACTGCTTCCCTAATTGTGACCTTCGGGAAACCTATCATCCCCGAATATATCTATGCAGGGTACGAACGTCTGTCTGTGCGACCGTATGTCCCGAGCCCAAAACGTTGTTTCAAATGCCAGGGTTTTGGGCATATGAGCGCAGCTTGTAAGAAGCCTGAAAAATGCGGACATTGTGGTGCTCAAGTTCATAATAGTACGGATTGTAAGGATGATCCAAAGTGCTCCAATTGTGGAGGCGATCATCCTGCTCGGTCAGTTAACTACCCGAAATACAAAGAAGAGAAAGCAGTCCTAACTATTATGACCAAAGAGAAAGTATCGTTTTCGGAGGCCAGGAAGATTTACAGATTTCAGAAACCTCTCACAGAAGGAAAGTCTTTTGCTGCTATTATGTCTTCCAATAAAACGACATCCTGTGCAAATTGTGACGAGCTTACCAAAACCGTCAAGGTTTTGACGGAGCAGGTGGCTCAGTTACTCTCAATATTTTCTAAACCGTCTACTTCTGTTTCTACTTCTGAACAGGGAGCTGCAGTATCAGGTACCACACCTATCCAGACCTCGTTACCATCTGTCACAAAACCATTACAACAATCTTCAGGAAAGGCTCCTCCTGTTCCTAGACCAAGTACAGCAAATAAGCCGCAGGTGACAAAGTCACAAGTTCTTAAAACTAGTGATAAAAATATCACTCCAGGGCTAGAGTACTTTCTGAAAAAGAAGTCTAATACCTGCTCTGCTACAGTTGGATCAAAAAATAAAAGTTCCATTACAGGAAACAAACCTGTTATCGAAAAAAACAAAGAAAGGAAAATTGTCAAGGGAGGCTTACCTTCAACCAAAAAACCTCCTAAAAACATAAAATCTTCAGAGTCCGACATTAGTCACAGTCACAGTAGTGACTCGATGTCAGTGGACGACGACAAACCTAAAATAATCAATAAAGAAAGCGATACTAATCCGCTTATATTCTAGTTATATATTCAATGTCTGCAACTTCAAAACACAACAAGGTGATAAAATGGAATGTTAATGGGGTTCGAAGCCATATCGAGGATCTGAAAGTTCTTTTACATGATGAGTCTCCAATAGTAATATGCCTTCAGGAGACACATCTACATGAATCTTACAACTTCGGTTTGAGGGGTTATTCCGTTTTCAGATCCGATTTCATTACACAGGATAGAGCCAAAGGTGGCGTAGCCATTCTGATTCACAACTCTATTGATTTGGTTCCTGTTAATGTAGTGACACCCTTAGGGGCTGTAGCTGTTCAGATTGCCGTCCCATTTAGACTGACCATTTGTTGTCTTTACTTACCGCCGAGTTATAACTTCCAAGATAATGACCTAGTTGACCTATATCAATTACCTGCCCCATTTTTACTGGTGGGCGATTTTAATGCCCACAATACTTCCTGGGGTTCTTCAACTTGTAGTCCAAAGGGAACACGTATTAATAAAATACGAAATGATTTAGATTTATGTCTTTTAAATGACGGTTCTCCCATTCATTTGGCGGCTTCTACTGGCGGATGGCCTATTGTGGACTTGTCCTTTTGTAGTCCAGTACTGGCAACAAAGTTTAATTGGTCGGTATTACCAGATCTTTACGGTAGCGATCATACTCCCATTAATATTTCATTTCGTCATTTCCCTCGCCTGAATCACCGTCTTCCACGTTGGATTCTGAAAAAAGCGAGATGGGACAAATTCACAAATAAATTCGTATCGCCAGACATTGAATATAATGACTGTATAAATACAATAGTATCAAAATTTACCCAACACATTTTACAAACAGCAGAGAAAACTATTCCAAAAACTTCAGTACGGCCTTCACGTCCACCTATCCCTTGGTGGAACGAGGAGTGTAAGAAGGCGATACGTCTACGTAGAAAAGCTCTGAGGAGATTCAACAGAAACCCGACAAGTGAAAACCTTGAACAATATAAAGTTCTTCGTGCAATATAAAGTGCTCGTAGTATATTCAGGCAAAGCAGAAAAGATTCTTGGACCCAATACATCGGAACAATATGTAGAACAACATCTACATCTGTTGTGTGGAAGAAATTACGTTCCATTTCTGGTCCTCCTCCATCTGTAGGATTGATGGGACTTCAATAGGCGAACGGATTATTGGTTTCTGACGGTTCCGACATTGTAAACCTTTTAGGGTCATCCTTTGCAAGTTTTTCCTCTTCTGCAGCCTATAACACTGCCTTTTGTACATACAAAAGCGCATCAGAAAAATTGCCTTTCACTGTCGGTACTTCTGATGATTCTCCTCTGAACAGTCTGTTTACTCTACGTGAGCTAGAATCTGCACTGCTATCCACCAAGGATTCAGCTCCAGGTCCTGACAACCTTGTTTACTCCATGATTAAAAATCTTCCACCGTCAGGTAAGCTATTTCTTCTCGAAATATACAATCGTATGTACGAGGAGCGTACATTCCCTGGCGATTGGTTGGAAGCTACAGTAATTCCCGTTCTTAAACCAGGCAAAGAGAAAACTGATCAAAGTAGCTATCGTCCTATTTCTCTCACCAGCGTGCTATGCAAGCTGGTAGAAAAAATGATAAATCGTCGCCTTGTTTGGTATTTAGAAACTAATAAATTACTATTCAAAGAACAGTGCGGTTTCAGACAAGGACGATCTTCGATCGATCAGTTGGTTTTGTTAGAATCTGCAATTCAAAATGCCTTCCTCTTGCGTCAAACACTTGTTGCAGTATTCTTTGACCTAGAGAAGGCATACGACATGGCCTGGAGAAGAGGAATACTGAACATTTTAAAATCATGGGGTATACAAGGCAGAATTATAGCTTTTATTACAAATTTCCTGTCTAATAGATACTTTAGGATACGTCTTGGAGCTACAGTTTCAGATCGATTCCACCTAGAGAATAGTGTTCCACAGGGGAGTGTACATAGTGTTACCTCGTTTGCTATCGCAATCAACGGAAGATCTATCGCTAATGTACGGTCCCCTGTCCGATGTTCGCTCTTCGAGGACGATTTTGCTATTTACGTAAGCACCAGAAACATGGCAACAGCTGAAAGAACCCTTCAGCTGGTAATAAATAGGTTGCAGACCTGGACGAGAACTACTGGCTTTAAATTCTTAGCTGCTAAAACTCAGTGTATTGCTTTCAGTCGCCGTCGACATATCCAGGCTCCGTCGTTATATCTTGATGGTATACAGCTTCGCACTTCTCCATCAGTTCGATTCTTGGGTCTAATACTCGACGAAAGGCTCTCTTGGAGCCCTCACGTGCGTGATTTAAAATTAAGAAGTAATAAAATCCTCGATATGTTGAGGGTTCTTAGTGGGTCTCGATGGGGTGCTGATAGGACCTGTATGCTGATGTTTTACCGTGCCGTAATTCGTTCGCGAATTGATTATGGCAGCATTGTTTATTCATCTGCTAGACCATCGATTTTAAAGAAACTAGATCTCGTCCATAACTCTGGAATCCGTCTTGTTTCTGGTGCTTTCCGTTCAAGTCCCGTCGTGAGTATTCTCGCCGATGCTGGCGAACCATCACTCTCGTCGGAGACAGCAGTTACAATTAAGTTACGTATCTAAAATATCATGTAAACCATGGCATCCTGCTTATAATACAATTTTCCATAATCAGTTGCTCCAACAATATCAATCCCGACCGCACGCTACAGCGCCTTTTGGCATTAGAACAACCCGTGATATTGAAGACTTGCGTATTGAACTACCCACAATGTTTGAAAAGGTCCTTTTGTCTTGTCCCTCCATGGATAATCAATATGCCGACCTTTGATTTCTCCTTGTGTACATACCTGAAAGACAACACTCCTAACATTGTGTATCAACGTGAGTTTTCTCGACTGACTAATTCATATCCATCTGCTAAACTTATTTTCACAGATGGTTCAAAGATGAATGATAATGTTGGGTGCGCGTTTTATTCACTGGACGAAACATATAGGTATGGATTACCCTCAATTTGTAGTGTCTTTACGGCCGAACTCTTTGCCATCTTAAAGGCTCTGAACACCATTGAATTCGATAGTTTGCATTTCGTAGTTTGTTCTGATTCAAAAAGTGCCTTCCAGGCAATCCGGGATATGTATTCGGTAAACCCTCTGGTTCAAGATATTCTGTGCTCTGTCCATAGACTTGAACTACGAGGTGCAAGAGTATCTTTTATCTGGATTCCTGGTCACTGTGGAATATTTGGAAACACTGTAGCGGATAATGCGGCAAAGGAAGCAACTTTTCTTCCGCCATGCACTCAACGTGTAATCGTGTCTGACTTCCTTTGTCACGTAAAACAATTAATTCATCTACAGTGGGAAAATGAATGGGCAGCTACAAGCAGTAATAAATTGAGGGTAATTAAAAGTACAGTTCGTCCTTGGGGGTCTTCAATACGTGCAAGTCGCAGAGAAGAGGTGGTGATCACCCGTCTTCGCATTGGTCACTCCATGTTAACGCATGGATTTCTGATGGAACACGGGGACCCACCTGAATGCGATTTCTGTAAGGAAACCATCACAATAAAGCATATATTGCTCGATTGTGATGGTTTCGATAAAGTGCGTGTTATGTATGGCCTGAGCAACTGTTTGCAGACGATGTTGGGAGATAGTGCCTCGGCCGTTGACTGAGTTCTAGACTTACTTCATCGTCTGAATGTTTTAAATTAAATTTAATTTATATATTTGTTATTTCTTATGTTATTTTATTTACTTATTTTATCTAAATGGCTTTATTTATGTTATGTTTATATATATAATTTTATGTATTGTTATTAAATTTTATTCATTGTTATTTAGTTGTTAATTATTTGTTATTTTTATTTAAATTTTATTGTTATTTAAATTTTAGTTTAAATTAATTTTACTGTTATAGTTTGTTGTAGTTTTAGTTTCTTATATAAGTAAATTTTTTAAATTTATTTATTTATTTTTTTTTTATACTTTCATTTTGAGTGACGGCGATGATAACCTTAACGGTTTTTCGCCGGGAGAAAAAAATCAATATTGAACAATTACTTATATTTAATTAAATTAGATTTTTCACTGATTTTCTGATGCGATTAAAAACCATTAATGTTTTTTTTGCGATAAGCACATTAAGGCTAACATCGCCGTCCAGCAAAATATCCTACACGGAGGGGAAACTAAATCTAAACATTGTTAATACTATACTAAAACAAAAACTAAACACTATAACTAGATAATATTATTTAAATATATAAACTTAATAAAAAAGGATTAACAGGAATAAAATTGTGAAAACAAAAATAATATTAAAAAAGTCAATATAATTAAACAATTGTACAAGCAATTCCAATACATTTATACGACGTAAAAAATTTAGAACACTGTAATGTAATAAGAAGTTAACTAACAAGACTGGATATATTTGAAGGTAAGGATATAAATTAAGCAAGAATAACAACTCGTTAGCTGTATTTCCACAACACGCCTTTCTGCAAATTACAAACACATTTCGCAGATCTCAAATTATAAAATGGAGCCTAGTTACATATATGTAGTGCTACCAATGCTATTTTCTCAGTACCTGGAAAGCAAGGCATCTACAAACATTATCTTCGGTATTTTAATGTGAGTTGAATTAATCAAACTTTCTTAACTGCACTACCGCTAACTGATTGTTTACTGTTGGTTAATGAGGTCATCATATTACGACCCGAATCATGAGCACCTGACCTTCAGAATAGTTTTAAAAGGCCATTAACCTAATCGCGCTTAAATTCTCCAGTATGTATCGGAAATTAACAACGCTAATTTTTGGAGATTTTAACGCTGGTTGGGATTTTTAATGTTGACTATATCACTATATTTTAAGAAACTAACCTTTTTGTACAAGCGAATTACGGAAATCAATTTTTCTACCCGTCATTCATGGATACATTTGTTTTTGCTTAGAAAATCGTTGTATTGTACTAGCAATACAGCTGCGTGCAGTGACTACATTATTAAGTAATCAGGCACGCAGCTATCTCGCTGAAGTGATGTAATCGAATTTTCAAAAAATATCAATAATTTGACTACCTTACACTTTTCTAAACATGTTATTTCACCACATACATTCATTTTTTTATTACATTGAAAATACGAAAATGAAGGCCACCAGATTCATTTGAAAAAAGTTTTGATTTTTTTTAAAAGAATGTCGTTCAAACAAAGGTGTTGCCAAAATCGATTTTCATAACGTTTAAATTATCGCGACACCTCAAAAAGTGATCTAGAGGTCAGGATTGTTGTTCATTTAAGGGTTCCGGTTCCGGGTCCTACTATGATAGCCTGCATTTTGTAAGTATAAATTGAAAACTTAAAATAAACTTAACTTTTGTTAAATATTTGTTTTATGAGTTACATTAACATGTATCATGTTTTAGGGCTGGTTGTGTTGGAATTTGCTCGTCAGATGATGCAAATGTACAAATTTATATTGAAACTTATAGTAAAAGATCAGTTGTTTAATATTAATTCGTAACGAACAGCTGATTTCATTGAACAGCTGATAGGCTATAATAAAATTTAGGTTATATTGATAAAAAATTAGTAATGTTAATCTGTCGTGTTTTCGAACAAATTATCGTAATTAAAATAAAAAGAAAGAGAAAACATGATACATGATTTTTATTTTTGGTTCAATACAGAATATTTCCCCCTAAACTAAATTATTTGAAGATGTACATTTTTATCTACTGTGTGCAATATTACCTTGCAGGCACCAAAATATGTTACTTCTGATTTACCTTGCAACACTGCTGACTGGAGCTATATCTACGTATTTAACTCAACAATCGCCTACAGTTATTTTCGATAATTACGAAAACACGCCCGATATTGCACGCTACCTGCGGCTGGATCGAGACTTGGACAACAGGAAACAGACAAACAAATTACTCAAATCCAGCTCAATGGACGAACAAGTGAGTTTGTTTACATCGGTCAGTATTAATTATTTTAGGAATATTTTTATGCGTACATAATAAGACACCTATTTTGTCTACAGTCCAGCCAGTTAATAAACGGCCTGCGCGAGAATTTTTAGCGCATGTAGGAGAATTCCCCCTCCAGCTCCCTCTAACAGT
Source organism: Callitettix versicolor (assembly GCA_022606455.1). Classification (NCBI taxonomy): domain Eukaryota; kingdom Metazoa; phylum Arthropoda; class Insecta; order Hemiptera; family Cercopidae; genus Callitettix; species Callitettix versicolor. The sequence continues at coordinate 41,958,452 of CM040186.1, read as the reverse complement.
CCAGTAACTCAGAATCTGGTAATCGCAGTCTATAAATTGTTACTACTCAGCGATAGTGAAGGAAAGGAGGGGCTTTTGTGAGAGTGGGGACTCGATCTCTCACTTGCACATTTTTTCTCTCTGTATGTGCAATTGTCAAGGGATACTAATCCTCTTATATTCTAGTTATATATTCAATGTCTGCAACTTCAAAACACAACAAGGTGATAAAATGGAATGTTAATGGGGTTCGAAGCCATATCGAGGATCTGAAAGTTCTTTTACATGATGAGTCTCCAATAGTAATATGCCTTCAGGAGACACATCTACATGAATCTTACACCTTCGGTTTGAGGGGTTATTCCTAATGTATACCTAATTGATCTATCGAATAAAAATAACGACCCATGTATCCGAAGTGGTTAAGCAGATACGTTTATCGTGACTCCTAACTTGCGACAACTTAATTAATGTCGTTGGGTCTTGATTATAGTTACTACCGTACGTTTTTTCCTTTGCCTTTAACGCCGATCCCTCATCTGCAGTTGTGTGTGAGTGTGTCAAACTTAGATAAAAATCTGTTTTCGTAATAACTTCCACAAGTTCGTTAACCAGTAAAATTCGTTTATCAATTTCAAAATGATGGCTTTTCCGAATACGATTTCACTGTTGTAATCAGCGTTAACAACTGCATAAATTAGCGTTTCGAATTTTCAAAAGAAATTTAACTGACGGTGTCAAAATTTCATATTTGTATTTTCAAAGCAATTTGAACATTTAATATGCTAATATATGCAGATTTTAATGCAGTTTACTACAGCGAAATCAAAGTTTCAAAAGTAGAGCAAGATGAAGAAAAATACTTTTTGTAAATTCGCTTCCATCACGTCAGCAAGATAGTACCGCGGTTGTTTTATGATCTAACTATAGGAAGTATTGATTACATTTTGTGATTATGGAAAAATCGATCTTGAAATTATAATGAATTTTTACATTTTCTGGTCTTCTGATTATAAGAACATGAGTTTTACTTAGTGCGCGCGCGCACACACACACACACACACACACACACACGCACACACACACACACACACACACACACACACACACACACACACACACACACACACACACACACACACACACACACACACACACACACACACACACACACACACACACACACACACACACACACACACACACACACACACGGTTTATGTATACATAGCGATAACGTTTTAATTATTTAAACAAGTTTTTAGAAGCAAGTTTGATGCAATTTTCCTAAAACATTTTCAATATGTAACACTCAAATGCCGAATTCGGATAATGGCCGAAACGATATACCCAGAATGCGTTGTTAATTTTAATATTTAACCTATTTTTAAGTTAAATTTCTAAGGTTTTTTAATTGCAAGTAATTGTATAATACAACATACTGTACTTTTTACTTTGCAAAAACTAACATCGTAACACACTCTGCTGGCAAACCGGTGAACTTTGCCAGAGAAAGTAACTGAGGCGCACTCTGTAGGAACTTAGACTAATTAAACAAAACTGATACTGTCTCTGCACAGTACAGTATGAAAGTTTTTATTCACTTTTCATTGAAGTACTGCATAATGTTAGGTTGTACCAAAAAGATCAATATAATTAAGATTTAATATGTTGCAATATTATTAATTAACAGTCTGTGAACACGGATTAACTGATCACAGGTAGTGAGCGAATTGAACGGATATATTTTAAAATTGTAGTAGTTTCGAATAGCTGACCGCTTTAGTTGTTTTAAATTTAATTACTTCAATTATCCAAGTCGCTTTCATTTAGAGAACAATGCTATTGAATAATAACGTACTAGATTGTGAGCATCCGCTGCTGGTGGCATCTTGCGGCACAGCGTTCAATTACAGTTAAATAGATAAATAGTACTGTATATTTTCTCAAACGTCTTCACCCATATGCTTGCGGAATCGCAGCATTCGTAGCGGCAGGTAGTTCAATTACTTAGACTTTAGCCGCTTATATCAAGAACGCTTTATATAATGGTGACATTATCTAGTCTGTTTATATTCTGTGATAATACATACGTCGTGTAACTATGTCATATGTCTTCTAAGTACGACTATAATTACATCTTCAGGATTTTATGTGTATAAAATTATCTACACTTCAGAAAAAAATATATCTTTAGATATAAGTGTAGTGCAAGGAAGTCAGAAGACGGGCAAAATTTTAACAAAATTCGGTTAATAAGATTTTAATTAAATTTTGATCGTATATTAAGCTTTGTAAGTCAAGTAATTGTAGCAAATGTGAAATTCGAAAAATCACGGTTCTGGAGTGAATCGGAGAAAACAAAAAACAAACAAACAAATCCTGGCCGTTGTCTGGCTTTGAGATAAACAGTTTTGATTAAAATTGGCATTCAGGTCTGGTTTGTTATTTCGGAATTATTTTTGACTTTCTCAAAAAGGAGGTTTGAAGCTCTTTTTTGGTTATAAAATTCGAATTTTCTCAAAATCGGTTCTAAAGGATTTGATCGAATTTTTCTGAAACGTAAATACCCAAACTAATCTGTTGGGTCTTTTTATTGCCAAAAAAATCCGGTTTAGTCAAAAAAAATTTTTTCAAAAAATCAAATTTTGAACGTATATCGCAAAATAAAGTTATTAAAATTAGAAACTAACATCGTACGGTTCGGGAATAAATCGAATAATATTAACAGTTTATTATACCAGTTAGGCTAATAAGGACGAGCGGTCGGCGATAACAGTAGGATAAAGCAACAGCATTGACTACGTCTCGAACCCACGACCCCAGTTCAAAGACACTTAGCAGACTGACAGGTGTCTTAGCCACATTGACGTCGAAGCTCTTAGAAACCTGACCGCCAACGGATTTTAAATTATTCAACAAATTTTCAAGAAATTACGTGCAAGGGGGGTTCGATCCTTTAGATTTTTTTCAGATAGAAGGAGATTTAATTTCTTTTTTATTCAGATTTTCCAACAATCGTCTGAAACAATTTCGATCAAATTTTGCTAAAACTAAGTACTTTATTTTTTTCCGGCGAAAAACCGTTCAGGTTATCATCGCCGTCACGAAAAATAAAAGTATATAAAACAAAATTTAAACAAAATTTTACTTAAGAATAAAACAACAACAACAAACTATAACAGTAAAAATAAATTAAAAATTTAGATAACAGGTATAGATATATTACACTTAAAAACTAAATAACAATAAATAATCAATAAAATTTAATAACATTTCGTAATAATATGCATAAACATAACAGAAATAAAGCTTTTAGATAAAATAAATAAATAATATAACACAAGAAATAACAACTATATAAATTAAATTTTATTTAAAACATTCAGACGATGAAGGAAGTCTAGAACCCGGTCAATGGCCGAGGCACTATCTCCCAACATCGTCTGCAAACAGTTGCTCAGACCACACATAACACGCACATTTTGAAAACCATCACAATCGAGCAGTATATGTTTAATTGTGGTGGTTTCTCTACAGAATTCGCATTCTGGTGGGTCCCCGCGTTCCATCAGAAATCCATGCGTTAACATGGAGTGACCAATGCGAAGGCGGGTGATTATCACCTCTTCTCTGCGACTTGCACGTATTGAAGACCCCCAAGGACGAACTGTACTTTTAATTACCCTCAATTTATTACTGCTTTTAGCTGCCCATTCATTTTCCCACTGTAGTTGAATTAAATGTTTTACGTGACAAAGAAAGACAGACACGATTACACGTTGAGTGCATGGCTGAAGAAAAGTTGCTTCCTTTGCCGCATTATCCGCTACAGTGTTTCCAAATATTCCACAGTGACCAGGAATCCAGATAAAAGATACTCTTGCACCTCGTAGTTCAAGTCTATGGACAGAGCACAGAATATCTTGAACCAGAGGGTTTACCGAATACATATCCCGGATTGCCTGGAAGGCACTTTTTGAATCAGAACAAACTACGAAATGCAAACTATCGAATTCAATGGTGTTCAGAGCCTTTAAGATGGCAAAGAGTTCGGCCGTAAAGACACTACAAATTGAGGGTAATCCATACCTATATGTTCGTCCAGTGAATAAAACGCGCACCCAACATTATCATTCATCTTTGAACCATCTGTGAAAATAAGTTTAGCAGATGGATATGAATTAGTCAGTCGAGAAAACTCACGTTGATACACAATGTTAGGAGTGTTGTCTTTCAGGTATGTACACAAGGAGAAATCAAAGGTCGGCATATTGATTATCCAAGGAGGGACAAGACAAAAGGACCTTTCAAACATTGGGGGTAGTTCAATACGCAAGTCTTCAATAACACGGGTTGTTCTAATGCCAAAAGGCGCTGTAGCGTGCGGTCGGGATTGATATTGTTGGAGCAACTGATTATGGAAAATTGTATTATAAGCAGGATGCCATGGTTTACATGATATATTAGATACGTAACTTAATTGTATAGCATAACGTCTAATGTACGGTCCCCTGTCAGATGTTCTCTCTTTGTAGACGATTTTGCTATTTACGTAAGCACCAGAAACATGGCAACAGCTGAAAGATCCCTTCAGCTGGTAATAAATAGGTTGCAGAACTGGACGAGAACTACTGGCTTTAAATTCACCGCTGCTAAAACTCAGTGTATTGCTTTCAGTCGCCGTCGACATATCCAGGCTCCGTCGTTATATCTTGATGGTATACAGCTTCGGACTTCTCCATCCGTTCGATTCTTGGGTCTAATACTCGACGAAAGGCTCTCTTGGAGCCCTCACGTGCGTGATTTAAAATTAAGAAGTAATAAAATCCTCGATATGTTGAGGGTTCTTAGTGGGTCTCGATGGGGTGCTGATAGGACCTGTATGCTGATGTTTTACCGTGCCGTAATTCGTTCGCGAATTGATTATGGCAGCATTGTTTATTCATCTGCTAGACCATCGATTTTAAAGAAACTAGATCTCGTCCATAACTCTGGAATCCGTCTTGTTTCTGGTGCTTTCCGTTCAAGTCCCGTCGTGAGTATTCTCGCCGATGCTGGCGAACCATCACTCTCTCGTCGGAGACAGCAGTTACAATTAAGTTACGTATCTAAAATATCATGTAAACCATGGCATCCTGCTTATAATACAATTTTCCATAATCAGTTGCTCCAACAATATCAATCCCGACCGCACGCTACAGCGCCTTTTGGCATTAGAACAACCCGTGTTATTGAAGACTTGCGTATTGAACTACCCACAATGTTTGAAAGGTCCTTTTGTCTTGTCCCTCCATGGATAATCAATATGCCGACCTTTGATTTCTCCTTGTGTACATACCTGAAAGACAACACTCCTAACATTGTGTATCAACGTGAGTTTTCTCGACTGACTAATTCATATCCATCTGCTAAACTTATTTTCACAGATGGTTCAAAGATGAATGATAATGTTGGGTGCGCGTTTTATTCACTGGACGAAACATATAGGTATGGATTACCCTAAATTTGTAGTGTCTTTACGGCCGAACTCTTTGCCATCTTAAAGGCTCTGAACACCATTGAATTCGATAGTTTGCATTTCGTAGTTTGTTCTGATTCAAAAAGTGCCTTCCAGGCAATCCGGGATATGTATTCGGTAAACCCTCTGGTTCAAGATATTCTGTGCTCTGTCCATAGACTTGAACTACGAGGTGCAAGAGTATCTTTTATCTGGATTCCTGGTCACTGTGGAATATTTGGAAACACTGTAGCGGATAATGCGGCAAAGGAAGCAACTTTTCTTCCGCCATGCACTCATCGTGTAATCGTGTCTGACTTTCTTTGTCACGTAAAACAATTAATTCATCTACAGTGGGAAAATGAATGGGCAGCTACAAGCAGTAATAAATTGAGGGTAATTAAAAGTACAGTTCGTCCTTGGGGGTCTTCAATACGTGCAAGTCGCAGAGAAGAGGTGTTGATCACCCGCCTTCGCATTGGTCACTCCATGTTAACGCATGGATTTCTGATGGATTTTTTTTTTTTTTTTTTTTTTTTTTTTTTTTTTTTTCCGGCGAAAAACCGTTAAGGTTATCATCGCCGTCATACTAAATGAAAGTATATATAAAAAAAAAGGAATTAACAATATATACTTATATATATATATAAATAAATAAAACTACAACAAACTATATTTGTAAAATAAAATTTAACATAATTTAAGTAGAAGTTATAACTATATTAATAATAAATACTTAAGAACTAAATAACAATTAATAATAAATAAGATTTAATAACAATTCGTAAAGGTATATAAAAACATAACAGAAATAAATTTATATAGATAAAATAAATAAATAATATAACACTAGAAATAACAACTATGTATATTAAATTTTATTTAGAACATTTAGACGATGAAGGAATTCAAGAACCCGGTCAACGGCCGAGGCACTATCTCCCAACATCGTCTGCAAACAGTTGCTCAGACCACACATAACACGCACATTTTGAAAACCATCACAATCGAGCAGTATATGTTTAATTGTGATGGTTTCCCTACAGAATTCGCATTCAGGTGGGTCCCCGCCTCCCATTAGAAATCCATGTGTTAACATTGAGTGACCAATGCGAAGACGGGTGATCACCACCTCTTCTCTGCGACTTGCACGTATTGACGACCCCCAAGGACGAACTGTACTTTTGATTACCCTCAATTTATTGCTGCTTGTAGCTGCCCATTCATTTTCCCACTGTAGATGAATTAAATGTTTTACGTGACAAAGGAAGTCAGACACGATTAAACGTTGAGTGCATGGCGGAAGAAAAGTTGCTTCCTTTGCCGCATTATCCGCTATAGTGTTTCCTAATATTCCACAGTGGCCAGGAATCCAGATAAATGATACTCTTGCACCTCGTAGTTCAAGTCTATGGACAGAGCATAGAATATCTTGAACCAGAGGGTTTACCGAATACATATCCCGGATTGCCTGGAGGGCACTTATTGAATCAGAACAAACTACGTAATGTAAACTATCGAATTTAATAGTGTTCAAAGCCTTTAAGATGGCAAAGAGTTCGGCCGTAAAGACACTACAAATTGAGGGTAATCCATACTTATACGTTTCGTCCAATGAGTAAAATGCACGCCCAACATTATCGTTCATCTTAGAACCATCTGTGAAAATAAATTTAGCAGATGGATATGAACTAGTCAGTCGAAAAAACTCACGTTGATACACAATGTTAAGAGTGTTGTCTTTCTGGTATGCACATAAGGAGAAATCAAAGGTCGGCATATTGATTTTCCACGGAGGGACAAAACAAAAGGACCTTTCAAACATTGGGGGTAGTTCAATACGTAAGTCATCAAAAATACGGGAAGTTCTAATACCAAGAGGAGCAGTAGCATTCGGTCGAGTTTCATACTGTCGCACCAATTGATTTTTGAAAACTGTATTAAAAGCAGGGTGCCATGGTTTAGATGATAAATTGCTTAAATAAGTTAACTGTAGTTTCTGTCTCCGTCGAGAGAGTGAAGGTTCCCCAGCATCGGCGAGAATACTCACGACGGGACTTGAACGGAAAGCACCAGAAACAAGGCGGATTGCAGAGTTATGGACGGGATCTAGTTGCTTTAAAATCGATGGTCTAGCAGATGAATAAACAATGCTGCCATAATCAATTCGCGAACGAATTACGGCACGGTAAAACATCAGCATACAGGTCCTATCAGCACCCCATCGAGACCCACTAAGAACCCTCAACATATCCAGGATTTTATTACATCTTAATTTTAAATCACGCACGTGAGGGCTCCACGAGAGCCTTTCGTCGAGTATTAGACCCAAGAATCGAACGGATGGAGAAGTCCGAAGCTGTATACCATCAAGATATAACGACGGAGCCTGGATCTGTCGACGGCGACTGAAAGCAATACACTGAGTTTTAGCAGCGGAGAATTTAAAGCCAGTAGTTCTCGTCCAGGTCTGCAACCTATTTATTACCAGCTGAAGGGATCTTTCAGCTGTTGCCATGTTTCTGGTGCTTACGTAAATAGCAAAATCGTCTACAAAGAGAGAACATCTGACAGGGGACCGTACGTTAGACGTTATGCTATTGATTGCAATAGCAAACAGAGTAACACTAAGTACACTCCCCTGTGGAACACCATTCTCTAAGTAGAAGCGATCTGATAGCGTATTACCAAGACGCACCCTAAAATACCTATTACTAAGGAAGTTTTGGATAAAATACAGAATCCTGCCTTGTATACCCCATGATTTTAAAGTGTTCAAAATTCCCCTTCTCCAAGCCATGTCGTATGCCTTCTCTAGGTCGAAAAAACAGATACTAGTGTTTGACGCAAGAGAAACGCATTTTGTATTGCAGCTTCCAAAGACACTAATTGATCCACAGAACATCGTCCTTGCCTAAAGCCGCACTGGTCTTTGCAAAGTAAATTGTTGGTTTCCAAATACCAAACAAGGCGACGATTTACCATTTTTTCTACCAGCTTGCAAAGAACGCTGGTAAGAGAAATCGGACGATAGCTACTTGCATCAGTTTTATCTTTACCTGGCTTAAGAATAGGAATTACTATTGCTTCCAACCAAGCGTCAGGGAAAGTATGTTCATCGAATATACGATTGTATATCTCGAGGAGGGCAAGCCTACCTGACGCTGGAAGGTTTTTGATCATGGAATATACGAGGTTGTCAGAACCGGGAGCTGTGTCCTTCGTTGAAGACAGTGCAGATTCCAGCTCATGCAGAGTAAACAGCCTATTAAGAGGAGAGTCGTCAGAAATACCGATGGTGAACGGCAATGGTTCCACTGCACTTTTGTATTTACGAAATTCAGCGTTATACGCCGTAGAACAGGAATAGCTAGCAAAAGATGATCCTAATAAATTTACAATATCGGAACACTGAGAAACTAACTCTCCATTCGGCCGTTTAAGACCCATCAACTCCGTTGATGGAACACGGCCAGATATAGAGCGCAGTTTCTTCCAGACGACAGATGTTGGCGTTGTTCTGCATATTGTTCCGATATATTGCGACCAAGATTCCTTTCTACTTTGTCTAAAATTTCTTCGAGCTTTAGCTCTAAGAATTTTGTATCGCTCAAGATTTTCATCTGTCGGGCTTTTGTTGAATATCCGTAGTGCTTTTCGGCGTAGACGCAAAGCCTCCTTACAGTCCTCGTTCCACCAAGGAACAGATGGACGAGGTGGGTTTGCGGATGTTTTAGGATAACATCCTTGGCTACATTTAAAATCGTACTGGTGATTTTCTTGACCACTGTGTTAATGCAGTTCACTTCAATGTCTGGAGGTACAAATCTTTTGTAAATTCTTCCCAATTTGCCTTTTAAGGATCCAACGCGGCAGGCGTCGTTGCACATGAGGTAAAGTACAAAATGAAATATTAATGGGATTATGGTCACTGCCATACAGATCTGGTAACACCGACCATTCAAACTTTGTTGCCAAAACTGGACTACAAAATGACAAATCGACAACTGTCCATCCGCCAGTAGATGCTGATAAATGAGTCGGGGAACCGTCATTTAGGAGACACAAATCTAAGTTTGACCGTATTCCTTCGATTCGTAATCCCCTTGAGTTACAGGATAAGGAACCCCATGAAGTATGGTGAGCGTTAAAATCACCTGTCAATAAAATCGGTTGTGGCAACTGAGATATTAAATCATATACTTCATGATGTTGGAAATTGTAACTAGGCGGCAAGTAAAGGCAACAGACGGTAACTTTGAATGGAACGGTAACCTGAACGGCAACAGCTTGTAAAGGAGTTATTATATTGACAGATATGGACTGGACAGAGTTGTGAACCAATATGGCTACACCACCTCTGGCTCTTTCCTCAGTGACGAAATCTGCTCTGAAAATAGAATAACCCCTAAAATTGAAGGTGTGGGATTCATGCAAGTGCGTCTCTTGGAGACAAAGTATTAAAGGCGATGAATCTCGCACAAGAACTTTGAGATCTTCCATATGGCTTCTTATCCCATTAATATTCCACTGTACCACATTGTTATTAATTGGAAATGCAGACATTGAAGTAAAATAAATTAATATAGCAGCGGGTTCTGTTCGTTTTTGTCATGTACAACTTTTGATTTATCAGAGTCTACCGACATCGAATCACTACTGTGATTCATGTCGGACTCTGTAGATACATTTGTTTTGGCAGAAGTCGCTTTTGATACGGCTTCAGTTTTAGTTTTAGTTTTTTTAACTTGCTTAGAGGTATTTTTAACTAATTTCTTATCCGCATCCTTAGACCCAACTACTGGTGGGTATGTATTTGATTTTTTTAAAAGTAAGCAAGTCCAGGAGAAACAGACTTTACTGTCGGTTTTACCACTTGTGACTTAGTTCGGACCATCATTTTTGAAGCAGATGGAACTGCTTCAGGAAGAGTAGGTTTTGAAGATTTAGTCACAAGTGACTTTGGAGCTTGATTTTTAGAGATTTTCGACTGATTTTCTTTAGAAGAGATCGACATAGATTGATCAGATGTACTGGAAGCAGGAGTGGTAACAGTTGAAATTACGGATAACAGCTGAGCTACTTGCTCAGTCAGTGCTTTAACAGTTTTAGTCAGTTCATCGCAATTTCTACATGTGGTCTTGCTACTAGACGCGACCGACGCAAACGACTTACCCTCAATTATTCTGGAACTTTTGAATATTTTTTTAGCTTCTGAAAATGAAACTTTATCCCTTGCCATGATAGTCAAAACTGCTTTCTCGTCCTTATACTTGGGGCAGCTGAAGGAACGAGCCGGATGATCGCCACCACAATTGGAACACTTTGGGTCATCCGTGCAATTGTCACCACCATGGCCATTCGAACCACAATTACCACATATTTCGGGCTTTCTGCATGTAGAACTCACGTGTCCAAACCCCTGACACTTAAAGCATCTTCTCGGGTTTGGAACGTAAGCTCGAACAGAAAGCCTTTGATATCCGGCAAATATATATTCCGGGATTGTGGGTTTACCAAAAGTCAGAATGAGGGAAGCAGTTGGTACTTTTTTCCATTTTCATTACGCAGAATGCGATAAACATCCGTAACTGACTCTGATGCCAACTCAGACTTTATCTCCTCAAGGTCTAGGTGGAGGAGATCTCTGCACGTTACCACTCCTTTAGCAAAATTCAAAGTTCTGTGGGGCTCCACAGAAACCTTGATCCGATCAAAAAGGAAGACATCTTTAGGAGCGACAAGCTCTGCTTGTCGCTACTAGTCTGAACTAACAGCGTACCATTTTGTAGCTTCCTAATAGACGCTACAGGACCTACTCTTCCAACGATAGCCTTGTTTATGAGGAAAGGAGACACTTTCGATAGGTCGGACCCTTCCTCAGAATTTCTAAAAACTAAAAATCTAGGAGAAGGGAGCTGAACAACTGCAGCACCCATCTCCTTTTCTTCCATGTCAATACTCCCACTGCTACTCTCAGACCTGTCCGACGTAGTCGAACGAGGCCTCTTTAACACATTTTTGGCGTTTTGTTTTTTTTGTTCCATGCTTTGTTTTGCCGAGCGATTCATGAATGAAGACTTTCGAACAACTGGCACAGGGTGCACCCAAACGACCACCAGCAGCCCAGGATACTCGAACTAAAGCGAGAACCCCCAATAAAAAAAAAAAAAAAAAAAAAAAAAAAATTGAAAAATGAAAAAAAAAAAAAATGGGGGGGACCTCCAGATATCCTGGAGCCGAAATACATGGTCTGTCAGCACTCCAGAATATTTTAGGAATGGGTTCCGGTACATCGTTACGGTTCCCCAAACCCAAGTACCACTGGCAGCCGCTCTCCATGTACTCATAGAATGCAACCATTTGTTTCGATAGACCCAGCTATGGGCTCCGACACCCATAACTCAACATTCATGCGCTTGCCAAGCGCCTATAGGCTGCTCGGTTCCAGAACCTGTCCCATCAGAGGTCCTCGGCAGTGCTAGGCACACATCAGGTTCCACATACTTGGCCCCGCCAAAGGAAACCAAGCAGAATCGCCACTCCCAGACATAACGGAACAAGAACAGCAAATCCCTAAAATGTACGTGTGAGTGTAAAGTGTTTAAATCGTAAGTGTAGTGCTGTAAGTGTAAGTGTGTGTTAGACTCGGGTGCCGCGAGGTTCGTCTAGGTCCTCTCACTAGATGCAGCTAGTCTGCACCCCCTGCGGGTCTGTAAATGTTTGTGTGAGGGAGTGTGTTTGTGGGTGTTGTGTGTTGTGTGTATGTGGAGTAAATGAGTGAGAGTAGAATGAGCTAGAGGTATGGTGGGGTCGCTAAGCCCATCAGCTGCTCACGTCAGCTGCCTCCGCCGGCTAGATTGCTTAAATAAGTTAACTGTAGTTTCTGTCTCCGTCGAGAGAGGGAAGGTTCCCCAGCATCGGCGAGAATACTCACGACGGGACTTGAACGGAAAGCACCAGAAACAAGGCGGATTGCCGAGTTATGGACGGGATCTAGTTTCTTTAAAATCGATGGTCTAGCAGATGAATAAATAATGCTGCCATAATCAATTCGCGAACGAATTACGGCACGGTAAAACATCAGCATACAGGTCCTATCAGCACCCCATCGAGACCCACTAAGAACCCTCAACATATCCAGGATTTTATTACATCTTAATTTTAAATCACGCACGTGAGGGCTCCACGAGAGCCTTTCGTCGAGTATTAGACCCAAGAATCGAACGGATGGAGAAGTCCGAAGCTGTATACCATCAAGATATAACGACGGAGCCTGGATCTGTCGACGGCGACTGAAAGCAATACACTGAGTTTTAGCAGCGGAGAATTTAAAGCCAGTAGTTTTCGTCCAGGTCTGCAAACTATTTATTACCAGCTGAAGGGTTCTTTCAGCTGTTGCCATGTTTCTGGTTCTTACGTAAATAGCAAAATCGTCTACAAAGAGAGAACATCTGACAGGGGACCGCACATTAGATGTTATGCTATTGATTCCAATAGCAAACAGAGTAACACTAAGTACACTCCCCTGTGGAACACCATTCTCTAAGTAGAAACGATCTGATAGCGTACTACCAAGACGCACCCTAAAATACCTATTACTGAGGAAGTTTTTGATAAAATGCAGAATCCTGCCCTGTATACCCCATGATTTTAATGAGTTCAAAATTCCCCTTCTCCAAGCCATGTCGTATGCCTTCTCTAGGTCGAAAAAAAAAGCTACTAGTGTTTGACGCAAGAGGAACGCATTTTGTATTGCAGATTCTAAAGATACTAATTGATCCACAGAACTTCGTCCTTGCCTAAAGCAGCACTGGTCTTTGCAAAGTAAATTGTTGGTTTCCAAATACCAAACAAGGCGACGATTTACCATTTTTTCTACTAGCTTGCAAAGAACGCTGGTAAGAGAAATCGGACGATAGTTACTTGCATCAGTTTTATCTTTACCTGGCTTAAGAATAGGAATTATTATTGCTTCCAACCAAGCGTCAGGGAAAGTATGTTCATCGAATATACGATTGTATATCTCGAGGAGGGCAAACCTACCTGACGTTGGAAGGTTTTTGATCATGGAATATACGAGGTTGTCAGGACCGGGAGCTGTGTCCTTCTTTGAAGACAGTGCAGATTCCAGCTCATGCAGAGTAAACAGCCTATTAAGAGGAGAGTCGTCAGAAGTACCGATGGTGAACGGCAATGGTTCCACTGCACTTTTGTATTTACGAAAAGCAGCGTTATACGCCGTAGAACAGGAATAGCTAGAAAAGGATGATCCTAATAAATTTACAATATCGGAACACTGAGAAACTAACTCTCCATTCGGTCGTTTAAGACCCATCAACTCCGTGGATGGAACACGGCCAGATATAGAGCGCAGTTTCTTCCAGACGACAGATGTTGGCGTTGTTCTACAGATTGTTCCGATATATTGCGACCAAGATTCCTTTCTACTTTGTCTAAAAATTCTTCGAGCTTTAGCTCGAAGGATTTTGTAACGTTCAAGCTTTTCATCTGTCGGGCTTTTGTTGAATATACGTAGTGCTTTTCGGCGTAAACGCAAAGCCTCCTTACAGTCCTCGTTCCACCAAGGAACAGATGGACGTGGTGGGTATGCGGATGTTTTAGGGATAACATCCTCGGCTACATTTAAAATCGTATTGGTGAATTTCTTAACCACTGTGTTAATGCAGTTCATTTCAATGTCTGGTGATACAAATCTTTTTGCAAATTCTTCCTAATTTGCCTTTTTAAGAATCCAACGCGGCAGGCGTCGTTGCTCATGAGCGAAAGTACAAAATGAAATATTAATGGGAGTATGATCACTGCCATACAGATCTGGTAACACCGACCATTCAAACTTTGTTGCCAAAACTGGACTACAAAATGACAAATCGACAACTGTCCATCCGCCAGTAGATGCTGATAAATGAGTCGGAGAACCGTCATTTAGAAGGCACAAATCTAAGTTTGACCGTATTCCTTCGATTCGTATTCCCCTTGAGTTACAGGATAAGGAACCCCATGAAGTATGGTGAGCGTTAAAATCACCTGTCAATAAAATCGGTTGTGGCAACTGAGATATTAAATCATATACTTCATGATGTTGGAAATTGTAACTAGGCGGCAAGTAAAGGCAACAGACGGTAACTTTGAATGGAACGGTAATCTGAACGGCAACAGCTTGTAAAGGAGTTATTATATTGACAGATATGGACTGGACAGAGTTGTGAACCAATATGGCTACGCCACCTCTGGCTCTTTCCTCAGTGACGAAATCTGCTCTGAAAATAGAATAACCCCTAAAATTGAAGGTGTGGGATTCATGCAAGTGCGTCTCTTGGAGACACATTATTAAAGGAGATGAATCTCGCACAAGTACTTTGAGATCTTCCATATGGCTTCTTATCCCATTAATATTCCACTGTATCACATTGTTATTAATTGGAAATGCAGACATTGAAATAAAATAAATTAATATAGTAGCGTGTTCTGTTCGTTTTTGTCATTTACTACTTTTGATTTATCAGAGTCTACCGACATCGAATCACTACTGTGATTTAAGTCGGACTCTGCAGATGTGTTTGTTTTGGAAGAAGCCGCTTTTGAAGCGGCTCCAATTTTGGTTTTTTTATCTTGCTTAGCTGTACTTTTAATCAACTTCTTTTCTGAAGTCTTAGACGCAACTACTGGTGGATATGTGTTCGATTTTTTCAAAAAATAGGCGAGACCAGGAGAAACGTTTTTCGAAGCAGGCTTTAGTACTTGTGACTTGGTTCGGGTCTTCAAGTTCGAAGAAGATGGAATTACCTCAGGACTTGCAGGTTTTGAAGTTTTAGTCACAAGTGATTTTGAAGCTTGAGTTTTAGCGGCAGTTGACTTAATGTCTTTCGAAATGTTGTCTACAGAGAAAGAAGATGTTTTAGTAATAGGAACAGGAGTGTTACCAGCAGAAAACAGAGATAAGAGTTGAGCTACTTGTTCGGTTAAAACTTTTACGGTTTTTGTCAGTTCTTCACAGTTGCGGCAAGAGGCCTTGCTGCTAGACGCGACAGCGGCAAAAGATTTTCCCTCAATATTTATTCTGGAGCTCTTGAAAGTTTTCTTCGCCTCTGAAAATGAGACTTTATCCTTAGCCATAATTGCTAGAATTGCTTTCTCGTCCTTAAACTTTGGACAGTTAAAGGAACGAGCCGGATGATCTCCACCACAATTGGAACACTTTGGGTCATCCGAGCAATTGTCACTATTATGGCTATTGGAACCACAATTACCACATATTTCGGGCCTTCTACATGCAGAACTCACGTGTCCAAAACCCTGACACTTAAAGCATCGTTTTGGGTTTGGCACGTAAGACGGACAGAAAGCCGTTGATACCCAGCAAATATGTGTTCCGGGATAACAGGCTTTCCAAAAGTCAATATGAGGGACGCGGTTGGAACTTTTTTCCCGTTCTCGTTCCTCAGAATCCGCTGTACATCTGTGACCGACTCCGATGCTAATTCCGACTTTATCTCCTCCAGGTCTAAATGGAGGAGATCTCTACAGGTTACAACTCCTTTAGCAGAATTCAAAGACCTGTGTGGTTCCACCGCAACCTTAACTTTCTCGAAGAAAGACGTCATTTTTAAGAGCGACAAGCTCAGCTTGTCGCTATTTGTCTGCACTAACAGCGTCCCGTTTTGCAGCTTCTTAATAGACGCTACGGGACCTGCTCTTCCCACTATGGCTTTGTTAATGAGAAAGGGCGACACCTTAGACAGGTCCGAACCTTCCTCACAATTTTTAAATATTAAAAATCTTGGAGATGGTAGCTGAATAGGTACAGCACACATCTCCATTTCCTCCAGATTTTCACGACTCCCACTACTATCAACAGACCTGTTCGACGTAGTCGAACGAGGCCTCTTTAGCGAATTCTTGGCGTTTTGTTTTGAGTTTTCCATAATTTTGTTACCGAGCGATTCCACGAATGTTGATATCTCGCACAAATGGTACAGGGTGCACCCAAACGTCACCAGTAGCCCAGGATACTCGAACTAAAGCGAGAATCCCCAATAAATTGGGGGGGACCTCCAATATCCTGGAGCCGAAGTACTCCAGAATCTTAGGAATGGGTTCCGGTACAACGTTACGGTTCCCCAAACCCAAGTACCACTGGCAGCCGCTCTCCATGTACTCACAGAATGCAACCATTTGTAACGATAGACCCAATTATAGGCTCCGACACCCATAATTCAACACCCATGTGCTTGCCAGGCGCCTATAGGCTGCTCGGTCCCAGCACTTGTCCCATCAGCGGTCCTCGGCAGTGCCAGGCACACATCAGGTTCCACATACTTGGCCCCGCCAAAGGAAACCAAGCAGTATTACCACTCCCAGACATAACGGAACAAGTACAGCAAATCCCTAAATGTACGTGTGTGTGTGTGTGTGTGTGTAAAGTGTTTAAATCGTAAGTGTAGTGCTGTAAGTGTAAGTGTGTGTTAGACACGGGTGCCGCGAGGCTCGTCCAGGTCCCCTCATTAGGTACAGCTAGTCTGCACCCCCCTGCGGGTGTAAATGTGTTTGTGTGAGAGTGTGTGTGTATATATGTGGTGTGTATGTAGTGTGTATGTGGAGTAAATGAGTGAGAGTAGATAGAGCTAGAGGTATGGTGGGGTCGCTAAGCCCATCAGCTGCTCACGTCAGCTGCCTCCGCCGGCGATTTCTGATGGAACGCGGTGACCCACCAGAATGCGAATTCTGTAGGGAAACCATTACAATTAAACATATACTGCTCGATTGTGATGGCTTTCAAAATATGCGTGTTATGTGTGGTCTGAGCAACTGTTTGCAGACGATGTTGGGAGATAGTGCCCCCATCATTTATTTTTTTATTATTGATTATTTATTGATCATTTATTGATGAAATTTATTGATTATTTATTGTTATTTAGTTCTTAAGTGTAATATATATATATACCTGTTATCTAAATTTATAATTTATTTTTACTGTTATAGTTTGTTGTTGTTGTTTTATTCTTAAGTAAAATTTTGTTTAAATTTTGTTTTATATACTTTCATTTTCGTGACGGCGATGATAACCTGAACGGTATTTCGCCGGAAAAAAAAATTGTATACCCCATGATTTTAAAGTGTTCAAAATTCCCCTTCTCCAAGCCATGTCGTATGCCTTCTCTAGGTCGAAAAAAACAGATACTAGTGTTTGACGCAAGAGAAACGCATTTTGTATTGCAGCTTCCAAAGACACTAATTGATCCACAGAACATCGTCCTTGCCTAAAGCCACACTGGTCTTTGCAAAGTAAATTGTTGGTTTCCAAATACCAAACAAGGCGACGATTTACCATTTTTTCTACCAGCTTGCAAAGAACGCTGGTAAGAGAAATCGGACTATAGCTACTTGCATCAGTTTTATCTTTCCCTTTCTTAAGAATAGGAATTACTATTGCTTCCAACCAAGAGTCAGGGAAAATATGTTCATCGAATATACGATTGTATATCTCGAGGAGGGCAAGCCTACCTGACGTTGGAAGGTTTTTGATCATGGAATATACGAGGTTGTCAGGACAGGGAGCTGTGTCCTTCGTTGAAGAGAGTGCAGATTCCAGCTCATGCAGAGTAAACAGCCTATTAAGAGGAGAGTCGTCAGAAATACCGATGGTGAACGGCAATGGTTCCACTGCACTTTTGTATTTACGAAAGGCAGCGTTATACGCCGTAGAACAGAAATAGCTAGCAAAAGATGATCCTAATAAATTTACAATATCGGAACACTCAGAAACTAACTCTCCATTCGGCCGTTTAAGACCCATCAACTCCGTGGATGGAACACGGCCAGATAGAGAGCGCAGTTTCTTCCAGACGACAGATTTGGCGTTGTTCTGCATATTGTTCCGATATATTGCGACCAAGATTCCTTTCTACTTTGTCTAAAAATTCTTCGAGCTTCAGCTCTAAGAATTTTGTACCGCTCACGATTTTCATCTGTCGGGCTTTTGTTGAATCTCCGTAGTGCTTTTCGGCGTAGACGCAAAGCCTCCTTACAGTCCTCGTTCCACCAAGGAACAGATGGACGTGGTGGGTATGCGGATTATTTAGGGATAACATCCTCGGCTGCATGTAAAATCGTATTTGTGAGTTTCTTAACCACTGTGTTAATGCAGTTCACTTCAATGTCTGCAGGTACAAATCTTTTTGCAAATTCTTCCCAATTTGCCTTTTTAAGGATCCAACGCGGCAGGCGTCGTTGCACATGAGCGAAAGTACAAAATGAAATATTAATGGGAGTATGATCACTGCCATACAGATCTGGTAACACCGACCATTCAAACTTTGTTGCCAAAACTGGACTACAAAATGACAAATCGACAACTGTCCATCCGCCAGTAGATGCTGATAAATGAGTTGGAGAACCGTCATTTAGAAGGCACAAATCTAAGTTTGACCGTATTCCTTCGATTCGTATTCCCCTTGAGTTACAGGATAAGGAACCCCATGAAGTATGGTGAGCGTTAAAATCACCTGTCAATAAAATCGGTTGTGGCAACTGAGATATTAAATCATATACTTCATGATGTTGGAAATTGTAACTAGGCGGCAAGTAAAGGCAACAGACGGTAACTTTGAAAGGAACGGTAATCTGAACGGCAACAGCTTGTAAAGGAGTTATTATATTGACAGTTATGGACTGGACAGAGTTGTGAACCAATATGGCTACACCACCACCTCTGGCTCTTTCCTCAGTGACGAAATCTGCTCTGAAAATAGAATAACCCCTAAAACTGAAACTGTGAGATTGATGCAGGTGCGTTTCTTGAAGACACATTATCAATGGTGATAAATCTCTCACAAGAACTTTCAGATCCTCGATGTGGCATCTTACCCCATTAATATTCCATTGTATTAAGTTATGCTTCATTCGATTTGTAACCATAAGAATATAATGAACTAGTATATGACAGGATTTGATATAGTTTTGTCATTTGTATCTACTTTAGGTTTATCCGAGTCCACTGACATCGAATCACTACTGTGACTGATGTCGGACTCTGTAGATAGTTTGCATTTTGAAGGAGGCACTTTGGCAGGTGATCCTTCTTTAGAATTTTTATTAGTATTTTTTTAAACAGGTTTATTTCCTGTGTTTTTCTGCCCAACGACAGGTGGGCAGGTATTAGCTTTTTTTAGAAAGTAGGTTAGGTCTACAGGCACTTTTTTATTGTTACCTTTCATTACTTGTGACTTTGCTCGCAAACCCATACTGGAAGTAGAAGTAGGTGGCATTACTTTTACAGGTAATGGCTTCGTGGACTCAGTCACAAGAGGTTTAGATATTTTGTTACTGTTAAACGCCTGGATTTTTCCAGCAGAACAATCCGATTGTTGACGACCAGTCAAATTAGAGATAGAAAGATCACTACTAGTAGAAATCAGAGCCACAAGGTGAGCTACTTGTTCCGATAATGCTTTCACAGTTTTGGTAAGCTCGTCGCAATTTACACAAGAGCCCTTGCTGCTGCTGGATGCAACAGCAGCAAAAGACCTACCCTCAACCATTTGTTTTGTACTTTTAAAAACCCTCGTAGCTTCTGAGAAGGATACCCTGTCTCTTGACATAATAGTGAGGACAGCTTTCTCGTCCTTAAACTTAGGGCAATTAAAGGAACGAGCTTGATGAGCACCTCCACAATTGGGACAATTAGGGTCATCTTTACAGTCCTTACTATTATGCTTCTCTGAACCACAATTACCACATACCTCAGGCTTCCGGCATGTAGAGCTCACGTGTCCAAAACCCTGGCATTTAAAGCAACGTCTAGGTTTGGGACGTACCGTCTTACCGATAGCCGTTGGTACCCGGCATGTATATATTCTGGTAAGTTGGGTATTCCAAAAGTGACAATAAGGGAAGTAGTTGGTATTTTCTGCCCTTTCTCATAGCGCAAAATGCGACGGACGTCTATAATAGACTCGCTTGCCAGCTCTGATTTGATCTCCTCCAGATCTACATGGAGGAGATCTCTACAAGTAATTACCCCTTTGGCATGGTTTAAGGTCCTATGGGGTTCCACAGTTACCTTAACAACATCATAAATGGAGGTCATCTCTAATAGCGACTTGCTCTGCTTCTCGCTTTTGGTTTCGATTAGTAGCGTACCGTTTTGCAGTTTTTTTATGGACGCTACAGGACCAGCTTTTCCTATTACTGCCTTGTTGATAAGAAAGGGCGAAACTTTGGATAAGTCCGCACCTTCCACCGCGTTTTTCACCACTAAGAATTTAGGAGATGGCATCTGAGTAGTAACAGTACTCATCTCTTTTTCTTCATTATCACTCCCACTATTACCTACAGACCTGTTCGACGAAGCCGAACGAGGCCTCTTTGTCCCGATTTTGGCGATTTGTTTTGAGGTTTCCATAATTGTTTTTACCGAGCGATTCATGAATGTTGATATCTCGAACAAATGGTACAGGGTGCACCCAAACGTCACCAGTAGCCCAGGATACTCGAACTAAAGCGAGAATCCCCAATAAATTGGGGGGGACCTCCAATATCCTGGAGCCGAAGTACTCCAGAATCTTAGGAATGGGTTCCGGTACAACGTTACGGTTCCCCAAACCCAAGTACCACTGGCAGCCGCTCTCCATGTACTCACAGAATGCAACCATTTGTATCGATAGACCCAATTATAGGCTCCGACACCCATAATTCAACACCCATGTGCTTGCCAGGCGCCTATAGGCTGCTCGGTCCCAGCACCTGTCCCATCAGCGGTCCTCGGCAATGCTAGACACATATCAGGTTCCACATACTTGGCCCCGCCAAAGGAAACCAAGCAGTATTGCCACTCCCAGACATAACGGAAAAAGTACAGCAAATCCCTAAATGTACGTGTGAGTGTAAAGTGTTAAAATCGTAAGTGTAGTGTTGTGAGTGTAAGTGTGTGTTAGACACGGGTGCCGCGAGGCTCGTCCAAGTCCTCTCAATAGATGCAGCTAGTCTGCACCCCCCTGCGGATGTATATGTGTTTGTGTGAGAGAGTGTGTGTGTGTATATATGTGGTGTGTATGTTGTGTGTAAGTGGAGTAAATGAGTGAGAGTAGAATGAGCTAGAGGTATCGTGGGGTCGCCAGGCCCATCAGCTGCTCACTTCAGCTGCCTCCGCCGGCCTAAGTACTTTAAACTAAACGTTTAGTCGCTAAAGCATTAAAATAACCTGGATCAAGAGCTATCGGAAAAAAAAGACTTGTCTAGTTTCTAAAAATTAACATAAGAAGGTTCATGACGTAAGTTTTAGCAAAGTGAAAGACAGAAAATTTTCTAGTGCGAGAGTAAATCGAAAGTAAACCATGAACGCCGTTGGTTTGCTTTTGGAGTAGCACGGTGGTGAGAAGATTTGTGAAATGTTCTTTAATACAGTATATATTTTTTTAAATCTGTCATTAAGTACTTGATTTAATATAACATATAAATAACTGTTATAGTTTTTTTAACGTTTCATTTGCAGACCGAATCGGTAACACGTAAGCGCACAACTAACCCTCCGCTTTCTCTGTCCTTCCTCAACCCCTTGGATGTTCTGCGGGAAAAGATACTTCTGGATATTAAGAAAAATCGAATACAAAAACAAATCGAAAACAACATGGAATATCTAAAGAAAATAGGGAAACGGTCCATTCTTGGTGACATGCTCACAGGCTATTCCTCCTAAGGTATGTGTAGAATGCACACCATCATATGCATATTAGTAGATTTTAGATTATCGTAGATTAGTTTTTGTGTTTGGGTGCACCTGCCACTGCAATTTTTTTTTAATTTTATTTTATTTTGTGGGCGAAAAACTTGAAAGATTACCATCGCCCAAAAACAGGATCGGAAAGCTATTACCACTTATAAAATTACCCAACTTTATAATTAAGTAAGAGAAATTTCCAAAGTTCAAAACAAAATTTCAAAAAGCTTAATTTTAAGGAATTAATAATAGTTACTAAAACATCATAAGAGCAAAAGGTAGGATATTTAAAATAAAGTATAATAAGTTATTATAATGTTTAAATAATAAAATATGACAGGGATGTATTTTTGCGTCATAAAACCATTAAGGTTATCATCGCCGTCACTCAAAATGAAAATATATTTAAGCGACGTAAGAAATTTATTACTCGGTCAATAGCCGAAGCATCATCTTTTAAAGATTCTTTTAAAGTACTGCCTAATCCACATAGTCGGCGCAGGTTCCTTAAGCCATTACAGTTTTGCAAAATATGTTCGATTGTGATGTGTGGTTCGCAAAGCTCACAAATACGTTGGTCCCCGCGTCCCATCAGACATACATGTGTCAAAAGGGAGTGACCAATACGAAGATGAGTAACCACAACCTCTTCCCTACAACTTCAACATAAAGACGACCTCCAAAAACTAACAGTATTTTTAATTCCCCTTAATTCGTTATTGCCGACAGCTGCTCACTCATTTTCCCAATTCAAGAAATTAATGTTCTTCACATATTACAGAAAATCTGAACAAATAACGAATTTCGTGTTTGGCAGCAGCAAAGTTGCTTCCTTTGCCGCAGTATCCGTTCTAGTGTTACCAGCTATTCCACAGTGACCAGGTATCTAACAAAATGACACACCAACACCTCGTAGTTCAAGCCTGTGGATGCAGCACAAAATATCTTGAACAAGATGATTTACTGAGCACATAACTTGAATAGCCTGCAGTACACTTTTAGAATCAAAACAAATCAGGTAATGGACTGAATCGGATACAACTGAGTTCAAAGCCTTAAAAATTGCAAATAATTCGGCGGTAAAGACACTACAAACTGAAGGTAATCCATACTTCTCCGTTTGACTAACTTGTGTAAAATACACAGCCGACATTATTATCCAATTTCGAACCGTCTGTGAAAATAATTTCACTAGATTTGGTAGGAATTAAGAAGATGACAAAACTCCTGACAGTACACAAGAAGTATGATGTGTGTTGTGTTTAGAATAAGCGGATAGTGTCAAATCGAAGGCTGGCATAGTCATTGTCCATGGCGGAATAAAAGAGAGACTTTTCAAACATTGGGGTTAGTTGAACGTGCAAGTCGGGAAAAACACGGAAACTTCTAACGCCTGGTTGTTAGACTAGAAGCGAGATGAAATATACTGCAGGAAATTGGCAAAGAAACACGCCAGTAAGAACGTTGTGTGCTGTTATATTTTGTTTCTAAATGTTTTATTCAATTACATAATACAATTTACATTTTTTTTTAATATGGCTTTTGGCGAAATGCACATGAAGGCTATCATCGCCGGACAGCAAAATATCCTACATGGGGGAGGTAACTAAATCTAAACATTGCTAATACTATACTAAAAACTAAAACACCATAGACACTAAAAGTAGATAACATAGCCTATATAAAATTAATAAACAAGGATTATCAGAAATAAAAATTTGAAAACAAAAAAAATATTTTATTTTATTTTAATATTTTTAATAAAATTATCGCATGTTTTATAGTCTAATAATCTAGAACTGTTGCGTTGTAATCTGAACTTCTGTTGTTTTTTTTTTTTTTGTTACAGATTTGTGTACCGCACCAACTTACACCGTGCTTTCAGCAAAGCAACTGTTCTTGTGTAAATAAATGTATATAAAGTAAATAAAATCATGTATTTATTTTCAAGTGCCAGATTTTTTCCATTCCTTATACAAAAATTATAAAACGACCATTTTGAAGCACATATTTCACAAACTATTGTGAGTTTAAACGCACAAGGACAACAAACAACAACAACAAACAACAAACAAATTAACTGCTACTATACTATATTCATATTTAATACAATGTAATACAATACACTAATTATGTATGTAAACAAAATGTAAGTGTGAGTGTATGAGTGTATGTTAAAAGCGATGGGATCATATAACCAAAAGATCAATCAAAAGTTCATTCAACCAAATTCTATACTAATATTTGGCCCAATACACTTTTGGTTGTAGTAAATGTAGTGTTGTAAGTTTAAGTGTGTGTTTTAGACTCGGGTACAGCAAGAAAAGGTTACTGATATTAGATAAAGATACAATGAATCGATAAGGAAACGTAGACAGGCGACGATTTGCTGAATAAATAGTCAATTGTTTATGTCCTGCATTTTGAGTAACCTTCTTTTTTTTATGAAAGAAATACATAGATAAAATGCAACAATTTTGATCGATATCATACGATATTTAGTGTCGGTATCGATACGATACTGCCAGTATCGAAAGAAAAACATCGATACCAATTAGTATCGAAAGTATCGGAACATATTTATCATGTTCAACACTTTGAAGAAAAGCACATTGAAGCTATTATCGCCTCCCTAAATGTAAGTATGAGTGTAAAGTGTTAAAGTCGTAAGTGTAGTGTTGTAAGTATAAGTGTGTGTTAGACTCGGATACCGCGAGGGACGTCTAAGTCTGCATCCCTTGCGGGGTCAACACTTTGTAGGTTACCGTTGAATATATTACCAAGATAATGTTCACACAATTACTCCGAAAACACGGAAATTAGTCCGACGATCATGTTCTTTTTTTCAACGGAATATGAACATATTAAACGCTTTCTTATGCAGTTTCTAACAACGATGACGACGGCGAAATCAGATTTTCAAAAACTTTTAAAATCGTATCTTTGAAGTGCTATATGTCCAACTGTTGAACGAATTTTGTTGGGTAACGAACCTGTTTAACCTATTACTTGAGCCGCCTCGGTGGTCTAATGGATAGCGTACTAGGCTTTCACCCCGATTACCCGGGTTCGATTCCCGGCGAGGGCTTGGCATTTTCATACGATATACATCATCCCATCGTCTGCATTAGCCCAAGTGTGCACAACAGTCAGACCTTAAAAAAAAAAAAAAAAAAAAAAAAATTAACCTATTACAATAATCGCTTGTTTTTACAAAAATCAAATAAATTAAATCTGACCAAAATTGCAAAGTGAGAGTGCTAACAGAGTAAAGTCTCAGGTCTGGGTTTTAATATAATGGCAGTTTCAATAGCTCATTTTCCAATTGACATTTGCTAAAAATTTAAGTACCCCTCCCAGAATGTATTACAAAATTGAGTAGTTACGCAATAAAGTGACCTAACAAGAAGGCATTGTTACAACCAGCTCGTTTCGAATCTGTTTGTCAATCCGTGAATGTCTGCCCACTTGTTCAGCGTGCAGGGACCCAGTCCTCTGATCAACAAACAGGTTCACAAGTTGTTGACGCTAACCTATATTGACTGTACGGAACCATCGACCTTCTCATTGTATTTCTTCGTTCACGCCGAACATAAAACATGATTTCCCAAGGCGATTCGAACAACGACGCTGAGATTTTAATCTTAAAGTCTACCTTTTGTCGAATCTGATTTGCGTAATACATCACAAAGATATTCAATTATTGTCCACAAATATTCATTTTGAACAGAAATTTATGTTCACTGAAATTTATGAATAACCGAAATTAATTTCTAACTGAAGTCAGTGTACCAGAAAAAATACGGAAATGGTTTATTTTTATTTTTCCCGATTTAGTCCGTAACCCCAAATTTCTTTTATTCCAAATTTTCTACGCCGGTTGAATTTTGAATGGTCTTGAGCCAAATCTGAGAAAATAGATCGATTATTACAAATTCTGAAGTGGCCCGTTACGTAAAGTAAATTAATTATTAAAGCAGCCAGATCAGTTCTAAGGGCCTGCCTGTACTGACCGCCTGGCTCACTACTCAACTAGTCCAACAGTTAAAGTGAAAAGTTCCGCGCAGTTTCGCCGCGTTAGTGCTTTTTTCGGAACGGCTGTCTCTATTTTCCACTGCAGAGTCTAGAGATAGACTTTCCACTAAATCCGACCATCAGTTTGCTATTTCTAAAACTGAAACATTTCCTTTTTCAGAGTGATACAGTCAGAATTTGTAGTTTAATGGCAGTGACCTTACTGACCGCAGCGACCAAACACAGGCTAATGTACAACAATTTTGACTGTTCAAAATTAATATCTGTATTACAAAATAAAAATAATAAAAATGACATTTTTAA
This sequence comes from Callitettix versicolor, assembly GCA_022606455.1. Lineage (NCBI taxonomy): Eukaryota > Metazoa > Arthropoda > Insecta > Hemiptera > Cercopidae > Callitettix > Callitettix versicolor. The sequence goes on along the minus strand of CM040186.1, from coordinate 41,931,897 downwards.
GTACTTTTGCGGGACTCTTTCAATATTTATAATAGGGAAAATATTAATATATGTAAATTTTAATGCCGATTATGATAGTGAAATCAGTATTTCACAAAAATAAAATAACGAAAAATACTTTGCTTCTACCATGTCAGCGAGACAGTTCCTTGTCCCCCTAACAGTAAAACATGTGTTCCCCCTTCATGAAATCTATGTAAGAGACAATAATGAATGATAATTAATGAACAAAATTAATCTTTCTCATCCAAATAGATATTAGTTCACAAGAATGTTTACATAATTATTTTTATCGTTGTTTTAAATTTTGATGATTACATGGTACCTATTCAAGAAGCACCTGCAGGTGTAAAGAATTAATCTCTAATTCGTCGAAATGGATTCAGTAGTTAATGTAGGTACTGCAGTCAACGTACAAGAAAATATAAAAGGATAAGACAGAAAATTTATGAAAACCATTTCCAAACTAATGCTTCTCAGCTTTCATATAACAGTTGTTAGAAATTATGTATTAGTTTTAATCTACTTTTTCGATAATTGTATGTGGACCTAAAGGTTTTCAAATCACTGCATGAAAACCCACAGGGCTTAATTTTTTACGTATAATAAACACTGGATTAAAGAGCTACAAAATACTTTGTACACATGCACAGTCAGAGATTCGACGGGAGGAACACTGCCGTATCTTTAGATCTTCAATAAACACGTGGTTTTGGGCATTTTTTTATAACAGTACTATTCCTATAAGTTGATTGTAGATAAAAAGTAGTAGACCTAGTAGTCAGACGTCGCGCTGTGAAAGAGCTTTTTACCCAAAGGTGATAAGAATACGAAGTTTTATATATATATATATATATATATATATATATATATATATATATATATATATATATAGAGAGAGAGAGAGAGAGAGAGAGAGAGAGAGAGAGAGAGAGAGACAATAATTGTAGACTTTGCTAGATTTAGTGTTGACAATGTAGTTTTTAGTATAGTAAGCATTTTCATTGTACGTAGAGAAGGAAGAGCAGAAGTTCAGTGTTAGTGAGGTTTCACTCAGTTCACATCTCAATGAATATGACAAGAACTTAAATAATTATTATAAGTTTTTAAGTGTATATTAAATTCTTATTGTAATTAATAAAAGTTGTTTTTTTAAAAGCGACATCCTCGAAACCATACCATAAGTGGCGCAGTCAGTACGACACTTCGGGAAAATTAGCGCATATATTTTTTCTTCAGTTTCAACTGATTAACCGAAGTGTCCAACAAAAGACCAACAGTTTAATTTAATAAGCGTATATTATTAAATTGCAACCAACCGGCAAAGTGAATATTTGCAACCGTAGAGTGAACAGCTACATCCGAAGTGAAGTGAAGTGTTTGTGCGAATTTTTCGTGGCAAGTGCGCGTAAAATGAGCAAAGTATTTTGGATCTTATTGTAAGTAGATTCCACAAAATAGTTTTGTATACTATATACCTACATTTATAATTTATACATTTATAATTAATTTAATTTTATTAATTAATTAACAAACAAAATAATTATATATCAAAGATTTGTAATGTTAATTTGTTAATTGAATCAATTGAATATTTCTAAATATAAACCAAACATAGGTTATCATAAATAATCGGTAGCGTTATTTTATACGTATTACATTTTATTATTTGATTTTCAACTTTAATTTTGATTTATTTTTGTGTGTAACTAAATATTACAATGTCCATCCCAATGCTGAAGAAAGAATACTGGACGATTCCAGAGTTCAGCGGAGAACCAACCATGCTTAATAGATTTATCACAATATGTGATAAAATGGTCAATAAATTCTTTGTAGCTGATAATTTAGAAGATTTACTAGGAATGCCTAGGGCATAAAAAGGGCGAAGCCCTCGATGTTGGGAATGTGGAAATACGAAAAATTCAGTACAAAGTTTACAGTAAATATATAGTATTTATTTTTGCTTTCAAATATTACATTTTATTATTAATTATTGTATTTCTTTCTTTATTAAAATTGTGTTGCTATTTGTTCAAGCCGTGATAATTCTGCACGTCTTCCTGCCTTTGCTTTGCTTTTATTAATTTTCTCGAGTCTGTTAAAATTAAATGTTGGTTTTAATAATAATCCAGCTAGAGTTTTTACACGAGACAGTGCAACGTAAGATAAACCAACTGAAAATCCTTTGTCTCCTAAATTGACTACAGCCGTATCCAATGTAAATCCTTAAGATCGATGAATGCTGAAAGCGTACCCAAGCATTAATGGAAACTGTTTCCTGGAACAGTGAACTCCTGATTTTTGAAAAGATGCTGTTACTGGTAAAATTGGAATTGATCGATTGTAAAGAGGGTGGACAGGTGCTGGAGGAATTGTTGGCAGAGGATTTATTGCACTTACTAAATTATCATAGAAAATTTTAGCAATTAAAACTTCTTGTTCAAAGGCCGAGTCAAAACTTACAGGGTTTGGTGCTCCAGATATCCACAGAAGGCCATGTAAATGGCATGAACCTCTGTGCTGAAATTCGAAACGAAACCAGTAGTCAGAAATTTAAAATTTTTAACATAAAATGTTTTTGATAAAAAAAGTTGCACGGTACGTAAAATAGTTTTCAACGATCACTGGATTATCGTTTATAAGTTTTTGACGTTTTTCTGCTATTTGATATTCACTTAATAATTCTTCTTCTTCACAATTCCAATTCAAGAGCCGAGACAAATCTGGCCACCACAAATCAGCAGCACTTAAAGTTAGAAATACAGTAGGCATTTTACACTGCTTGAGCTTAACTTCAAGTTCTGATTTACGCTGATACCAGTATGATTTTGTGCCAGAAATTTGCCCACACCAAAAACTCAAACTGGTTATTATTTGAGGATTTTCTACTATTTTAGTTTTAAGCTTGGTTCCATTAAAATGCGACTTTTTTGCAAAAATAGTTCCTTTTTGAATAGCATCATGTCGCTGAACTGTATTTAAAGCAAAAAATCGGAAACTTGGGTCTTTAGCAAAACGCTGATCTTTATATTATATTAAATATTGAAAATATTCTTTAACTGTAAGTTTTTTATTACGCCTGTTATCGTTCAATTCAGCCGATCCATAGGAAAATAGCGTTGGAAATGCCATACTTACATAACCTTCGCAGGTGAATTCATTGATAACATTAGTTCCTTTAGGCCATTGAATGACATTATTGACAGCATTTTGATTACGCTGAGCTTCTTGCAATCTGATGTTGTTGGTTATGTGGCTTTCATAAACTCCTTGCAATTGATCATATTCAGGGTCGTTTGTATTTTCAAGTTCAACTGCAGGAATTTGATTATATATACTGGCATCTAATGGCAGCTGTAATAAAAGCTCATTATCAATATCGATGTCGGCATAGAAAGGATTATTGTGTTTTAAAAAATTTAGAGCATTTATGATTTTGGATCGTCTGACATGAAAATCACGATGACCGCTGAAACCTTCGCGCCTGATAACTATCAAACTTAACGAAGCAGGAGTACACGGCAGTTTTAGTACGATTTCATTAACATCTTGTCCGATATTAATGATGTTACCTTTGTACGCGTATTGACCCGGAAGAGCTCGTGATTTTACTCTATATACACGCATAACAGGATGCACTTTTGCAATTAAAAGCTGTTCTACATATGTAAGATCTTTCAGTTCATTTGGAATGGTACCTGGATCCATGTAATTTACTGCAGTAAATTTGTTCAGTTTTTTTTCCAGCGAAAAACCGTTAAGGTTATCATCGCCGAGGCACGATATTAATAAAATAAAATTTTGGTATATCACAGTTTGACAATAATACTAATTTAAAATAATATAAAATAACAGCTATAAATACTATTTCCTAAAACTAGTTAACAATAAAATATAACAACAAATAAATAAATAAATAAAACTAAACAACAAGGAAAACAAAGCATTAGATTAATAATAACAAATTAAGATAAATATATAGATACAAATATACAACTTGTTGCAGGGCTGTAAAGAGGCCCTGCAATATTATTTTAAGTTAAATTTGATTAAACAAATTTAGACAATGAAAGAATTTCAGTGTCCAGACAATGGCCGAGACACTATCTCCCAACGTCCTCTGCATACTATTTCCCAGACCACATACACGCCTTATATTTTGAAAACCATCACAGTCTAGCAATATATGTCTTACTGTGCTGGTTTCTCCACACAACTCGCACCGAGGCGGGTCCCCACGTTCCATCAGAAATCCATGTGTTAGCATGGAGTGGCCAATGCGAAGGCGGGTAACCATAACCTCTTCTCTGCGACTTCCACATATTGACGACTCCCAAGGACGAACAGTATTTTTAATTACCCTCAATTTGTTACTGCTTGTAGCTGCCCATTCATTTTCCCACTGTAGAAGAATTAAATGTTTTACGTGACAAAGAAAGTCAGACAGAATTACACGTTGAGTGCATGGCGGTAGAATGGTAGCTTCCTTTGCCGCATTATCCGCTACAGTGTTTCCAAATATTCCACAGTGGCCAGGAATCCAGATAAAAGATAATCTTGCACCTCGTAGCTCAAGTCTATGGACAGAGCACAGAATATCTTGAACCAGAGGGTTTACCGAATACATATCCTGGATTGCCTGGAGTGCACTTTTTGAATCGGAACACACTACGTAATGCAAACTATCGAATTCAATAGTGTTTAGAGCCTTTAAGATGGCAAAGAGTTCGGCTGTAAAGACACTACAAGTTGAGGGTAATCCATACTTATACGTTTCGTCCAGTGAGTAAAATGCACACCCAACATTGTTATTCATCTTAGAGCCATCTGTGAAAATAAATTTAGCAGATGGATCTGAACTAGTCAGTCGAAAACACTCACGTTGATACACAATGTTAGGAGTGTTGTCTTTCAGGTATGCACACAAGGAGAAATCACAGGTCGGCATATTGATTTTCCATGGAGGGACAAGACAAAAGGACCTTTCAAACATTGGGGGCAGTTCAATATCTAAGTCATCTAAAATACGGGAAGTTCTAATACCAAGAGGAGCAGTAGCATTCGGTCGAGTTTCATACTGTCGCACCAATTGATTTTTGAAAACTGTATTAAAAGCAGGGTACCATGGTTTAGATGATAAATTGCTTACATAAGTTAACTGTAGTTTCTGTCTCCGTCGAGAGAGTGAAGGTTCCCCAGCCTCGGCTAGAATGCTTACAACGGGACTAGAACGGAAGGCTCCAGAGACGAGTCGTATTGCAGAGTGATGGACTGGGTCTATTTTTTTCAATACGGATAGTCGTGCAGACAAAAATACAATGCTGCCATAATCAATTCGCGTACGAATCACCGCACGGTAAAACATCATCATACAAGTTCTATCAGCGCCCCATCGAGAACCACTAAGCACCCTCAACATATCGAGAATTTTGTTACATCGTAATTATAAATCACGCAAATGAGGGTTCCATGATAGTCTTTGGCCGAATATTAACCCCAAAAATCGAACAGATGGAATGTTCCGAATTTCTGTACCATCGAGAAATATTGAAGGAGTTCGGATCTGTCGACGGCGACTGAAGGCAATACATTGAGTTTTAGCGGCAGAAAATTTAAACACAGTAGAATTCGTCCATGACAGCAATCTATTTACTGTAAGCTGAAGTGTTCTTTCAGCTGTGGCCAAACTTCCAGCACCAACATAAATTGCGAAGTCATCCACAAATAGAGAGCAGCGAACAGGAGACCGCACATTAGTAGTTATACTATTGATAGCAACGGCAAACAAGGTCACACTACGTACACTTCCCTGCGGGACGCCATTCTCTAACCGAAAACGATCTGACAATGTAGATCCAAGGCGTACTCTGAAATATCTGTTTGAGAGAAAATTTTTAATAAAACCTAGTATATTACCTTGTATACCCCATGATTTTAATGTATTTAGTATTCCTCTTCTCCAAGCCATATCATATGCCTTCTCTAGGTCAAATAATATTGCAACAAGTGTTTGACGTAACAGAAAGGCATTTTGGATTGCAGATTCTAATAAAACTAACTGATCGATGGAAGATCGTCCTTGCCTAAAACCGCACTAGTCCTTAGAGAGTAAATTATTATTTTCTAAATACCAAACAAGACGGCGATTTACCATTTTCTCCACTAGCTTGCATAACACACTTGTAAGAGTAATAGGGCGGTAGCTGTTTGGATCAGTTTTATCTTTGCCTGGCTTAAGAATAGGAATCACTGTTGCTTCCAACCAAACATCAGGGAAAGAGTGTTCCTCAAACATACGATTGTATATCTTCAGGAGGGAAATCCTCCCCGATGTTGGAAGATTTTTAATCATGGAATATACAAGGTTATCAGGGCCTGGTGCTGAATCTGAAGAGTATGACAGTGCAGATTCCAGCTCTTCTATTGAGAAGGGCGCGTGCAAAGGAGAAACAGAGGTACCAACGACGAATGGAATTGCTTCTTGGGTATTTTTGAAAAGACAAAAACCATTGCTATAGGAAGTAGACGAAGAATAATCTGCAAAATATAAACCCAATGAATTAACAATATCTCGAGGATCAAAACTTATTATTCCATTCCGTTGTTTGATGCCCATCAAGGGAGTTAATGGAGATGAACCAGAAACGGAACGGAGTTTCTTCCAAACAGTTGATACTGGTGTTGTTCTTGATATTGTGTTAATATACTGGGTCCAAGAATTCTTTCTACTTTGTCTAAATATTCTACGAACTCTAGCTCGGAGAATTTTATACCTCTCAAGATTTTCATTCGTTGGTCGTCTGTTGAACCTTCTTAGAGCTCGTCTACGTAAAAGCAAGGCATGCTTACAGTCCTTAGTCAACCAAGGAACGGGGGGGACGAGATTGATGAGTCGAGGTTTGAGGAATAGTTTTATGTGCTACGTCTAAAATATTTTCAGTTAAAGTTTGTACTATTTCATTAATAGAGTTAAAATCTTCAATGTCAGGTGATACAAATTGTTCTGTGAAATCCACCCATTGTGCCTTTTGTAGAATCCACCGCGGAGGGCGTTGATTCGGACGGTGGAATGTACAAAGTGAAACATTAATCGGAGTATGATCGCTGCCGTAAAGATCAGACATCGCCGACCATTCGAACTTCGTTGCCAAAATTGGACTGCAAAAGGTCAAATCAACGACTGTCCAACCACCTGTAGAAGACGATAAGTGTGTTGGGGAACCATTATTTAAAAGACATAGATCTAATGTAGTCCTTATATTGTCAATTCGGTTTCCTCGTGAATTACATGTAGTAGAGCCCCACGATGTGTGGTGAGCATTAAAATCACCCATCAATAGAAAGGGGACAGGTAACTGAATTAATAAGTTAACTAAGTCGTTGTTTTGGAAAGCATAGCTAGGCGGTAAATAAATGCAACATATGGTAAGTTTAAATGGTACGGTAGTCTGAACTGCGACAGCTTGTAAAGGAGTTATTAAGTCCACAGGAACGGCATCAGGAGAGTCACGAGCGAGTATGGCTACCCCACCCTTCGCTCGTTCTTCCATTATGAAGTCGGCCCTGACAACAGAATATCCTCTTAAATTGAAAGTGTGCGATTGGTGAAGGTGCGTCTCTTGAAGGCAAATGAATAATGGAGACGTATCGCGTACAAGAAGTTTTAAATCTTCAATATGACTTTTGGCTCCGTTAATGTTCCACTGTATCACGTTGTTATAAATGGAAAGCGTTGACATTGAAAATTAAGAAATATAATGACTAGTATATGGTAGGATTTAATTTAGCTACGTCAGTTGTACATACATCCGGTTTATCCATATCCACGGACATCGAATCACTACTGTGACTGATGTCCGAGTCAGATGATTTTTTTAATTTAATTTGTGGAGGTTTACCATTGGGATCTCCTTTAAGACTTTTTTCTATTTTTTTAACAGGTTTGTTTCCTGCAATGTTAGATTTTTTATTTTTTAAACCAACTGATGGAGGAGCAGTATTCGATTTCTTCTTCAGAAAGTATTCCAGGCCAGGAGAGATCTTTACGTCAACAGGCTTAAGTACCTGTGACTTTGAAAGAAGAGGTTTTTTTGAGACAGTCGTTTTTGTAGTCTGGCTTACATCGGTTGTGTCAGGAGTAAAAGGTGTCTTAACATTAGACGATGTTAATTTTTTGAAGCGGATGATAGTGAAATCGGAGTAGGTGTGGTACATGATGGAACAGAAACTTGTTCAAATGCAGAAGCAGGAGTAAAACCTTTAGAAAGTAGGGCCATCAGTTGAGCTACCTGTTCCGTCAGAACCTGGACGGTCTTGGTGAGCTCACTACAACTGGTGCAGGATGGCTTCTTGCTGGTAGAGACAACCGTGGCAAAAGATTTGCTTTCAACCGGAGACTTTGACAGCTTGTACAACTTTCTGGCTTCAGAAAAAGAAATTTTATCCGTAGTCATGATAGTTAATATTGCTTTTTCTTCTTTATATTTTGGAAAGTTCAAAGATCGAGCAGGATGATCACCCTCGCATTTTTTTTTTCGGCGAAAAACCGTTCAGGTTATCATCGCCGTCACGAAGAATGAAAGTATATACAAAGAAAATTAAACGAAATTGTACTTAAGAAAAAAAACATTTTTTTTTTTTTTTCGAAAAACCGTTTAGGTTATCATCGCCGTCACGAAGGATTAAAGTATATAAAAAAAAATTTAATTAACCAAAATTTAACTTAAGAAAAAAACAACAACAACAAAAACAACAACAACAAACTATAACAGTAACAATAAATTAACAATTTAGATAACAGGTATATATATATTACACTTAAGAACTAAATAACAATAAATAATGAATAAAATTTAATAACAATTCGTAAAATAATGCAAAACATAACAGAAATAAAGTTTTTAAATAAAATAAATAAATAAAATAACACAAGAAACTACAAATACAATAAATTAAATTTTATTTAAAACATTCAGACGATGAAGGAAGTCTAGAACCCGGTCAACGGCCGAGGCACTATCTCCCAACATCGTCTGCAAACAGTTGCTCAGACCACACATAAAACGCACATTTTGGAAACCATCACAATCGAGTAATATATGTCTTATTGTGATGGTTTCCCTACAGAACTCGCATTTAGGTGGGTCCCCGCGTTCCATCAGAAATCCATGCGTTAACATGGAGTGACCGATGCGAAGGCGGGTGATCACCACCTCTTCTCTGCGACTTGCACGTATTGACGACCCCAAGGACGAACTGTACTTTTGATTACCCTCAATTTATTACAGCTTGTAGCTGCCCATTCATTTTCCCACTGTAGATGAATTAAATGTTTTACGTGACAAAGGAAGTCAGACACGATTACACGTTGAGTGCATGGTAGAAGAAAAGTTGCTTCCTTTGCCGCATTATCCGCTATAGTGTTTCCAGATATTCCACAGTGGCTAGGAATCCAGATAAATGATACTCTTGCACCTCGTAGTTCAAGTCTATGGACAGAACACAGAACATCTTGAACCAGAGGGTTTACCGAATACATATCCTGCATTGCCTGGAGTGCACTTTTTGAATCGGAACAAACTACGTAATGCAAACTATCGAATTCAAAAGTGATTAGAGCCTTTAAGATGGCAAAGAGTTCGGCTGTAAAGACACTGCAAGTTGAGGGTAATCCATACTTATACGTTTCGTCCAATGAGTAAAATGCACACCCAACATTGTTATTCATCTTAGAGCCATCTGTGAAAATAAATTTAGCAGATGGATATGAACTAGTCAGTCGAAAAACTCACGTTGATACACAATGTTAGGAGTGTTGTCTTTCTGGTATGCACATAAGGAGAAATCAAATGTCGGCATATTGATTTTCCATGGAGGGACAAGACAAAAGGACCTTTCAAACATTGGGGTAGTTCAATACGTAAGTCATCAAAAATACGGGAAGTTCTAATACCAAGAGGAGCAGTAGCATTCGGTCGAGTTTCATACTGTCGCACCAATTGATTTTTGAAAACTGTATTAAAAGCAGGGTGCCAAGGTTTAGATGATAAATTGCTTACATAAGTTAGCTGTAGTTTCTGTCTCCGTCGAAAGAGTGAAGGTTCCCCAGTCTCGGCTAGAATGCTTACAACGGGACTAGAACGGAAGGCTCCAGAGACGAGTCGTATTGCAGAGTGATGGACTGGGTCTATTTTTTTTAATACGGATGGTCGTGCAGACGAATATACAATGCTGCCATAATCAATCCGCGAACGAATCACCGCACGGTAAAACATCAGCATACAGGTCCTATCAGCGCCCCATCGAGAACCACTAAGCACCCTCAACATATCGAGAATTTTATTACATCGTAACTTTAAATCACGCAAATGAGGGTTCCATGATAGTCTTTGGTCGAATATTAACCCCAAAAATCGAACAGATGGAATGGTCCGAATTTCTGTACCATCGAGAAATATTGAAGGAGTTCGGATCTGTCGACGGCGACTGAAGGCAATACATTGAGTTTTGGCGGCAGAAAATTTAAACCCAGTTGAATTCGTCCATGACTGCAATCTATTTACTGTAAGCTGAAGTGTTCTTTCAGCTGTGGCCAAACTTCTAGCACCAACATAAATTGCAAAGTCATCCACAAATAGAGAACAGCGAACAGGAGACCGCACATTAGTAGTTATACTATTGATAGCAACGGCAAACAAAGTCACACTAAGTACACTTCCCTGCGGGACGCCATTCTCTAACCAAAAACGATCTGACAATGTAGATCCAAGGCGTACTCTGAAATATCTGTTTGACAGAAAATTTTTAATAAAACCTAGTATATTACCTTGTATACCCCATGATTTTAATGTATTTAGTATTCCTCTTCTCCAAGCCATATCATATGCCTTCTCTAGGTCAAAGAATATTGCAACAAGTGTTTGACGTAACAGAAAGGCATTTTGGATTGCAGATTCTAATAAAACTAACTGATCGATGGAAGATCGCCCTTGCCTAAAACCACACTGGTCCTTAGAGAGTAAATTATTATTTTCTAAGTACCAAACAAGACGGCGATTTACCATTTTCTCCACTAGCTTGCATAGCACACTAGTAAGAGAAATAGGGCGGTAGCTGTTTGGATCAGTTTTATCTTTGCCTGGCTTAAGAATAGGAATCACTGTTGCTTCCAACCAAACATCAGGGAAAGAGTGTTCCTCAAACATACGATTGTATATCTTCAGGAGGGAAATCCTCCCCGATGTTGGAAGATTTTTAATCATGGAATATACAAGGTTATCAGGGCCTGGTGCTGAATCTGAAGAGGATGACAGTGCAGATTCCAGCTCTTCTATTGAGAAGGGCGCGTTCAAAGGAGAAACAGACGTACCAACGACGAATGGCATTGCTTCTTGAGTATTTTTGAAACGACAAAACCATTGCTATAGGAAGTAGACGAAGAATAATCCGCAAAATATAAACCCAATGTATTAACAATATCTCGAGGATCAAAACTTATTATTCCGTTCCGTTGTTTGATGCCCATCAAAGGAGTTGATGGAGATGAACCAGAAACGGAACGGAGTTTCTTCCAAACAGTTGATACTGGTGTTGTTCTTGATATTGTGTTAATATACTGGGTCCAAGAATTTTTTCTACTTTGTCTAAATATTCTACGAGCTCTAGCTCGGAGAATTTTATACCTCTCAAGATTTTCACTCGTTGGTCGTCTGTTGAACCTTCTTAGAGCTCGTCTACGTAAAAGCAAGGCATTCTTACAGTCCTCAGTCCACCAAGGAACGGGGGGACGAGATTGATGAGTCGAGGTTTGAGGAATAGTTTTATGTGCTACGTCTAAAATATTTTCAGTTAAAGTTTGTACTATTTCATTAATAGAGTTAATATCTTCAATGTCAGGTGATACAAATTGTTCTGTGAAATCCACCCATTGTGCCTTTTGTAGAATCCACCGCGGAGGGCGTTGATTCGGACGGTGGAATGTACAAAGTGAAACATTAATCGGAGTATGATCGCTGCCGTACAGATCAGACATCGCCGACCATTCGAACTTCGTTGCCAAAATTGGACTGCAAAAGGTCAAATCAACGACTGTCCAACCACCTGTAGAAGACGATAAGTGTGTTGGGGAACCATTATTTAAAAGACATAGATCTAATGTAGTCCTTATATTGTCAATTCGATTTCCTCGTGAGTTACATGTAGTAGAGCCCCACGATGTGTGGTGAGCATTAAAATCACCCATCAATAGAAAGGGGACAGGTAACTGAATTAATAAGTTAACTAAGTCGTTGTCTTGGAAGGCATAGCTAGGTGGTAAATAAATGCAACATATGGTAAGTTTAAATGGTACGGTAGTCTGAACTGCGACAGCTTGTAAAGGAGTTACTATGTCTACAGGGACGGCATCAATAGAGTCACGAGCTAGTATGGCTACCCCACCCTTCGCTCGTTCTTCCGTTATGAAGTCGGCCCTGACAACAGAATACCCTCTTAAATTGAAAGTGTGCGATTGGTGAAGGTGCGTCTCTTGAAGGCAAATGAATAATGGAGACGTATCGCGTACAAGAAGTTTTAAATCTTCAATATGACTTTTGGCTCCGTTAATGTTCCACTGTATCACATTGTTGTAAATGGAAGGCGTTGACATTGAAAATTAATACTTTAGTTTATGATAGGATTCATATTTTCAATAGAGCATGCTTTAGATTGGTCAGAATCAACAGACACAGAGTCACAACTAATGTCAGACTCTGATGATTTTTTGGTTTTGTTTACAAGAGGTTTAGTACTAGAACCTCCTTTAGAAGTTTTTTCATTTTTTTTAACAAGGTTTTTCCCTATAGTCGAATTTTTATTTTTAGGTCCAACAGTCGGTGGACAAGTGTTTGATTTTTTTAAAAAGTATTCCAGTCCTGGAGTGGTTTTTGTCCACAGGCTTCAACACTTGCGACGTTGTCATTCGTGGCTTGGTCACTGGAAATTTAATATCTTTTTTAAATGTAGGCTCAGGAGTTACTTTTACAGGAGAAAGCAAAGTAGGGCCTTCCTTCACAATCGGAACCGAAATTTGTGCGACATTGGACGTTAACATAGCTAACAACTGAGCAACTTGATCAGTCAAAACTTTTACAGTTTTGGTTAGCTCATCACAATTCACACAAGACATTTTTTGATTGGCTGTAGCAGAAGCAAACGATTTTCCACTTATAAGAGGCTTGGAGCTTTTATGGATCTTCTTGGCTTCAGAAAAGGATACCTTATCTTTGGCCATTATGGTAAGAATGGATTTTTCTTCAAGAAACTTGGGACAGATCGAAGATCGAGCGGGATGATCACCGCCACAATTCACACATTGTGGGCTAACTTGACAACCTTCACCAGAATGACCTTGATTACCGCAATTTCCGCAAACCTCAGGCTTCGTGCACGACGAACTCATATGACCGAAGCCTTGACATTTAAAACAACGCCTTGGATTCGGAACATATGGCCTCACCGACAGCCTTTGATAACCAGCATAGATATAATCAGGTATTTTAGGTTTTCCAAATGTCAAGATCAAGGAGGTTGTGGGGATTTTTTGTCCCTTTTCCATTCGCATTATCCTGCAGACATCAACTACAGCTTCTGAAGTCAACTCCGTCTTAATTTCACTTAGATCCACATGTAAAAGATCTCGGCAACTTATGACACCTTTTGCAAAATTTAAGGTTCTGTGGGGTTCTACACATACCTTGACTGTTTCAAAGAAGGAAGTCATTTTTAATAGCGACTGGGTCTGTTTGTCGCTATTTGTTTGTACAAGTAAAGTCCTGTTTTGTAGTTTTTGATAGAAACTACGGGCCTGCCCTACCAACAATGGCTTTATTAATTAAAAACGGCGAGACTTTGGACAAATCCGCTCCTTCCGTTGCATTTTTGATGATTAAGAATCTCGGAGAAGGTAACGTAAAGTTACCATCTCCTTGAACATTTGGTTTAGTCTCTTTTGCTATTGCTGCACTAACATCACTTTCTACAGACTCGTTTGACAAGGTCAAACGATGCCTCTTTAAACTCATTTTGGCGTTTTGTTTGTTGTTCTCCATAGTTAGTTTGCCGAGCGATTCATGAATGCAGATTTTTCGAACAACTGGCACAGGATACTCGAACTAAAGCGAGAATCCCCAATAAAAAAAAAAAAAAGAAAGAAAGCGATGACCACGCGATGTACGAATCGATGAGGCAAACGCCTAATGTTTCCTTATCAGGCCAGGATGTGACAGACTTTGAAGAAACCCAATTCGATGACGAAAATTACCAAAATAATAGCAATTTCGATACCGAGGAAACCAACGAAGTTGATAACGCATGCAGTTTAGAACAGAATATTTTTTTAGGACTTACTGTAATGAAGAGCAATTTTCCATAATGAACATCGACAAAAATGAATTACCCTATCTATGGCCCAAAAACCAACCTAAAATTTTTTTGATAGACACAAGGTCATTTATTACCAAACCAATAGCGTTTCGCATGTTCAAAAATACATTAAATCAGGAGCCGTTTGAAGTTTCCACAGCACACGGTGTCTCAAAAGAAAAATTTAGATGTAAATTGCCTTTATTGGGGAAGAAAATAACAAAATTCTATCTATTTAATTTTCATAAAAATTTCGATCTACTACTAGGACTTGACAATATGAAGTAACAAAAAATTAATTTAGACTTTGTGCATAATCAGCTAATATTTTGCGAAAAAAAGATTCCTATACATTATTTCAATACGGAAAAGGAAAACAACAACAACAATAATAATAACAAAGATACACCTCCAAAAAAGATCACATGCCATCTCATTAAAGCTAGATGGCTTTAAACAAGTAATAAAAATTAAAATTGGTAATTTAAATAATGGAAAGGGGATACTATCGTACAAAGAAAGTGATGGGTTGGAAATATCACTATGTTTATTGAAAGTTATAGAAGGGGAAGCACTTTGTCCTATTATAAATATCACAACAGACGATAGATGTTTAGTAGTTGAACCCTTAAAACTTGAACCATTAAGTAACTTCAAAATCTGTAAAAGAAACAAACAAGAAATATATAAAGAAAACAACCTTAATTTTAATTTTTTGAATCACAAAAATAATAAATTAGACCTAAATAAATTTAGAACCAACCATATGAATTCAGAAGAAAAAAAATGAGATCATGAAATTACTAGAAGAATATCCGACTTATTTCACACAGAAAATAATGACCTGACCTTTAAACAAAATTACACACATAATCAGAACCATATATGAGATTCCTGTTTATTTTAGGAATTATCGATATCCGGAAATCTATCGCAAGAAAATCTATCAGTGGACAAACAAATACAGGATATGTTAGAACAAAAAATAATACAACCATCTCACTCACCTTGGAATTCACCTATTTGGATAGTACCCAAGAAAGCAGATGCATCTAATAAGCAGAAATTTAGACTGGTAATTGATTTCAGAGGTTTGAACGCTAAGACAGTCGATGACAAATTCCCTTTACCTAATATAACGGACATTTTGGATAAGCTTGGGAGGTCTCAATACTTTAGCACCCTAGACCTCGCATCTGGTTTCCACCAAGTGGAGATGCACCCCGATAGTGTCGATAAAATAGCCTTTTCGACGGAAACCGTGCACTTTGAATTTTTAAGAATGCTGTTCTATCTCGAAAATAGCCCACCGACTTTCCAAAGAGTAATGAACAACATTTTACGTGGGATCCAAAATGAATCATGCTTGACCTACCTCGACGATACAATAATATATTCTACTAGTTTACAAGAACACATAAATAGGTTAAGAGAATTTTCAACAGATTAAGAGAAGCCAATTTTAAAATTCAACCTGATAAAACAGACTTTTTAAGGAAAGAGGTCGCTTATTTAGGGCATACAGTGACACCGGAAGGAGTTAAACCTAACCCAGACAAAATCACAGCTATAAAAAACTACCCAATTCCGAAAACGCCAAAAGAAATAAAAGGATTTCTTAGACTACTTACTTGGCTACTACAGAAAGTTTATTAAGGGCTTCGCGAAAATAACAAAAAAATTCACCCACTGTTTAAAAAAAGAAGTCGAAATTGATATTAATAAATCTGAATATATAAACTGTTTTGAAACTTGCAAAAATATCTTGTGTAATAAACCTTTATTAACAATATCCGGACTTTGAAAAAGAATTTATTCTGACAACTGACACAAGCAATTATGCGGTAGGAGCAATTTTATCACAAATCAAAAACGGAGCAGACCTACCAGTAGCACACGCCAGCAGAAATCTTAATAAAAGCGAAATGCAATATCCTGCCATTGAGAAAGAACTCCTTGCAATCATTTTTGGAACTAAATACTTCAGACCTTACCTAAACCCCTACAGTGGTTGTTTTTCGTTAAAGAACCAAATTCCAGGTTACTCAGGTGGAGATTAAAATTAGAGGAGTACGATTATGAGATTAGGTACAAAAAAGGAAAATTAAACCGAAATGCCGACGACTTGTTGAGGATACAGCTAAATATCACTGAGCATAATGCGAACAATCAGCTACACAAAACAATAGTCGAGTCGACTAGTTTGAACTTTCCTGAATTGGACTATAATGAATCAATAATCGCACATTTTGACGCGGAAGAATTAACACACGCTGCAGATCAAGAGGAAATGAACGCAGAAAGCGACCAGATCATCCATTCTAATTTTGAAGAGAACACGCAAGTGGAAATAGCCATCTCAGACGAGCTGGTAAATTTTGGAAAAAACCAAATTTTGCTAAGTCTTGTGAAATATCAACCTAAAGACGTAAAAATACTAAAACTATTTGGAACCAGTAAAAGAAGATTAATAGTTGAAATATCTGAAAATAACTTAAATAATGACATTGTTAAGTTTGTGAAGGAATATTTGGTATCCAATGTTAAATATAATATTTATTTTGAAAACAACTTTTATGAAAAATTTGTGACTTGTATAACTAAAAATTTCAAAAATTCTAAACTTTTGTTAGTTAAATGTAACATTAAGTTGTTAGATGTGAATAGAGAAGATGAAATTCAGGAAATAATAGAAAATTACCATCTAAGCAAAACTAATCATCGTGGTATACAAGAGACTTATGAACAAATGAAGCGAAAATTCTATTTGCCCAATATTAAAACATACATACATCCAAAATTTTATTAATAACTGTGGAATTTGTTTATCTGCAAAATACGAGCGCATACCATTTAAACATGAAATGAACCTTAGACCCACACCATCAAAACCGCTACAGATAGTGCACGTAGATAGGCATTTAACTAGAGAAGAACAGATTTCTGAGTATCTTTGACGGCTTCTCCAGTTACTCACAGGTGTACCGCTTAGGAGGCGCCCACGCGCTTGAGGGTTTTTTTTTTTTTTTTATACAGCTTTTGGCGAAAACATGAAGCATCATGGCCGTCCATTGAATCATCTTTTAAAATTGCTTCCATAGAGGAATCCAATCCACGCATTTGACGCATGTTTTTGAAACCATCACAATCCAGAAGTAAATGTTTGAATATGATGATATCACCACAAAACTGACATGTAGGTGGGTCCCCACGCGCCATGAGAAATCCATGCGTTAACTTTGAATGTCCAATGCGAAGACGGGTAACAACCACCTCTTCTCTACGACTAACACGTATTGATGACCCCCAAGGACGAACAGTACTCTTAATTACCCTCAATTTGTTATTGCCAAAGGCTACCCATTCATTTTCCCAAAGCGAATGTAGAAGATGTTTCGCTTCGCAAATAAAATCTGAACAAATAACACGTTGCGTGCTTGGCGGCAGCAGAGTAGCTTCCTTTGCCGCAATATCCGCTCTAGTGTTCCCAATTATCCCACTGTGTCCAGGTACCCAACAAAATGTTGTTTTTACACCTCGTAGTTCAAGCCTATAGATGGAGCACAAGATATCTTGAACCAGAGAGTTTATTGAATACATGTCTTGTACAGCCTGCAGTGCACTCTTAGAATCGGAACACACTTGATAATGCACAAAATCGGATTCAACGGTAGAGTTCAGAGCTTTAAGGATGGCGAATAATTCGGCAGTAAAGACACCACAAACTGAGGGTAATCCATATTTCTTGGTTTGGCCTGTTCTGTAAAATGCACAACCGACGTTGTTCTCCAGTTTTGAACCGTCAGTAAAAATAATGTCACTGAATGGGTAGGATTGAAGAACATGATGAAACTCCTGGCGATACACAATATCGGGTTAGTTACGTTTTGGAAAAGATAGCAATGATGACTCAAAGGTTGGCATAGGGATACACCATGGAGCGAAAAAACATTGAGTCCTTTCAAACACTGAGGGTAGCTCGATACCCAAGTAGTCAAAAACACAGGAAGACCTAATGCCAAGCGGAGCAGTAGCATGCGGACGAGATTCATATTGTCGGAGTAACTGATTATTGAAAACAATATTGTAGCAGGGTGCCATGGCTTACATGATAAATTGCTTACGTAACTTACTTGCAACTGCTGTCTCCATTGCGAGAGTGAAGGTTCACCAACTTCCGCCAGCATACTCACAACGGGACTAGAACGAAAAACACCAGACGCAAGACGGATTGCAGAATGATGGACAGGATCTAGTATCTTTAATGCGGAAGGTCGCGCTGATGAATAAACAATGCTGCCATAATCAATTCGAGAACGAATGACCGCTCGATAAAACATAAGCATACACGTCCTATCAGCGCCCCATCGAGAGCCACTAAGTACCTTCAACATATCAAGAATTTTGTTACACCGGGATTTTAAATCGCGTAGGTGAAGGTTCCACGATAGTTTTTCGTCGAATATTAGGCCCATAAATCGAACAGATGGAGTAGTCCGAAGCTTTATGCCATCAAGGTATATCGAAGGTGACTGAATATGTCGACGGCGACTGAAGGCAATGCATTGGATTTTGGCAGCAGAAAATTTAAAGCCTGTAGACCTCGTCCACGACTGCAATCTATTCATTACCAATTGAAGGGATCTTTCAGCTGTTACTATGTTTCTAGTGCTCACGTATATAGCAAAATCGTCTACAAATAGCGAACATTGGACAGGGGACTGTACATTAGAGGTTATGCTATTTATTGCAACTGCAAACAGGGTTACACTAAGTACACTCCCCTGTGGAACACCATTCTCTCAGTGAAAACGATCCGACATCGTAGTTCCAAGTCGCACCCTGAAATGCCTATCAGAAAGAAAGTTATTAATGAAGGCAAGAATTCTGCCTTGTATTCCCCATGATTTTTAGGTATTGAGAATTCCTCTTCTCCACGCCATGTCATATGCTTTCTCTAGGTCGAAGAAAACAGCCACAAGCGTACGACGCAAGAGAAAAGCATTTTGGATTGCAGACTCTAATAAAAATAATTGGTCCATAGAAGATCGTCCCTGTCTGAATCCGCACTGATCTTTGGATAGTAGGTTGTTTGTTTCCAAGTACCAAACGAGACGACGATTTACCATTTTCTCTACCAGTTTGCAAAGAATGCTGGTAAGGGAAATAGGACGATAGCTACTTGGTTCAGTTTTATCTTTGCCTTGTTTAAGAAGAGGAATTACTACAGCTTCCAACCAAGCATCAGGAAAAGTATGCTCTACGAATATTCGATTGTATATGGCAAGAAGTGTAAGCCTGCCTGATGTTGGAAGATTTTTAATCATGGAGTATACAAGGTTATCGGGACCTGGAGCTGAATATGTGGTGGATGACAGTGCAGATTCCAGCTCCTGCAAAGTAAACGAACTATTCAAAGGACAATCTAAAGATGGACCGACGGTGAACGGCATTGCTTCTGCTGCAATTTTGTATTTACAGAAGGCATTGTTATAGGCAGTGTTAGCAGAATATCTTGCAAAAGAAGACCCCAAAATATTCGCGACATCGTACCAATTTGAAATTAATTTTCCATTGTTTTTTTAAGACCCATTAAGTGAGTGGATGGTAAAGGGCCTGAAACTGAACGAAGTTTTTTCCAAACAACAGATGTAGGCGTTGTCCCAGATATTGTTCCTATATATTGGGTCCAAGAGTCTTTTCTACTCTGCCTGATTATCCTACGAGCTTTGGCTAGTAAAATTTTATACTGTTCAAGATTGTCATCCGTTGGGCTATTGTTGAATCTCCTCAGAGCTCTTCTAAGTTCACGAATTGCTACCTTACATTTCTCGTTCCACCAAGGAACAGGTGGACGTGGTGGAAGTGTGGAGGTTTTAGGAATAGTTTCCTCTGCTACACGTAAAATGTTTTTTGTGAAGTTGTCCACTATGGTATTTATACAGCTATTATCATCAATGTCTGGTGACACAAATCTGTTTTCGAATTACTCCCAATTCGCTTTTTTCCAACGCGGCAGACGTTCATACACTTGGGAGAAGTGTTGGTACTATCGAACACTTTCAAGTATCCGTATACAAGAACTACTATTCGAGTAAGTATTCATTTAAAAGTATTCAAGTAGATTCCTGAACGGTATTAATGCTGAAGTCAGACTATGTGATTTACTGTTACGAATATGAATTGTAAATAACTGATATTAGATTACGATTTTTGCATTCTAATAATTCGATTAGAACATTCCACATTGATCGTTACTAATATTGTGTTATTATAGCAAAACGTTTCACGTAAAAACAATAAAATCTTAGGGTAAACTGTACTTAAATGTTTGCCCTGAATGTAGCACGCAAAACTAAAACGATTTTCCAACTTAAAACTATCACTGAAAATGAGTTCACTGGATGGATAAAGAGAAGTGATATGACAGAAATTCCTGACAGTAAATAACACTGCTGAAACAGAACACCGTTCAATATTTGACACAAAACCCTCCTTAATAACGTTTCTTTCCTTAACTTCGTCGTATGTTAGAAAACAAAACTAAACAATACATTGTAATACGGAAAAGTTATTTGTGGCCGTCAATTACAGTTTTCGTTAAATATCCTTGGTGCAACTTTTACAGAAAATTTCATAAACTTGTTTTTTTTTTTGTTCTCGGTGTATTAATTTATAAATTTACGTTTCAAATATTCGATATTTTTCCCGACGAATAACCACAATTGCTATTATCGCCGCGACGATAATATAAAGTAAGATATAATAGTAATATATAGTGAGATATATAAAGTAAAACATCAAAAATACAAAATAAAAATATTTTAGAAATTAAAATTAAAGGTAAATAAAATAGCCAACGTAAGTAACAACTACGGACAGTTACGTAAAATTAGCCAACAGTGTTGTATGTCTTGAAATATAATGAGTAGGCCTAATGCTAAAATATTTACGTTCGTACACATTTTGCATCCGCACTATGACCTCGTGTAATAAATTTGGGTTGTGATTACCAAAATTACACTGTTTACACCAGTGCAGAAATAAAGTTTAATATTCAGAAGGCACGTTTGCAGTGACTCTTCTTTAGCGCTAATTTACATTTTCCGTGTGGGCTGCTGGTACCATATCGTACGCCTCCCCAGGTGGCGGATAGGGGAATGCTGCTCAGATATGAGTGGTACCGGGGAAATAAAATACCCAGGGCGGACCAAAAACCAGATAGGGGAAGGTACCCCGAAATAAAACCAAATATGGAAAGCGAGAATAGGAACATGATTACGGTGCAGGGAGTCGGATCTCCAGTACCGGCGCCTGTCGGGAGTGAGAAAGCGGGCTCCGAGGCGTCGTTAACCAGCGACCGCAATAAAATAGAAGAGAATGTAAACCCTTTCCAACCATTGCTTGAAAGTGATCCTTTTAGGATAAGTTCAATTGTCCAACGATCTCCAAAAAATAGTACAAATGCGGAAGGCGATTGTAAATTAGAAAAAGAAAATAAAGACCTTAGGAAAGGTTGAACGAAGTTGAGATTTTGATTAAGACATTGCAGAAAGAAGTATTGGATCTTAAATCGGAAAACGAGGAAACTCTCCCGAAACTGAAAGAAACGATGGAACACCTCACATCACAAAGGGCAAAGAAGTTGTGGTAAAGTCGGTTAAAACACCAAAAGAAAAGCCTCCTCCACCTATTAACGTTGTTGGCATTAAAGATTTTGCATTAATAAAAGCGCTTGTGAACAATTCTGATAAAGATAAAATAACTAAACTTGTTTCACTCAGCAACGATGTTTGGAAAATCAATACTCCTGACTCAGAGACTTACAGGGCCCTGGCGACCAGATTGAACAAAGACGGATTACAGTGGTACACATATGAGGATAAAAAGATGGACCCATTAAAGTTATGGCAGAGGACTACATCCTACCTGTACAAAGGAAGATATAATTGAGGAGTTAAAAGAGAGAGCTCAATTGAAAATAATTGATGCTGTTAATATTATCAAAAAAGAAAGGAACTCAGATAGAGATGGCAGGGAAATAATCAGCAAAAGAGGTCTTCCACTGTTTATGCTAACGTTTGATAATAAAGAAGATGTGGGGAAAATTTACAATATTAAATCAATCCTGCATATGAAAGTTAAAATTGAACCACTAAGAAAAAACACAAACCAGATACCTCAATGTAAAAATTGTCAGGGTTACAATCACACAATAAGATATTGCCATAGAGAAGCTAGATGTGTGAAATGCATGGGGAAGCATTCTACTCAGCAGTGTAAAATAAATAAGGATACTCCACCAAAATGTGTGAACTGTGGAGGGCAGCACCCAACAAACTACAGAGGTTGTGAAGTAGCAATGGAGTTACAAAGGATACGTAACAAAGCCAGTAATCCTCAGCATAGATACAGACGAGAAAAGGTGATACGTGGCGTCTTAAAACCTAGGGGGAAAATACCGGAAGAAAGTAAAACAGCAGAAAGCAATAGAACATTTTCACATGTTGTCCAGGCTAAATACTCTGGAAAGGAAAAATTAGACGAAAACAATGTCTTGGAAAAAATACTACAGAGATTAGAAGCCATTGAAAAGCGGCTAGACTCAAATGACAATAAATTTGAAGAGGTTTTCCTAAATCTTAGAGACATCAGTAGTTATTTTACATAAAAATGAATAAAACCCTTAGAATTGTTACATGGAATGCAAATGGGTTGTCGCAGCATATTAAGGCGTTGGAAATGTTCTTGTACAATGAAAAAATAGATATTTGTTTAATATCCGAATGCCACTTTACAAATGTGTCTTACACTAAGTTGCCTAGCTATTGTTGTTGTAGTGCTGTCCATCCGGCAGATAAAGCTAGAGGAGGATCAGTAGTATTCATAAAGGAGCATATTAAACATTATGAAAGTTTTAAAATTGAAGAAGAAGCGTTACAAGTTGTAGCCATCAGGGTTCAAACTAATAAGTTCAAAGAATATGATGTTGGTGCAATATATTGTCCACCGAGGTATAATGTTAAACGTGATAGGTTTACTCAGTTATTTAAAACTCTAGGAAGACATTTTATAATCGGAGGGGACTTTAATGCGAAACATATGTTCTGGGGATCTAGACTAATAAATCCAAAAGGGAAGAAATTACTAGCAGCAGGAACTGCATTGGGATGCGACTTCCACTCTAGTGGTAGACCCACATACTGGCCAGCGGATATAAATAAAATACCGGATATTATAGACTTCTTTGTCACTAAAGGAATTTCAGAAAATCTAATCAGTATTGAAAATAATGAGGACCTTTCCTCGGACCATACACAAATTATTATGACAATTAATGAGTCTATAGTAAATAAGATACCAGCCCCAAAATTAACAAGTGGGAAAACTAACTGGGAGCTGTTCAGTGGTCTAATAGAGGACAACGTCAACCTTCGCGTACCTATAAAACTTTTGACCCAGTTGGAAGAAGAGCTTGAAACATTTATTGAAACTATACAAGGTGCTGCATGGGACAGTACTCCAGTAAGCAATAGAAAAAGAAATACAATAAAGAACTATTCAGTCGAGTTAAGACAGATGATCAAGGAAAAAAAGAAGGCACGGAAAATCTGGCAAAGAAGTAGAGCACCAGAAGACAAAAAAATACTCAATAGCTTATGCAACAAAATAAAAGTTTATATTAAAGAACTCAGGAATGAATCTATTAATACATACTTAGAAAATCTATCAGCTCAAAAGGACAGAGATTCCCTTTGGAAAGCAAAAAAAGGAATCAAAAGACCCAGGATGCAAATTCCTCCAATAAAGAACGATGAAGGAACGTGGGCAAGAAGTGCCAAGGAGAAGGCAGATCTCTTTGCAACTTACCTAGAAAGGACATTTCAGCCTCTTCCCAGACAGAGTGCAGAAGAAAGAGTTCCCCTTGTAAATAAACATTATGAATTAGAAATACCAAACATAACACTTTATGAACTGAAAAACCAAATTAAAAATAATCTAAAGATGAAGAAAGCACCGTTATATGATTTGATTACTGGACAAATAATTAAAAATATACCAGAGAAAGGACTTAGGAAGTTACTACACATAATGAATGCAAGCTTAAGGATGAAATATGTTCCTTTGCAGTGGAAGGTGGCAGAAGTCATTATGATAATAAAACCGGGTAAATCACCAAATGATAGGAAATCATATAGACCAATATCATTGCTCCCGATATTTTCAAAATTATTTGAGAGGCTACTCCTAGAACGACTTAGACCCATCATAGAAGAAAGAAACCTTATCCCTGACCATCAGTTCGGATTTAGACAAAGATTTTCAACACTAGATCAAGTACATAGAATAACAAGTGTTATAGAAAATACACTGGAGAAAAAAGAAATATGTGCAAGTATCTTCCTTGATGTAGCACAGGCCTTTGACAAGGTGTGGCATAGTGGTCTGATGTGGGAACTGGAGATATATTTTCCGAAACAATATTTCGAAATACTACAGTCTTATATGACTGATAGGCATTTTAGGGTTAAAAATGAAGGAGAATATTCAAAACTGAAAAAGATATCAGCTGGTGTCCCACAAGTTAGCGTGTTGGGACCGATATTATATTTGCTGTACACTAGAGATCTCCCTAATGTCGAAGATGTAACAGTTGCCACATTTGCAGACGATACTGCAATACTAGCCACTGGGAAGAAAATTAAAGAAGCTGCAGGCAAACTTCAGAGGGCCTCAGATGCTATTAGCAGATGGACAAAGAAGTGGCGCATTGGACTCAATGAGGCAAAGTCAGTTAATGTTAACTTTTCAAATTTGAAGATTGATCATCATATACCAATTACAATCAATTCATTACAAGTTCCCTATGCTAATACAGCAAAGTATTTACGTATGACACTGGATGCAAAACTGAAGTGGAAGGAACACGTTAAAAAGAAAACAGAGGAGTTAAAATTAAAATTCAGAAGTATGTATTGGCTTTTGGGAAGAAAATCCCAATTATCAATCCATAACAAGCTGCTGATATATAGGCAAGTCTTGAAACCCGTGTGGACCTACGGAATACAGCTCTGGGGCTGTACAAAGAAGACAAATGTAAAAAAGATACAGACATTTCTAAATAAAGTGCTGCGATGCATCGTAGATGCACCATGGTACATAAATAACGACAACCTCCATAGGGATTTGAAAATAGATATGGTCAGTGAGGAAATAAAAAAGTATGCAAAGAAGCACGGACAACGCATCTCTCAACACGAGCATCCGGAGATACGCGGATTGTTGGCTGAGGCTGGTGTGGTTAGAAGGCTACGAAGAACAAAGCCACTGGACCTTATGGTTTTTGCTGGTCCGGATGGACATTAGTTTCTAAGGGAATATATCCAATGTGATATATCCCTTCAAAGTGTAAACATGTGTTAAATGTAAATTACTAAATGGGTATTTCTACTCAGTTGTAAATTAAATTAAATTAAAAAAAAAATACATTTATTTGCCCAGAATTAACACAACTGTTCTTTTGACTTGAATAATTAATTAGGCGTTAGGCATTCTGAAACTGTATCATGTATTTAGGGTATTTTCATTAGGGAATAATCTATTGGAACTGCTCCTATAGTAAGAAAGATCTCGTACCAACAAATGTGACTGATCTCGTTCCTTAGAAAATATTTTGAGAGGTCGTGTGATGTGTGTGTGTGTGTGTGTGTGTGTGTGTGTGTGTGTGTGTGTGTGTGTGTGTGTGTGTGAAAAAATTATGGTTTGATATAATTAAAAATTGGGTACAAAAATTGGTTTTTGTAACTGCTTACAAACGTGTGCAAATCATTGGACACTAATTCACTGACGTTTATGTAATTTAGTCTGCCTGTTTCTCGGGACATTACTATTTGAAAAAAGAAGTTTTTCAAAACTTGAAAAAATAGTTTTTTTTCAAAAAAGCCTCTAACGAAATTGATCACATGCTGTTGAAATGTAACCCATAACCACCATCATGTACGGATCGCTATAATTTAATGTAGCAAATTTGACAGAAAAGGTTACAGTAAACACCCGAGAATGAATTCAGATTGTAATCGGTAATTTGTTTTTTATTTCTTAAATTTAGTCAATTACTTTTATTTGAAATCTAGCTGACTTCCGTTATGTTCTTTCATATAATGAACAAAATTTGGGCGAAATCTGTTGAAACTGATTTGGAATATTAAACATATTTCCAGACTTTTTGGGGGAGGAGCACTTGTCTGTGACCAAGTTTATGTAATACATTTGCACTACTTATTGTACTTGCCCTTTATCTTTTCCGCCATTATTAATATTAATTAACACCAACCATTATCATAATAGAAACGTCTAAAATAAGATACAATTTTTGAACGCTTATGTTGTTCAACAATGATAAATGCGGCGCGCAGCTGTCTCGCTGACGTGATGTTAGCAAATTCCCAAAAATAATTTTTTTCTTACCCTTATTTTTACTGATTCTCGTTTTACTACTATAATCAGCACAAAATTTGCTCGTACAGTTTTAGCATTTAAACTGTTAAATTAAATTGAAAATACGAAACAGGACCCTGACCGTCGTCAAACATTCAATCTCATAATTTCAAAAGATTTTGAAAGCGCATAACGATTAGTTGTGCAGTTTTTAATCCCGTTTACGACGGTATAATCACATTTTCGAAAGTATTTGATAAAAAAGTTATGGGAACGATTTAAAATGGCCGCACGTCCCTTAGCTTTGTTTGTATCCACTATCAAGTAATATGGAAAATATAGAAATCACTGTAGATTAAATCCATTTTAAGCACCATATTTCCAAAACATTTATGCATGCATACATACATACGTACATAACGACATATTGACATACCGAATTACCGACTTACTAATATACCAACTTGCCGACATACCGATATGCCGACATGTCATACATACATGTCGGTAAGTAGTATGTATATCGGGATGTCAAGATAAGGGCAATGCAATATTTCTTTATATCCTGATTCGATACTGCCTTGTTCAGTCTTGCAATAATTTGTGTTATAATAATACTTAATTTAAAATAATATTTCTTTTGGTTAGCCTGAGACAATGCAAATTTATTTGGTTAATTAAATATTGCTGTACTAGACAGGAAACTTTCAAAGATGATACTTCGGCTATTGACCGAGTAATAAATTTCTTGCGTCACTTGAATATATTTTATTAAATTTAATGAATATTTATTAATTATTATTATTATATTTTTCAGGGACTATTGACAGCCTTCACGCATTTTATGGTTTAAATAGTATAATAATTTATTACGTTTTATTCAAAATATCTTGATCTTTTTTATTATTTATTCCTTAAACTTTGGCTACTTTAATTTTGTTGTTTTGAATTTCCGATCCTGTTTTGGGCGATAATAATATTTCACTTTTTCGCCCACAAAATTCAAATATATATATATATATTCCTTGTGCTTTATTTCAGGTCTGGAGATAAACATTTTTTTTCATAACGGATGGTACAGATGTCACATTTCAACTAATGTAACTGACCGAGCAAAGCGAAGTCTCTTTGCAAACTCGACCGTTCGCATTTAGTTTGTGTGTTTGTTACGCAGTTTTGGTTATGCGCTTTGACCGATTGTTTTGAAATTTGGTACGGAGGCACGTTGTACAAAGCCCGAAACAGATATGTGTAAAATTGTTCCCATTCGTTTCCGTTTCAAGATGGCTGCATCTCATTTCAAAATGACTAGTGTAGTTGCTGGCTATAACGGTAAGACCAATAAGTTTGACCAGCTTATAGAGAAAGAAAGAGATAACATTTTTAATAAAGTTGGACCTGTGGCATTTTTCCTAAATAACTACTGGTTTACTGGTTTAATTACTGGTAAAGTTACGAGTGCTTCAGAGCTGTCGTGGAGCACTGGTCAGGCAATTAGTAAAGAAAATAGTGCGAGGTCTAACGATCTTTGAACTCTAGTTTATAAAGGTACTGATGTAGTTACTAATAGAACTTTCCAATTCTCAGTGATGTATGAATATTTTAAAGCACATTATTACAACAGAAAGGCTCACTGCGGATAAAACATAAATAAATGTTAACTAAACAAAAACATTTGCTTAAAATATAAACGCATGCAAAATATATTTACCGCTTTGTTATGAATGACAAGTGCGATGGTTAGCGTCCAATTGTCACATATAGTATTGTAAACACGTAACAGCTGAGCTGGACGTGATCGTATGATGTACACTGGTGACGTTGCAAGTGGTCAGACATTATTTTGGAAACTACTTGTGTGTGACTACTTCTAAACAGCTGATTTCGCACAACAGCTGTTGTTTCAATATCATTTCAATTGAGGTTACGTTAAAAATTCAATTTCAAAATAAAATGGACAGCAAAATTATTTAACAAATATGTTTTAAATGAAGAACAAAGATTAAGGAAAAATGGACGAGACTGTTAGAGACTACGACGATTAGAAAATAAATTAAAACGAAAAAATAAATTACAAATGAAAATGTTACAATTAATAAAAAGCAACATCCACTGCCGCCATTTTAGAATGGTTCAGAAAATTTTGCCTATTAACGAACTAGTACAAGCTATCAGCCAAATATAATTTAAGTACTAAATTTGAATCAAATAGGCATAAATTAGAATTTTAAACTTTCAAATTAAACTGAAAATATGAAAACGGACTCTGAGCGTGCGCGCACACACACACACACACACACACACACACACACACACACACACACACACACACACACACATATATATATATATATATATATATATATATATATATATATATATATATATATATATATATATATATATATATATATATATATATATATATATATATATATATATATATATATATATATATATATTCTCATTCTTTACGAATGGAAAAATATCAGTTATAATTAAAACCATCAACACAACAGGTTTCTAGCAGAAACAGTGCTCTGAAGTTTCACTAAAATCGTATCTGAAATCTTCAAGGTAGTTTTCAATATTTAGGTATATTGTGAAATCGAAATGAAGATGAAGAAATTCAATTCTGTTCGTTCTTTTTATTTAACTTTGTATGACACAAATTGTTACTACTAGTAGTTCAAACAAGTAGACCTCACAGTATATTGTTAATTAATATGTATGCAGAGTGCCTCATGGCAGCACCTTTTCCGATAATTTAACCGGTAACCGCAATATTTACGTAAAATGTTACTGGACCGACTTTATTGGGAAAAGTATGCTCTTTCTCCATGAAGAGGTCACTGTTATGTGAAAGGTTTTGCTGTTCAGCCTGGTATCACATTAAACAACCAGCAACTACACTCTTAACGTTGAAGAGGCAGCCATCTTGAAACTGAAGTGAATTAGGAAAAAATGCACGTTCAATATGTTTGGCCAAATCTGCGTAACGAACACAAAGCATATAACTGTATAGTTTTGCTGTTAGAAATATGCTGATATAAAGGAATTTTTCAGTTAAAAAGGGAACTGGAAGCTGCACACTACAATAAAAGTTAAATGCAGATCGCCGTTACTTATCGAAAATGAAAATAGAATATAGATTTTACAATCCATTGTAACTGGGATAGGACTCGAAAAATGTGCGAAAATTCAAATACACAAACCATAAAAATATACCAAACGTTGCCGTAACTTCATGGCAAAAGAAGTTTAAATTTAAAGTTCCAAACCCATTGGCCTAGACACATCCGAAGCTTTCGTTATTGGTTGAGCAAAATTAAGTTCTGCGGAAGATATACCTAAAGACAAGGGCTGCGAAAAGGATGTTCTTTACAGTTTTCTAACAGATAATCCATGACACTTCACGACCAAACTTCCTTTGTGTTATAAGTTTTAGTCACAGTTCAGTATAATTTAGCAAGTTTTTTTTATTATTAAAGTATTAAGCAGAGTCTTCCCAATAATTGTTACAATAAATACTTTGTAATCGTCCATTTCATATTAATTAATCAAACAGAACTAAGAGTACTTTTAAAATGTTTGAAAATTTACACAAAGCGTTCATCAAATTCAGTTGCAATGCGGTACAAACGTTGCTAGTGTGAATTTCTATAATGTTGTTTAATTAATTTAACTGATTCAGTAAGAATAAGTGAAATGCTAATCGACGTAAAGCGTAACAATTTATCTTTATAGTCGACTCAAATGCTCACATCTGAACCAAGAACCAAAACGAGATAAATCATTCGTTATTTTTTGAATTGTAATAATAATTAATCAATTTGAGGATAAATGTGTAATTAAACGAATTGTGTATATATATATATATATATATATATATATATATATATATATATTTATATACATAAATATGTTATTAACAAAACCAGAAAATATTTCCATAAATTTTCTATAAATATTAGCAATTTGTGCATTAACATTAGTTAATTATTATTACATAATAATTGAAGCAAAGGTGTGGGTTTTTATTAACGAAATTGGCACAATTACTTTACAATTGATTATTAAACAACCAGTTTGCGGTGGTTAAATTATATATATATATATGTATGTATATATATATATATATATATATATATATATATATATATATATATATATTAATGGGAATTGATTCGTAATATCGTTTTGTTGTTTTTAAGAAATAATCATCGACCGTAAGCATCAGTCTGATTAATTTCACTACAACGGGAAAATCGAAGGTAGTGCCATTGTCTTTAGCTGCGTGATCATTAATAACGTTGTGCTACTCTGTTTCCGGTATTATTTGTAAATTATTGGAGTAAAAATGATTTTGCATATTGGGGAAGATTTATTTTTATTATATTAAATAAGGAAATTGTTTATAAAATCATTTAATAAAAAGAATAATATTTTAACGATGTTCAAAATTATTTACGAACATTAATAGGGTTATTTATTAATTACTCCTTGTTTTAATAGGGGTGTTTATTGATTCATAAAAAATATTCTGAACAATAAATTTAAAAAAAAAACTGTATTCAAAGCAGCCTACGGAGTGCTTACTTTCTGTAAGGCTTCGTAATTGATTTCAAAAAAGCACTTTGTATTTAAATTGCCTATCCTGCCCCTTTCTCATTGCAAACATCTATGGTACAAATTTTACCTTTCTTACATACCAGAGTAATAATTTATGTAAATATGAATAAATAAAATCACTCACGCGAACACATACGCGCGCACACACACACGCGCACGCTTTTGTATATATAGTTTGTACGTATTTTATATATTTCAACAAATAATATACATTTGTTTCAACAAAAAATATTTGCATTCACACACAGAAGAAATCTATACGGAAACATATCATTTACAACATTTAAAAATACCTGTGTTTAGGATAATTAAAAAAGTAAAAAAATATTTTAATTTGACTGAATTTAATTATTTTTTTTAATGTTACGAGTATTAGATGTTAGAGAATGCAAAAAAAATGCATTCGATTCCCGGCGAGGGCTTGGCATTTTCATACGCTATAAATCATCCCATCGTCTGCATTAGCCCAAGTGTGCACAATACAAACACAAAAAGTATTGCAGAGTGATGGACTGGATCTAGTTTCTTTAAAGTGGATGCTCGAGCAGATGAATATACAATACTGCCATTAACAATTCGTGAACAAATTACAGCACGGTAAAACATCAGCATACTGGTTCTATCAGCGCCCCAACGAGAACTACTAAGAACCCTCAACATATCGAGAATTTTGGTGCATCGTAACTTTAGATCACGCACGTGAGAATTCCAGGTTAGCCTTTTGTCAAATATTAAACCCAAGAATCGAACAGAAGAAGAGGTCCGGAGCTGTATAATATCTAGAAATAACGTAGGAGCCTGGATCTGTCGACGGCGACTGAAGACAATGCACTGAGTTTTAGCAGCAGAGAATTTAAAGCCAGTAGATCTCGTCCATGTCTGCAACCTATTCATTACCAGCTGAAGAGTTATTTCAGCTGTTGCCATATTTCTGGTGCTTACGTAAATAGCAAAATCGTCCACAAAGAGCGAACATCGGACAGGGGACTGCACATTAGCGGTAATTCCTCCATAAAGGAACCCAATCCACACATTTGACGCATGCTTTTGAAACCAACACAATCCAGAAGAAAATTTTTAATTGTGATATCACCACAAAACTGACATGTAGGTGGGTCCCGCGCCCTATAAGAAATCCATGCGTTAACACTGAATGACAAATGATGAGACGGGTAATTGGAATATTGCATTCGTTTGGAGTCCGAGGTTGTTTAGCTTCCTTATACAGACGCGAAACGTACTATTCTTAACCTAACCTAAATTGGGAGTTATCCTGTATTTAGGACGGATCCAATTTAGTTCAGCAGTGTTTGGAAAACAAAACCAGTTAACTGTTTCTGCTCATGAAAGCAGGGGAAACAACTGTTAAGTACGTGTACACTGGGGATTAACATCTCACTTGTTGCTTAGCTCTAATATACTTGTGGAAATGTAGCAAGGCATTTCTTTTGTTAGAGAATTTTCATTGGAAAATTAACTAATAGAGCGGTCATTTTAGTAAGACCCAAATCCTGGACTTAATAATGACAATCGATTCTGACTTGCAGAACATTTTCTTCCAATATCTGTGTGTGTGTGTGTGTGTGTGTGTGTGTGTGTGTGTGTGTGTGTGTTGTATATATATATATATATATATATATATATATATATATATATATATATATATATATATATATATATATATAATACGTCTGTTTGGTTATACTTTAAAAAAATAAAAACAAATAAATAAAATAAAATCGACTTGTATTTTATCATACTAGTCTAAAATGACCGAAACTTTGCGCGAATAAGGAAATAATGGCTTACTGTTTCGCCCTTCTATTCATGAAGTCTAAACAGTTTATTGTTTTATGTTAAATGTCCAAAAGGTTTATAACTTTGTACTAAAGCACAGCTTCCGGGAGGAGAGAGTTAGCGAAAAGCACATGAAGGATATCATTGATCGACCAGAAGATATCTATTACACAGAGGAAAACAAACTAAACACTACCAAACTAGATTACATTGTTAAAATCTATAAAATTTACAAAATAAAAATTAACAAGAATAAATGTGTGAAAAACAACAAAATGGGTGATACGAACAAAATCAAAAACAAATTAACAAAATTAATATAATTAAAAAAATTTTAAACTCGGTTGATGACCTACGAATTGTCCTTTAAAACTGCCTGAATAAAGACATCCAATTTCAACCGCAGAAAGGCACGGGGTTTCAGTTAGCGCTAAAACACACACAAACACACATATATATATATATATATATATATATATATATATATATATATATATATATATATATATATATATATATATATATATATATATATATATATATATATATATATATATATATATATATATATATATATATATATATATATATATATATATATATATATATATATATATATATATATAGAGAGAGAGAGAGAGAGAGAGAGAGAGAGAGAGAGAGAGAGAGAGAGAGAGAGAGAGAGAGAGAGAGAGAGAGAGAGAGAGAGAGAGAGAGAGAGAGAGAGAGAGAATGTGAGTTCTTATAGAGTATAGTTTTTTTATCTTTGTAAGTTTATTATTATGCCTCTTTTCTATATTCGGAGATGCTCAGTTACAGTGCCTTCTCCAGCCGCAGTCTTTTCACAAAATCTAGTGAAAATTCAAAACCTAGGGGATCAAAAAATCAAAAACCTAGGGGAGGATTCAAGGTGGTTAACTCCCCCACTTCTAATTGGAAACTTTTCAGTTCGTTATTGAGGTATTTGCAGACGCTTGCTCTGTTAATTTCCTTTCAAATTTTCCCTTTTCTCTTGACCCTTATTACGGAAGTTGTGTTTCCCTTGGTGAGCTTTTTGTTGTGCGTTCATTCTATTTTCCAATCTTACTCATGTTGTTCCCCCCCACAAGTAGCTAGGTAACGTATGACTGTCCTTTAAAATATGGATATGTGAGCACAAACAGGGTTAGCCAAAGTGTTTGGACACTCCAACATGTTTGTAGTGTTTGAGCGAAGAAAACCCAAGCATACAAAATTTTTATAAGATAGAAAGATGTACTTTTTTATGAAGTGGCGATTTGTACTCCCCTCAAAATTAGAGAATTTTGGATAACTCATCACTTTAAATAAAAACCTCCACAGATTGTCATTTCCTTTGAAGATCTTCGTAAAAGAAAAAGAACAGTGTATCTATATCATAATAGATTTTTATTAAACAATAGGATTTAAGTTCTACTTACGCTGTCTTCAATGTTGATCCTATACTGGTGGTTGCTTTTACCCTGGGGGTGGATGCCACACCTTCTCGGGAATGAAAAATGTTTCATTGAACATAAGTCAGGAAATGGATAGATTTACTAATTCTAAGCAACTTTTAACACACATTTTCAGACGGGTTTTCGCGAATAACTCAAAAAGTAACTATTTTATCGAAAAAATTCTTAGTAAAAATGTAGCTTATAAAAAAGAAAAAGAATGGTGGGTTTATGGTGTCCGAATTCAAACGGAGTAATAGTTTCTTGAAGTTTGGTTCTTATTCTTCAACGGCCAAAATTAAAAGATTCGACGTAAAATAACCAAAAAACAATGCATTTTTCGTGTTAAACTCATAGTGCACTTTTTGAAGTGCTTAAAATAACCTTTACTTTTGTTTTTTATAGAAGTCCTTAGCATCAAAACTAAACGAGTTATGACGAAAATATAGTTGGTTCCTATTTTTATCGGGACAAAAAACTATGAAAATAACCTACCAATTACCATCATAACAGCAGCTGATTAACTTTTCTGATTTATTTCGAAAAAAATTAACATTCCATGTTTTGGGGATGAAATGTTCATACACTATAAAGTTGAAAGTCAAATAAATGAAGTTTTCCCACACTTGTGTCTTACTTGTATGAGTTGTGCGTGTGTCGATGCTAATTTCTATGCGTAGATCCCAAGCCTAGCTCTTACTTGATGACCACTCCAATAGCTCATTTAACATGGGCAATTCGCTAATGACAATGTACACAAAATTGATAACATTGCCTTCTTATATTTCCAGGAGTATAACTAGAGAGATCACGTGGTTATAGGATGGGAGCTATTGTAGGGACAAAGCTACAATTTAAGTAGGCCTATCCACTTATTCTCAATACCCGGTTAGATTTCAGGCTGTGTAGGACTATGTGCATTACAATAGAATTATCTTTGTTACGTTTGAAATATATTGAAATAAATATTTGATTTTTTACTTACTCAGGTTACATTTATTTATCAACCAATAAGGTAATTAGAATTTAGTTTATTGTTTGTAAGTTTTAAGTACATTACAATAGACTATTATTTGTTTGGAATTTATTTCATTTATATTAGTACAAGGCTAGCAATACAACCAGTTGTGTTTAAGAAATATTTGGTGCGTGGAAACGTTTGTCGTTACAAATGAGTACTTGTTATTGATTTTTTTACACCGGTGTCCGGGATCGAGTTTAAATACATTCATAGTATTAATAGTTATACTTTCAATGTACTTCAAATCGTTCCTGATTCCGGTGTAAACTGCCTTCTGCAGGATCACGTGCTAATAAATTATCTTTCAAAGCTGTCTATCTCGAAATTATTATAATTTAGCATTAGTTTTTGGTATTTTCTAATTACTTACTTCATTC
Organism: Callitettix versicolor; assembly: GCA_022606455.1. Lineage (NCBI taxonomy): Eukaryota > Metazoa > Arthropoda > Insecta > Hemiptera > Cercopidae > Callitettix > Callitettix versicolor. The sequence goes on along the minus strand of CM040186.1, from coordinate 41,895,775 downwards.
ATATTTGCAAAGTTAGCTTGATGACTTTATAGCCAATCTGCATTAATATTTACAGAAATTTATGAATAGCTTGTGAAGAATTTTCTAAAATACGTGAACTTTACAGGATTTTGTGCATCATGCTCTAATAAGTTTTCTGTCTTGCATTAGTGTTTGGTACTTGTTTTACGTGTTGAAATTGTTTTTACCGAGCTCTAATATCATATTGAGATTTCATTGAATCGCTATTTTCTTATAAATTTTCATTCAGTAAATTTCTCACTTCCATATTTCCATATTTCGTTGTGTATTATACATTTATACACAAAAAATAATACATACGAATCACAAAACCTTTTTGAAGTGATTACCTCTTATCGCTGGGTACGAGTATATGTTTTGCATGGAGAAAATTCAGTTTGCCGTCATGGAACGCTCTAACACATCCATACGCGCACTCTAGTGAACATTATTACTTTTTTTCTATTCATTAATAAAATGTATTTTTGAAGTAAAAACATGTATGGTCGCGTTTGACAAAACATGGGTTACATTTGCTTTCGCGTCACGCTTGAATCCGTAATGCATACCTCACAGCACATACTTTTATTGTATATATATCTAGACCGGAGGTGACTGCTTCTAAACAGCTGATTTCATGCAATAGTTTTAATATTTCAATTGAGGTTATGTTTATTGTTCTTGTCAATTTTAAAAATTTGTATTTTTTAAATTTGTGTAGTTAAATTATTTAATATATATAAACTATACTAATTTTTGAATGCCAGAATCACAAATATTATATTTATTATTATACTTAGACAGTATAACTGTCAGAAGTAGGGTTATAAACGGTTTAATTATTAAAGTCCCTTATATAGCCTAAGATACTCAAATTCATAGTTTGTGACTGTTTCAGTTAATTTTTAAGTTGTATACCAAGAGACACGCGAAATTTAATAAGAAAATAATTTTCAAGATCTGCCCTTTCGTGCATGCATCTAAATTGTGAAAAAGTAGTCACTTCTGACATAATAGTGAAAAAGTAGTCACTTCTGTCTGCCAGTCCCGCACTGCCTAAGTATTTTTGTTTTTTTGTTCTGGCGTAACCTAAGATGTTATCATTGAAATTTAAAATAAATAAATAAAGAAAAATATAATACAAATGATAAACACATACCTAAAACTAATTAACAATAATATATCTTAAAAACAATAAAATATACACAATTTACTGTAAGGTTCTAAATTGGTCCTACAATATTAATAAAATTAATTAAAGAAACATACTTAAAATTAATTAACAAAGAAAACAATTAACCACAAATAAACAATGTGCTGTAGGACTGTAAAGAGGACCTACAATAACAGTACATAAATAAATTTTAATATCCAGAGATGCAGGAATAACAGTACTCGGTGAATGGCCGAAGCACTATCCCCCAAAACTGCCCAAACCGTATTTACGTCGCATGTTTACGAAACCATCACAATCTAGCAATAGCTGCTTCACTGTGATGGTTTCTCTACAAAACTCACATTGTGGCTGGTCCATACAACCCACGGAATAATAATAAACAAGATATTTTCATGTTCCGTTTTCATAAATATATATATTTACATCATGTTCAACTTAATACGTATTTTGTATTCAATATTACAATCAATATTTCAATATTGAAAAATTACTTATATATTAATTAAATTAGATTTTTCACTGATTTTCTGATGCGATTAAAAACCATTAATGTTTTTTTTTTGCGATAAGCACATTAAGGCTAACATCGCCGTCCAGCAAAATATCCTACACGGAGGGGAAACTAAATCTAAACATTGTTAATACTATACTAAAACTAAAACTAAAACTAAACACTATAACTAGATAATATTATTTAAATATATAAACTTAATAAAGAAGGATTAACAGGAATAAAATTGTGAAAACAAAAATAATATTAAAAAAGTCAATATAAATTAAACAATTGTACAAGCAATTCCAATACATTTATACGACGTAAAAAATTTAGAACACTGTAATGTAATAAGAAGTTAACTAACAAGACTGGATATATTTGAAGGTAAGGATATAAATTAAGCAAGAATAACAACTCGTTAGCTGTATTTCCACAACACGCCTTTCTGCAAATTACAAACACATTTCGCAGATCTCAAATTATAAAATGGAGCCTAGTTACATATATGTAGTGCTAACAATGCTATTTTCTCAGTACCTGGAAAGCAAGGCATCTACAAACATTACCTTCGGTATTTTAATGTGAGTTGAATTAATCAAACTTTCTTAACTGCACTACCGCTAACTGATTGTTTACTGTTGGTTAATGAGGTCATCATATTACGACCCGAATCATGAGCACCTGACCTTCAGAATAGTTTTAAAAGGCCATTAACCTAATCGCGCTTATATTCTCCAGTATGTATCGGAAATTAACAACGCTAATTTTTGGAGATTTTAACGCTGGTTGGGATTTTTAATGTTGACTATATCACTATATTTTAAGAAACTAACCTTTTTGTACAAGCGAATACTGAAATCAATTTTTCTACCCGTCATTCATGGATACATTTGTTTTTGTTTAGAAAATCGTCGTATTGTACTAGCAATACAGCTGCGTGCAGTGACTACATTATTAAGTAATCAGGCACGCAGCTATCTCGCTGAAGTGATGTAATCGAATTTTCAAAAAATATCAATAATTTGACTACCTTACACTTTTCTAAACATGTTATTTCACCACATACATTCATTTTTTTATTACATTGAAAATACGAAAATGAAGGCCACCAGATTCATTTGAAAAAAGTTTTGATTTTTTTTAAAAGAATGTCGTTCAAACAAAGGTGTTGCCAAAATCGATTTTCATAACGTTTAAATTATCGCGACACCTCAAAAAGTGATCTAGAGGTCAGGATTGTTGTTCATTTAAGGGTTCCGGTTCCGGGTCCTACTATGATAGCCTGCATTTTGTAAGTATAAATTGAAAACTTAAAATAAACTTAACTTTTGTTAAATATTTGTTTTATGAGTTACATTAACATGTATCATGTTTTAGGGCTGGTTGTGTTGGAATTTGCTCGTCAGATGATGCAAATGTACAAATTTATATTGAAACTTATAGTAAAAGATCAGTTGTTTAATATTAATTCGTAACGAACAGCTGATTTCATTGAACAGCTGATAGGCTATAATAAAATTTAGGTTATATTGATAAAAAATTAGTAATGTTAATCTGTCGTGTTTTCGAACAAATTATCGTAATTAAAATAAAAAGAAAGAGAAAACACGATACATGATTTTTATTTTTGGTTCAATACAGAATATTTCCCCCTAAACTAAATTATTTGAAGATGTACATTTTTATCTACTGTGTGCAATATTACCTTGCAGGCACCAAAATATGTTACTTCTGATTTACCTTGCAACACTGCTGACTGGAGCTATATCTACGTATTTAACTCAACCATCGCCTACAGTTATTTTCGATAATTACGAAAACACGCCCGATATTGTAGACCTGCGGCTGGATCGAGACTTGGACAACGGGAAACAGACAAACAAATTACTCAAATCCAGCTCAATGGAGGAACAAGTGAGTTTGTTTACATCGGTCAGTATTAATTATTTTAGGAATATTTTTATGCGTACATAATAAGACACCTATTTTGTCTACAGTCCAGCCACTTAATAAACGGCCTGCGCGAGAATTTTTAGCGCATGTAGGAGAATTCCCCCTCCAGCTCCTTCTAACAGTCCAGTAACTCAGAATCTGGTAATCGCAGTCTATAAATTGTTACTACTCAGCGATAGTGAAGGAAAGGAGGGGCTTTTGTGAGAGTGGGGACTCGATCTCTCACTTGCACATTTTTTCTCTCTGTGTTAGATATTGATCTATCGAATAAAAATAACGACCCATGTATCCGAAGTGGTTAAGCAGATACGTTTATCGTGACTCCTAACTTGCGACAACTTAATTAATGTCGTTGGGTCTTGATTATAGTTACTACCGTAATTTTTTTCCTTTGCCTTTAACGCCGATCCCTCATCTGCAGTTGTGTGTGCGTGTGTCAAACTTGGATAAAAATCTGTTTTCGTAATAACTTCCACAAGTTCGTTAACCAGTAAAATTCGTTTATCAATTTCAAAATGATGGCTTTTCCGAATACGATTTCACTGTTGTAATCAGCGTTAACAACTGCAAAAATTAGCGTTTCGAATTTTCAAAAGAAATTTAACTGACGGTGTCAAAATTTCATATTTGTATTTTCAAAGCAATTTGAACATTTAATATGCAAATATATGCAGATTTTAATGCAGTTTACTACAGCGAAATCAAAGTTTCAAAAGTAGAGCAAGATGAAGAAAAATACTTTTTGTAAATTCGCTTCTATCACGTCAGCAAGATAGTACCGCGGTTGTTTTATGATCTAACTATAGGAAGTATTGATTACATTTTGTGATTATGGAAAAATCGATCTTGAAATTATAATGAATTTTTACATTTTCTGGTCTTCTGATTATAAGAACATGAGTTTTACTTAGTGCGCGCGCGCGCGCGCACACACACACACACACACACACACACACACACACACACAAACATGGTTTATTTATACATAGCGATAACGTTTTAATTATTTAAACAAGTTTTTAGAAGCAAGTTTGATGCAATTTTCCTAAAACGTTTTCAATATGTAACGCTCAAATGCCGAATTCGGATAATGGCCGAAACGATATACCCAGAATGCGTTGTTAATTTTAATATTTAACCTATTTTTAAGTTAAATTTCTAAGGTTTTTTAATTACAAGTAATTGTATAATACAAAATACTGTACTTTTTACTTAGCAAGAACTAACATCGTAACACACTCTGCTGGCAAACCGGTGAACTTTGCCAGAGAAAGTAACTGAGGCGCACTCTGTAGGAACTTAGACTAATTAAACAAAACTGATACTGTCTCTGCACAGTACAGTATGAAAGTTTTTATTCACTTTTCATTGAAGTACTGCATAATGTTAGGTTGTACCAAAAAGATCAATATAATTAAGATTTAATATGTTGCAATATTGTTAATTAACAGTCTGTGAACACGGATTAACTGATCACTTGTAGTGAGCGAATTGAACGGATATATTTTAAAATTGTAGTAGTTTCGAATAGCTGACCGCTTTAGTTGTTTTAAATTTAATTACTTCAATTATCCAAGTCGCTTTCATTTAGAGAACAATGCTATTGAATAAAAACGTACTAGATTGTGAGCATCCGCTGCTGGTGGCATCTTGCGGCACAGCGTTCAATTACAGTTAAATAGATAAATAGTACTGTATATTTTCTCAAACGTCTTCACCCATATGCTTGCGGAATCGCAGCATTCGTAGCGGCAGGTAGTTCAATTACTTAGACTTTAGCCGCTTATATCAAGAACGCTTTATATAATGGTGACATTATCTAGTCTGTTTATATTCTGTGATAATACATACGTCGTGTACCTATGTCATATGTCTTCTAAGTACGACTATAATTACATCTTCAGGATTTTATGTGTATAAAATTATCTACACTTCAGAAAAAAAAATATATCTTTAGATATAAGTGTAGTGCAAGGAAGTCAGAAGACGGGCAAAATTTTAACAAAATTCGGTTAATAAGATTTTAATTAAATTTTGATCGTATATTAAGCTTTGTAAGTCAAGTAATTGTAGCAAATGTGAAATTCGAAAAATCACGGTTCTGGAGTGAATCGGAGAAAACAAAAAACAAACAAACAAATCCTGGCCGTTGTCTGGCTTTGAGATAAACAGTTTTGATTAAAATTGGTATTCAGGTCTGGTTTGTTATTTCGGAATTATTTTTGACTTTCTCAAAAAGGAGGTTTGAAGCTCTTTTTTGGTTATAAAAATCGAATTTTCTCAAAATCGGTTCTAAAGGATTTGATCGAATTTTTCTGAAACGTAAATACCCAAACTAATCTGTTGGGTCTTTTTATTGCCAAAAAAATCCGGTTTAGTCAAAAAAAAATTTTTTCAAAAAATCAAATTTTGAACGTATATCGCAAAATAAAGTTATTAAAATTAGAAACTAACATCGTACGGTTCGGGAATAAATCGAATAATATTAACAGTTTATTATACCAGTTAGGCTAATAAGGACGAGCGGTCGGCGATAACAGTACGATAAAGCAACAGCATTGACTACGTCTCGAACCCACGACCCCAGTTCAAAGACACTTAGCAGACTGACAGGTGTCTTAGCCACATTGACGTCGAAGCTCTTAGAAACCTGACCGCCAACGGATTTTAAATTATTCAACAAATTTTCAAGAAATTACGTGCAAGGGGGGTTCGATCCTTTAGATTTTTTTCAGATAGAAGGAGATTTAATTTCTTTTTTATTCACAATATGATTTTCCAACAATCGTCTGAAACAATTTCGATCTAATTTTGCTAAAACTAAGTACTTTAAACTAAACGTTTAGTCGCTAAAGCATTAAAATAACCTGGATCAAGAGCTATCGGAAAAAAAGACTTGTCTAGTTTCTAAAAATTAACATAAGAAGGTTCATGACGTAAGTTTTAGCAAAGTGAAAGACAGAAAATTTTCTAGTGCGAGAGTAAATCGAAAGTAAACCATGAACGCCGTTGGTTTGCTTTTGGAGTAGCACGGTGGTGAGAAGATTTGTGAAATGTTTTTTAATACAGTATTTATTTTTGTAAATCTGTCATTAAGTACTTGATTTAATATAACATATAAATAACTGTTTTAGTTTTTTTAACGTTTCATTTGCAGACCGAATCGGTAACACGCAGGCGCATAACTAACAGTATAATGATAATGCCTCCTCAGTCCTCCCTCAAGGCCATGGATGTGCTGCGGGAACAGATACTTCTGAATACTCTGAGAAGTCAAATCGAAAACAGAGAAAAACAAATCGAGTACAACATGGAATATCTAAAGAAAATAGGGAAACGGTCCATTCTTGGTGACATGCTCACAGGCTATTCCTCCTAAGGTATGTGTATAATGCACACCACCACATGCATATTAGTAGATTTTAGATTATCGTAGATTAGTTTTTGTGTTTGGGTGCACCTGCCACTGCAATTTTTTTAAAATTTTATTTTATTTTGTGGGCGAAAAACTTGAAAGATTACCTTCACCCAAAAACAGGATCGGAAAGCTATTACCACTTATAAAATTACCCAACTTTATATTAAGTAAGAGAAATTTCCAAAGTTCAAAACAAAATTTCAAAAAGCTTAATTTTAAGGAATTAATAATAGTTACTAAAACATCATAAGAGCAAAAGGTAGGATATTTAAAATAAAGTATAATAAGTTATTATAATGTTTAAATAATAAAATATGACAGGGATGTATTTTTGCGTCATAAAACCATTAAGGTTATCATCGCCGTCACTCAAAATGAAAATATATTTAAGCGACGTAAGAAATTTATTACTCGGTCAATAGCCAAAGCATCATCTTTTAAAGATTCTTTTAAAGTACTGCCTAATCCACATAGTCGGCGCAGGTTCCTTAAGCCATTACAGTTTTGCAAAATATGTTCGATTGTGATGTGTGGTTCGCAAAGCTCACAAATACGTTGGTCCCCGCGTCCCATCAGAAATACATGTGTCAAAAGGGAGTGACCAATACGAAGATGAGTAACCACAACCTCTTCCCTACAACTTCAACATAAAGACGACCTCCAAAAACTAACAGTATTTTTAATTCCCCTTAATTCGTTATTGCCGACAGCTGCTCACTCATTTTCCCAATTCAAGAAATTAATGTTCTTCACATATTACAGAAAATCTGAACAAATAACGAATTTCGTGTTTGGCAGCAGCAAAGTTGCTTCCTTTGCCGCAGTATCCGTTCTAGTGTTACCAGCTATTCCACAGTGACCAGGTATCTAACAAAATGACACACCAACACCTCGTAGTTCAAGCCTGTGGATGCAGCAAAAAATATCTTGAACAAGATGATTTACTGAGCACATAACTTGAATAGCCTGCAGTACACTTTTAGAATCAAAACAAATCAGGTAATGGACTGAATCGGATACAACTGAGTTCAAAGCCTTAAAAATTGCAAATAATTCGGCGGTAAAGACACTACAAACTGAAGGTAATCCATACTTCTCCGTTTGACTAACTGTGTAAAATACACAGCCGACATTATTATCCAATTTCGAACCGTCTGTGAAAATAATTTCACTAGATTTGGTAGGAATTAAGAAGATGACATAACTCCTGACAGTACACAAGAAGTATGATGTGTGTTGTGTTTAGAATAAGCGGATAGTGTCAAATCGAAGGCTGGCATAGTCATTGTCCAAGGCGGAATAAAAGAGAGACTTTTCAAACATTGGGGTTAGTTGAACGTGCAAGTCGGGAAAAACACGGAAACTTCTAACGCCTGGTTGTTAGACTAGAAGCGAGATGAAATATACTGCAGAAAATTGGCAAAGAAACACGCCAGTAAGAACGTTGTGTGCTGTTATATTTTGTTTCTAAATGTTTTATTCAATTACATAATACAATTTACATTTTTTTTAATATGGCTTTTGGCGAAATGCACATGAAGGCTATCATCGCCGGACAGCAAAATATCCTACATGGGGGAGGGAACTAAATCTAAACATTGCTAATACTATACTAAAAACTAAAACACCATAGACACTAAAAGTAGATAACATAGCCTATATAAAATTAATAAACAAGGATTATCAGAAATAAAAATTTGAAAACAAAAAAATATTTTATTTTATTTTAATATTTTTAATAAAATTATCGCATGTTTTATAGTCTAATAATCTAGAACTGTTGCGTTGTAATCTGAACTTCTGTTTTTTTTTTTTTTTTTGTTACAGATTTGTGTACCGCACCAACTTACACCGTGCTTTCAGCAAAGCAACTGTTCTTGTGTAAATAAATGTATATAAAGTAAATAAAATCATGTATTTATTTTCAAGTGCCAGATTTTTTCCATTCCTTATAGAAAAATTATAAAACGACCATTTTGAAGCACATATTTCACAAACTATTGTGAGTTTAAACGCACACGAACTATATTAACAACAAACAAATTAACTGCTACTATACTATATTCATATTTAATACAATGTAATACAATACACTGATTATGTATGTAAACAAAATGTAAGTGTGAGTGTTTGAGTGTATGTTAAAAGCGATGGGATCATATAACCAAAAGATCAATCAAAAGTTCATTCAACCAAATTCTATATACTAATATTTGGCTCAATGAACTTTTGGTCGTAGTAAGTGTAGTGTTGTAAGTTTAAGTGTGTGTTTTAGACTCGGGTACAGCAAGAAAAGGTTACTGATATTAGATAAAGATACAATGAATCGATAAGGAAACGTAGACAGGCGACGATTTGCTGAATAAATAGTCAATTGTTTATGTCCTGCATTTTGAGTAACCTTCTTTTTTTTATCAAAGAAATACATAGATAAAATGCACCAATTTTGATCGATATCATACGATATTTAGTGTCGGTATCGATACGATACTGCCAGTATCGAAAGAAAAACATCGATACCAATTAGTATCGAAAGTATCGGAACATCTTTATCATGTTCAACACTTTGAAGAAAAGCACATTGAAGCTATTATCGCCTCCCTAAATGTAAGTATGAGTGTAAAGTGTTAAAGTCGTAAGTGTAGTGTTGTAAGTATAAGTGTGTGTTAGACTCGGATACCGCGAGGGACGTCTAAGTCTGCATCCCTTGCGGGGTCAACACTTTATAGGTTACCGTTGAATATATTACCAAGATAATGTTCACACAATTACTCCGAAAACACGGAAATTAGTCCGACGATCATGTTCTTTTTTTCAACGGAATATGAACATATTAAACGCTTTCTTATGCAGTTTCTAACAACGATGACGACGGCGAAATCAGATTTTCAAAAACTTTTAAACTCGTATCTTTGAAGTGCTATATGTCCAACTGTTGAACGAATTTTGCTGGGTAACGAACTTGTTTAACCTATTGCAATAATCGCTTGTTTTTACAAAAATCAAATAAATTAAATCTGACCGAAATTGCAAAAGTGAGAGTGCTAACAGAGTAAAGTCTCAGGTCTGGGTTTTAATATAATGGCAGTTTCAATAGCTCATTTTCCAATTGACATTTGCTAAAAAGTTAAGTACCCTCCCAGAATGTATTACAAAATTGAGTAGTTACGCAATAAAGTGACCTAACAAGAAGGCATTGTTACAACCAGCTCGTTTCGAATCTGTTTGTCAATCCGTGAATGTCTGCCCACTTGTTCAGCGTGCAGGGACCCAGTCCTCTGATCAACAAACAGGTTCACAAGTTGTTGACGCTAACCTATATTGACTGTACGGAACCATCGACCTTCTCATTGTATTTCTTCGTTCACGCCGAACATAAAACATGATTTCCCAAGGCGATTCGAACAACGACGCTGAGATTTTAATCTTAAAGTCTACCTTTTGTCGAATCTGATTTGCGTAATACATCACAAAGATATTCAATTATTGTCCACAAATATTCATTTTGAACAGAAATTTATGTTCACTGAAATTTATGAATAACCGAAATTAATTTCTAACTGAAGTCAGTGTACCAGAAAAAATACGGAAATGGTTTATTTTTATTTTTTCCCGATTTAGTCCGTAACCCCAAATTTCTTTTATTCCAAATTTTCTACGCCGGTTGAATTTTGAATGGTCTTGAGCCAAATCTGAGAAAATAGATCGATTATTACAAATTCTGAAGTGGCCCGTTACGTAAAGTAAATTAATTATTAAAGCAGCCAGATCAGTTCTAAGGGCCTGCCTGTACTGACCGCCTGGCTCACTACTCAACTAGTCCAACAGTTAAAGTGAAAAGTTCCGCGCAGTTTCGCCGCGTTAGTGCTTTTTTCGGAACGGCTGTCTCTATTTTCCACTGCAGAGTCTAGAGATAGACTTTCCACTAAATCCGACCATCAGTTTGCTATTTCTAAAACTGAAACATTTCCTTTTTCAGAGTGATACAGTCAGAATTTGTAGTTTAATGGCAGTGACCTTACTGACCGCAGCGACCAAACACAGGCTAATGTACAACAATTTTGACTGTTCAAAATTAATATCTGTATTACAAAATAAAAATAATAAAAATGACATTTTTAAGTACTTTTGCGGGACTCTTTCAATATTTATAACCCGGCGGAGGCAGCTGACGTGAGTAGCTGATGGGCTTAGCGACCCCACCATACCTCTAGCTCATTCTACTCTCACTCATTTACTCCACATACACACAACACACAACATCCACAAACACACTCTCCCACACAAACACATACACACCCGCAGGGGGGTGCAGACTAGCTGCACCTACTGAGAGGACCTAGACGAACCTCGCGGCACCCGAGTCTAACACACACTTACACTTACAGCACTACACTTACGATTTAAACACCTTACACACACACATACATTTAGGGATTTGCTGTACTTGTTCCGTTACGTCTGGGAGTGGCGATACTGCTTGGATTCCTTTGGCGGGGCCAAGTATGTGGAACCTGATGTGTGCCTAGCACTGCCGAGGACCTCTGATGGGATAAGTTCTGGGACCGAGCAACCTATAGGCGTCTGGCAAGCACATGAATGTTGAGTTATGGGTGTCGGAGCCCATAGCTGAGTCTATCGAAACAAGTGGTTGCATTCTGTGAGTTCATAGAGGGCGGCTGCCAGTGGTACTTGGGTTTGGGGAACCGTAACTGTGTACCGGAACCCATTCCTAAAATATTCTGGAGTGCTGACAGACCATGTATTTCGGCTCCAGGATATCTGGAGGTCCCCCCCCAATTTATTGGAGATTCTCGCTTTAGTTCGAGTATCCTGGGCTGCTGGTGGTCGTCTGGGTGCACCCTGTGCCAGTTGTTCGAAACATCTTCGTTCATGAATCGCTTGGTAAAACAAACTATGGATGAAATAACAAAAAACGCCAAAATTTCGTTGAAGAGACATCGTTCAACTGTATCTGATGAGCCTACCAGTTCAGTTAATCATGATGTAGAATCGTTGGTAGCTTCAATTTCAGAACTACCAACTCCAAAATTTTTAGTGTTTAGCAACCAGGAGGAAGGGGCAGATCTGTCAAAGACGTCGCCCTTCCTTATACATAAGGCGATTTCGGGTAGAGCAGGTTCTGTAGCTTCTATTAAGAAGTTACAGAATGGAACATTATTAGTGGAAACTAAAAATGAGAAACAGAGCCGCTCGTTGATGAAAATGACCTCCTTCTTCGACCTGGTAAAGGTATCTGTGGTACCCCACAGATCTTTGAACTCAGCTAAGGGGGTTATTACATGTAGAGATCTTTTACATGTAAGTCTCGAGGAGATAAAAACCGAACTAGCATCGGAGTCCGTGATTGACGTGACACGCATAATGCGCAGCATAAATGGGCAGAAGGTATCAACTCCCTCGTTGATACTAACCTTTGGGAAACCTACACTACCTGAATTTATTTATGCCGGATACCAACGGCTTTCAGTGCGACCATATGTTCCGAACCCTCGACGTTGCTTCAAATGTCAGTGCTTCGGACATATGAGTTCTTCTTGTACAAAGCCGGAGGTATGTGGCCAGTGTGGAAGTAAAGGTCATAGCAGTGATGGATGTACAAATGACACCAAGTGCTCGAATTGCGGGGCCGATCACCCAGCTAGATCGTTCAACTGCCCTAAATTTAAGGAAGAAAAAGCTATCCTCACAATAATGGCAAAGGATAAACTATCCTTTTCAGATGCGAAAAAGGTTTTTAAGGTTTCCCAATCTCCAGTGGAAGGCAAATCATTTGCTGCTGCTACTGCTTCATCAAGCTCTAAGCAGTCATCCTGTGCTAATTGTAACGAGCTCTCAAAAACGGTTAAAGCATTGACTGATCAGATAGCTCAGCTACTAGCCCTGTTTTCCTCTGCTTCTGCTCCTGCTCCTGCTTCTGCACCAGAGAAGACTGTGTCTTCAGTTTCACATAGTCCTGATACAGTAAAAACTTTAACCGATAAAAGTCAGACTACAAAAAAGGCTGTACAAAAAAAACCTCTTCTGTCAAAGTCACAGGTACTTAAGCCTGTTGACAAGAAGATCCCTCCAGGCCTTGAGTATTTTTTTAAAAAAGAAAGCGAATACTGCTCCTCCGTCAGTTGGGGAAAAAAATAAAATTTCTAACATTGCAGGAAACAAACCTGTTAAAAAAATAGGAAAAAGTCTTAAAGGAGGTCCCACTGCTAAACCTCCACAAATCAAATCCAAAAAATCATCCGACTCGGACATCAGTCACAGTAGTGATTCGATGTCTGTAGAATATAATACATCAAAATTACTACCTGAAGAAAGTAAACCGAATCCTGTAATAAATTAATCATTTATGAATAATTCAATGCCTGCAATTTGAATGAAAAATAATATCATACAATGGAATATTAATGGAGTAAGAAGCCATATTGAAGACCTAAAAGTTCTTGTGAGAGATTCGTCTCCTTTAATAATATGCCTTCAAGAAACGCACCTTCACGAATCTCACATTTTCAACTTTAGGGGTTATTCTGTTTTCAGGACGGATTTCTACGCTGAAGAAGAAAGAGCCAGGGGTGGTATCGCCCTCCTGACTCATGACTCAATCGCATCGGTTCCTGTAAACATAGTGACTCAACTACAAGCTGTTGCCGTTCAGACTACCGTTCCATTCAGATTTACTATCTGTAGCCTGTACCTGCCGCCGAGCTATAAGTTTCAAAATTATGAAATATATGATTTGATATCCCAGTTGCCACCGCCGGTCCTACTAGTAGGCGATTTTAACGCCCATCTTACATCCTGGGGTTCGTTATCCTGCAACTCAAAGGGAATACGTATCGAGAGAATACGGTCTACTTTAGATCTGTGTCTTCTTAATGACGGTTCACCCACGCATCTGGCAGCGTCCACCGGCGGATGGACAGCTGTTGATTTGTCATTCTGTAGTCCAGTTTTGGAAACAAAGTTTGAATGGTCGGTATTACCTGATCTATATGGCAGCGATCATACTCCTATTAATATTACCTTTCGTAAACTCCCTGTTATGAATCAACGTTTGCCGCGTTGGATTATTAAAAAAGCGAACTGTGGAAGAATTTTCAAAGAGATTCGTATCACCAGAAATTGGATATCATACGTGTATCAATGCAGTAGTAGACAATTTCACAAAACAAATTTTATGTGCAGCAGAGGAAACTATCTCCAAAACCTCAAAACACCCACCACGTCCACCAGTCCCTTGGTGGAACGATGAATGTAAGGAGGCCATACGCCAACGTAGAAGAGCTCTTAGTAGATTCAACAAAAGTCCGACGAGTGAAAATCTCGAAAGGTATAAAGTTCTACGAGCCAAAGCACGTAGAATTTTCAGGCAGAGTAGGAAAGATTCTTGGACCCAATATATCACAACAATATCTAGGACAACGCCTCCATCTATTGTTTGGAAGAAACTTCGTTCTGTTTCTGGTTCTAGTGCATCCAATTTATTGATGGGACTTAAACAGACAAACGGAGAAATATTAACTGATTGTTCAGATATTGTAAATATTTTAGGGTCATCTCTTGCAAGCTATTCTTCTTCTACCGCCTACAGCAGTGCCTTTTGTCGGTACAAAAATAGAATTGAAGCAGTCCCGTTCACCGTCGGCAAATCTGGTGAATCTCCTTTGAATAGTTTGTTTACTTTGCATGAGCTAGAATCTGCACTATCGTCTACTACAGATTTAGCTCCCGGTCCTGACAACCTTGTTTACTCCATGATTAAAAATCTTCCAACGTCAGGTAGGCATTCTCTCCTCGGGATATATAACCGTATATTTGAGGAGCATACGTTTCCTGACGCTTGGTTGGAAGCAGTAGTAATTCCTATTCTTAAGCCAGGTAAAGATAAAACTGATCCAAATAGTTATCGTCCGATATCTCTTACCAGCGTCCTTTGCAAGCTATTAGAAAAAATGGTAAATCGTCGTCTGGTCTGGCACATAGAAACAAATAACTTGCTTTCCTAAAAACAGTGTGGTTTCAGGCAAGGACGATCTTCTATTGATCACTTGGTAATGCTAGAGTCTGCAATACAGAATGCCTTCCTCTTGCGTCAGACTCTAGTTGCTGTTTTTTTCGACCTAGAGAAGGCATACGATATGGCTTGGAGACGAGGAATACTAAACACATTAAAATCATGGGGTATACAAGGCAGGATTCTGTATTTTATCCAAAAATTCCTCAGTAATAGGTATATCAGGGTGCGCCTTGGTAGTACGCTATCAGATCGCTTCTACTTAGAGAATGGTGTTCCACAGGGGAGTGTACTTAGTGTTACTCTCTGTGCTATTGCAATTAATAGCATAACGGCTAATGTACGGTCCCCTGTCAGATGTTCTCTCTTTGTAGACGATTTTGCTATTTACGTAATTTTTTTTTCCGGCGAAAAACCGTTCAGGTTATCATCGCCGTCACGAAGGATGAAAGTATACAAAAAAAAAAAAAATAATAAAACAAAATTTTACTTAAGAAAAAACAACAACAACAAACTATAACAGTAAAAATAAATTAAAAATTTAGATAACAGGTGTAGATATATTACACATAAGAACTAAATAACAATAAATAATGAATAAAATTTAATAACAATTCGTAAAATAATGCAAAACATAACAGAAATAAAGTTTTTAAATAAAATAAATAAATAAAATAACACAAGAAATTACAAATACAATAAAATAAAATTTATTTAAAACATTCAGACGATGAAGGAAGTCTAGAACCCGGTCAACGGCCGAGGCACTATCTCCCAACATCGTCTGCAAACAGTTGCTCAGACCACACATAACACGCACATTTTGAAAACCATCACAATCGAGCAGTATATGTTTAATTGTGATGGCTTCCCTACAGAATTCACATTCAGGTGGGTCCCCGCGTTCCATCAGAAATCCATGCGTTAACATGGAGTGACCAATGCGAAGGCGGGTGATCACCACCTCTTCTCTACGACTTGCACGTATTGACGACCCCCAAGGACGAACTGTACTGTTGATTACCCTCAATTTATTACTGCTTGTAGATGCCCATTCATTTTCCCACTGTAGATGAATTAAATGTTTTACGTGAAAAGAAAGTCAGACACGATTACACGTTGAGTGCATGGCGGAAGAACAGTTGCTTCCTTTGCCGCATTATCCGCTACAGTGTTTCCAAATATTCCACAGTGACCAGGAATCCAGATAAATGATACTCTTGCACCTCGTAGTTCAAGTCTATGGACAGAACACAGAACATCTTGAACCAGAGGGTTTACCGAATACATATCCTGGATTGCCTGGAGTGCACTTTTTGAATCGGAACAAACTACGTAATGCAAACTATCGAATTCAATAGTGTTTAGAGCCTTTAAGATGGCAAAGAGTTCGGCTGTAAAGACACTACAAGTTAAGGGTAATCCATACTTATACGTTTCGTCCAGTGAGTAAAATGCACACCCAACATTGTTATTCATCTTAGAGCCATCTGTGAAAATAAATTTAGCAGATGGATATGAACTAGTCAGTCGAAAAAACTCACGTTGATACACAATGTTAGGAGTGTTGTCTTTCTGGTATGCACACAAGGAGAAATCAAAGGTCGGCATATTGATTTTCCATGGAGGGACAAGACAAAAGGACCATTCAAACATTGGGGGTAGTTCAATACGTAAGTCATCAAAAATACGGGAAGTTCTAATACCAAGAGGAGCAGTAGCATTCGGTCGAGTTTCATACTGTCGCACCAATAGATTTTTGAAAACTGTATTAAAAGCAGGGTGCCAAGGTTTAGATGATAAATTGCTTACATAAGTTAACTGTAGTTTCTGTCTCCGTCGAAAGAGTGAAGGTTCCCCAGTCTCGGCTAGAATGCTTACAACGGGACTAGAACGGAAGGCTCCAGAGACGAGTCGTATTGCAGAGTGATGTACTGGGTCTATTTTTTTTAATACGGATGGTCGTGCAGAAAAATATACAATGCTGCCATAATCAATTCGCGTACGAATCACCGCACGGTAAAACATCATCATACAGGTCCTTTCAGCGCCCCATCGAGAACCACTAAGCACCCTCAACATATCGAGAATTTTGTTACATCGTAACTTTAAATCACGCAAATGAGGATTCCATGATAGTCTTTGGTCGAATATTAACCCCAAAAATCGAACAGATGGAATGGTCCGAATTTCTGTACCATCGAGAAATATTGAAGGAGTTCGGATCTGCCGACGGCGACTGAAGGCAATACATTGAGTTTTAGCGGCAGAAAATTTAAACCCAGTAGAATTCGTCCATGACTGCAATCTATTTACTGTAAGCTGAAGTGTTCTTTCAGCTGTGGCCAAACTTCTAGCACCAACATAAATTGCAAAGTCATCCACAAATAGAGAACAGCGAACAGGAGACCGCACATTAGTAGTTATACTATTGATAGCAACGGCAAACAAGGTCACACTAAGTACACTTCCCTGCGGGACGCCATTCTCTAACCGAAAACGATCTGACAATGTAGATCCAAGGCGTACTCTGAAATATCTGTTTGAGAGAAAATTTTTAATAAAACCTAGTATATTACCTTGTATACCCCATGATTTTAATGTATTTAGTATTCCTCTTCTCCAAGCCATATCATATGCCTTCTCTAGGTCAAATAATATTGCAACAAGTGTTTGACGTAACAGAAAGGCATTTTGGATTGCAGATTCTAATAAAACTAACTGATCGATGGAAGATCGCCCTTGCCTAAAACCACACTGGTCCTTAGAGAGTAAATTATTATTTTTCTAAATACCAAACAAGACGGCGATTTACCAATTTCTCCACTAACATGCATAGTACACTTGTAAGAGAAATAGGGCGGTAGCTGTTTGGATCAGTTTTATCTTTGCCTGGCTTAAGAATAGGAATCACTGTTGCTTCCAACCAAACATCAGGGAAAGAGTGTTCCTCAAACATACGATTGTATATCTTCAGGAGGGAAATCCTCCCCGATGTTGGAAGATTTTTAATCATGGAATATACAAGGTTATCAGGGCCTGGTGCTGAATCTGAAGAGGATGACAGTGCAGATTCCAGCTCTTCTATTGAGAAGGGCGCGTTCAAAGGGAAAACAGACCTACCAACGACGAATGGCATTGCTTCTTGAGTATTTTTGAAAAGACAAAAACCATTGCTATAGGAAGTAGACGAAGAATAATCTGCAAAATATAAACCCAATGTATTAACAATATCTCGAGGATCAAAACTTATTATTCCGTTCCGTTGTTTGATGCCCATCAAGGGAGTTGATGGAGATGAACCAGAAACGGAACGGAGTTTCTTCCAAACAGTTGATACTGGTGTTGTTCTTGATATTGTGTTAATATACTGGGTCCAAGAATTTTTTCTACTTTGTCTAAATATTCTACGAGCTCTAGCTCGGAGAATTTTATATCTCTCAAGATTTTCACTCGTTGGTCGTCTGTTGAACCTTCTTAGAGCTCGTCTACGTAAAAGTAAGGCATTCTTACAGTCCTCAGTCCACCAAGGAACGGGGGGACGACATTGATGAGTCGAGGTTTGAGGAATAAGTTTTATGTGCTACGTCTAAAATATTTTCAGTTAAAGTTTGTACTATTTCATTAATAGAATTAAAATCTTCAATGTTAGGTGATACAAATTGCTCTGTGAAATCCACCCATTGTGCCTTTTGTAGAATCCACCGCGGAGGGCGTTGATTCGGACGGTGGAATGTACAAAGTGAAACATTAATCGGAGTATGATCGCTGCCGTAAAGATCAAACATCGCCGACCATTCGAACTTCGTTGCCAAAATTGGACTGCAAAAGGTCAAATCAACGACTGTCCAACCACCTGTAGAAGACGATAAGTGTGTTGGGAAACCATTATTTAAAAGACATAGATCTAATGTAGTTCTTATATTGTCAATTCGGTTTCATCGTGAGTTACATGTAGTAGAGCCCCACGATGTGTTGTGAGCATTAAAATCACCCATCAATAGAAAGGGGACAGGTAACTGAATTAATAAGTTAACTAAGTCGTTGTTTTGGAAAGCATAGCTAGGCGGTAAAAAAATGCAACATATGGTAAGTTTAAATGGTACGGTAGTCTGAACTGCGACAGCTTGTAAAGGAGTTATTAAGTCCACAGGAACGGCATCAAGAGAGTCACGAGCGAGTATGGCTACCCCACCCTTCGCTCGTTCTTCCGTTATGAAGTCGGACCTGACAACAGAATACCCTCTTAAATTGAAAGTGTGCGATTGGAGAAGGTGCGTCTCTTGAAGGCAAATGAATAATGGAGACGTATCGCATACAAGAAGTTTTAAATCTTCAATATGACTTTTGGCTCCGTTAATGTTCCACTGTATCACGTTGTTATAAATGGACGGCGTTGACATTGAAAATTAAGAAATATAATGACTAGTATATGGTAGGATTTAATTTAGCTTCGTCAGTTGTACATACAGCCGGTTTATCCATATCCACGGACATCGAATCACTACTGTGACTGATGTCCGAGTCAGATGATTTTTTTTAATTTAATTTGTGGAGGTTTACCAGTGGGACCTCCTTCAAGACTTTTTTCTATTTTTTTAACAGTTTTGTTTCCTGCAATGTTAGATTTTTTATTTTTTTAAACCAACTGACGGAGGAGCAGTATTCGATATCTTCTTCAGAAATTATTCCAGGCCAGGAAAGATCTTCTTGTCAACAGGCTTAAGTACCTGTGACTTTGAAAGAAGAGGTTTTTTTGAGACAGTGGTTTTTGTAGTCTGGCTTACATCGGTTGTGTCAGGAGTAAAAGGTGTCTTAACATTAGACGATGTTAATTTTTTTGAAGCGGATGAGAGTGAAGTCGGAGTAAGTGTGGTACATGATGGAACAGAAACTTGTTCAGATGCAGAAGCAGGAGTAAAACCTTTAGAAAGTAGGGCCGTCAGTTGTGCTACCTGTTCCGTCAGAGCCTGGACGGTCTTAGTGAGCTCACTACAACTGGTGCAGGATGGCTTCTTGCTGGTAGAGACAACCGTGGCAAAAGATTTGCCTTCAACCGGAGACTTTGACAGCTTGTACAACTTTCTGGCTTCAGAAAAAGAAATTTTATCCGTAGTCATGATAGTTAATATTGCTTTTTCTTCTTTATATTTTGGACAGTTCAAAGATCGAGCAGGATGATCACCCTCGCAATTTGGGCACTTTGGATCATCCTTACAGTCCTTACTATCATGACCTTGGACACCACAATTTCCACATACTACAGCTTTCTGACAACCTGCACTCATATGTCCAAAACCCTAACATTTGAAACAACGACGAGGGCTCGGGACATACGGACGTACAGCAAGCCGCTGGTAGCCTGCATAGATGAAATCGGGAATATTTGGTTTCCCAAATGTGAGAATAAGGGAGGCAGTTGGTGTTTTTACTCCTTTGTCCATTCGCATTATCCGAGTTACATCTGTGACGTACTGGGATGCAAGCTCACATTTTATTTCGTCTAAATCGACGTGGAGCAAGTCCCGACATGTTACCACACCTTTTGCTGAATTTAAGGTTCGGTGGGGCTCCACCGACACCTTAACTTTATCAAAAAACGAATCCATTTTCAGCAGCGACAAACTTTGTTTGTCGCTGTTGCTTTGCACTAGTAAGGTCCCGTTTTGCAGCTTCTTAATTGAAGCTACGGGACCTGCTCTTCCAACAATCGCTTTATTTATAAGGAAAGGGGACACTTTTGACAAGTCGGCCCCTTCCACCGAGTTTTTAAAAATTAAAAATTTTGGAGACGGCAGTTGTAGAGTTACAGCTTGCGTCTCCTCATTTCCCGGGTTTATCACACCTCCACTATTATCAACAGACCCGTCCGAAGCCGAACGAGGCCTCTTTAACAGTCCTTTGGCGTTTTTGGTTGAATTATCCATACTTTAGTTTGCCGAGCGATTCATGAATGAAGACTTTCGAACTACTGGCACAGGGTGCACCCAAACGACCACCAGCAGCCCAGGATACTCGAACTAAAGCGAGAATCCCCAATAAAAAAAAAAAAAAAAAAAAAAAAAAAAAATTGGGGGGACCTCCAGATTTCCTGGAGCCGAAATACATGGTCTGTCAGCACTCCAGAATATTTTAGGAATGGGTTCCGGTACATCGTTACGGTTCCCCAAACCCAAGTACCACTGGCAGCCGCTCTCTATGTACTCACAGAATGCAACCATTTGTTTCGATAGACCCAGCTATGGGCTCCGACACCCATAACTCAACATTCATGCGCTTGCCAAGCGCCTATAGGCTGCTCGGTTCCAGAACCTGTCCCATCAGAGGTCCTCGGCAGTGCAAGGCACACATCAGGTTCCACATACTTGGCCCCGCCAAAGGAAACCAAGCAGAATCGCCACTCCCAGACGTAACGGAACAAGCACAGCAAATCCCTAAATGTACGTGTGAGTGTGAAGTGTTTACATCGTAAGTGTAGTGCTGTAAGTGTAAGTGTCTGCTACACTCGGGTGCCGCGAGGTTCGTCTAGGTCTTCTCACTAGGTGCAGCTAGTCTGCACCCCCCTGAGGGTGTGTATGTGTTTGTGTGAGAGAGTGTGTTTGTGGATGTTGTGTGTTGTGTGTATGTGGAGTAAATGAGTGAGAGTAGAATGAGCTAGAGGTATGGTGGGGTCGCTAAGCCCATCAGCTGCTCACGTCAGCTGCCTCCGCCGGTGCTATTTACGTAAGCACCAGGAACATGGCAACAGCTGAAAGGACCCTTCAGCTGGTAATAAATAGGTTGCAGACCTGGACGAGAACTACTGGCTTTAAATTCTCCGCTGCTAAAACTCAGTGTATTGCTTTCAGTCGCCGTAGACAGATCCAGGCTCCGTCGTTATATCTTGATGGTATACAGCTTCGGACTTCTCCATCCGTTCGATTCTTGGGTCTAACACTCGACGAAAGGCTCTCGTGGAGCCCTCACGTGCGTGATTTAAAATTAAGATGTAATAAAATCCTCGATATGTTGAGGGTTCTTAGTGGATCTCGATGGGGCGCTGATAGGACTTGTATGATGATGTTTTACCGTGCCGTAATTCGTTCACGAATTGATTATGGCAGCATTGTATATTCATCTGCTAGACCATCGATTTTAAAGAAACTAGATCCCGTCCATAACACATCAATCCGTCTTGTTTCTGGTGCTTTCCGTTCAAGTCCCGTCGTGAATATTCTCGACGATGCTGGCGAACCATCACTCTCTCGTCGGAGACAGCAGTTAGGCGTACAATTAAGTTACGTGTGTAACATATTATGTAAACCATGGCATCCTGCTTACAGTACAATTTTCCACAATCAGTTATTCCAGCAATATGAATCCCGACGCTACAGCCCCTGTTGGCATTAGAACAACCTGTGTTTTTGAAGACTTGCGTATTGAACTACCCCAAATGTTTGAAAGGTCCTTTTGTCTTGTCCCTCCATGGATAATCAATATGCCGACCTTTGATTTCTCCTTGTGTACATACCTGAAAGACAACATTCCTAACATTGTGTATCAACGTAAGTTTTCTTGTCTGATTAATTCATATCCATCTGCTAATCTTATTTTCACAGATGGTTCTAAGATGAACGATAATGTTGGGTGCGCGTTTTATTCACTGGACGAATCATATAATTATGGATTACCCTCAATTTGTAGTGTCTTTACGGCCGAACTCTTTGCCATCTTAAAGGCTTTGAACACTATTGAATTCGATAGTTTGCATTACGTAGTTTGTTCTGATTCAAAAAGTGCCCTCCAGGCAATCCGGGATATGTATTCGGTAAACCCTCTGGTTCAAGATGTTCTGTGTTCTGTCCATAGACTTGAACTACGAGGTGCAAGAGTATCATTTATCTGGATTCCTGGCCACTGTGGAATATTTGGAAACACTGTAGCGGATAATGCGGCAAAGGAAGCAACTGTTCTTCCGCCATGCACTCAACGTGTAATCGTGTCTGACTTTCTTTTCACGTAAAACATTTAATTCATTAAAACAGTGGGAAAATGAATGGGCATCTACAAGCAGTAATAAATTGAGGGTAATTAAAAGTACAGTTCGTCCTTGGGGGACGTCAATACGTGGAAGTCGCAGAGAAGAGGTGGTGATCACCCGCCTTCGCATTGGTCACTCCATGTTAACGCATGGATTTCTGATGGAACGTGGGGACCCACCTGAATGTGAATTCTGTAGGAAAGCCATCACAATTAAACATATACTGCTCGATTGTGATGGTTTTCAAAATGTGCGTGTTATGTGTGGTCTGAGCAACTGTTTGCAGACGATGTTGGGAGATAGTGCCTCGGCCGTTGACCGGGTTCTTGAATTCCTGCATCGTCTAAATGTTCTAAATAAAATTTAATTTATATAGTTGTTATTTCTTGTGTTATATTATTTATTTGTTTTATCTATATAAATTTATTTCTGTTATGTT
The DNA here is from genome assembly GCA_022606455.1 of Callitettix versicolor. Lineage (NCBI taxonomy): Eukaryota > Metazoa > Arthropoda > Insecta > Hemiptera > Cercopidae > Callitettix > Callitettix versicolor. The sequence continues at coordinate 41,872,240 of CM040186.1, read as the reverse complement.
TTTATATACCTTTACGAATTGTTATTAAATCTTATTCATTATTAATTGTTATTTAGTTCTTAAGTATTTATTATTAATATAGTTATACGTGCTACTTAAATTTTGTTAAATTTATTTTTACAAATATAGTTTGTTGTAGTTTTATTTATATATATATATATATATATATATATATATATATATATATATATATATAAGTAAATTTTGTTAATTCCTTTTTTTTATATATATATTTTCATTTAGCTTGACGGCGATGATAACCTTAACGGTTTTTCGCCAAAAAAAAAAAAAAAAAAATCAATATTTATAATAGGGAAAATATTAATATATGTAAATTTTAATGCCGATTATGATAGTGAAATCAGTATTTCACAAAAATAAAATAACGAAAAATACTTTGCTTCTACCATGTCAGCGAGACAGTTCCTTGTCCCCCTAACACTAAAACATGTGTTCCCCCTTCATGAAATCTGTGTAAGAGACAATAATGAATGATAATTAATGAACAAAGTGAAACGGGCACCGCGATCAGACAAAATAAATTATACCAGATGATCGGCAAGCAGGTTGACCAAGAAAGCGATGACCACGCGATGTACGAATCGATGAGGCAAACGCCTAATGTTTCCTTATCAGGCCAGGATGTGACAGACTTTGAAGAAACCCAATTCGATGACGAAAATTACCAAAATAATAGCAATTTCGATACCGAGGAAACCAACGAAGTTGATAACGCATGCAGTTTAGAACAGAATATGTTTTTAGGACTTACTGTAATGAAGAGCAATTTTCCATAATGAACATCGACAAAAATGAATTACCCGATATCTATGGACCAAAAACCAACCTAAAAATGTTGATAGACACAGGGAGCACAAGGTCATTTATTAACAAACCAATAGCGTTTCGCTTGTTCAAAAATACATTAAATCAGGAGCCGTTTGACGTTTCCACAGCACACGGTGTCTCAAAAGAAAAATTTAGTTGTAAATTGCCTTTATTGGGGAAGAAAATAACAAAATTCTATCTATTTAATTTTCATAAAAATTTCGATCTACTACTAGGACTTGACAATATGAAGGAACAAAAAATTAATTTAGACTTTGTGCATAATCAGCTAATATTTTGCGGATAAAAGATTCCTATACATTATTTCAATACGGAAAAGGAAAACAACAACAACAATAATAATAACAAAGATACACCTCCAAAAAAGATCACATGCCATCTCATTAAAGCTAGATCTAAACAAGTAATAAAAATTAAAATTGGTAATTTAAATAATGGAAAGGGGATACTATCGTACAAAGAAAGTGATGGGTTGGAAATATCACTATGTTTATTGAAAGTTATAGAAGGGGAAGCACTTTGTCCTATTATAAATATCACAACAGACGATAGATGTTTAGTAGTTGAACCCTTAAAACTTGAACCATTAAGTAACTTCAAAATCTGTAAAAGAAACAAACAAGAAATATATAAAGAAAACAACCTTAATTTTAATTTTTTGAATCACAAAAATAATAAATTAGACCTAAATAAATTTAGAACCAACCATATGAATTCAGAAGAAAAAAAATGAGATCATGAAATTACTAGAAGAATATCCGACTTATTTCACACAGAAAATAATGACCTGACCTTTAAACAAAATTACACACATAATCAGAACCATATATGAGATTCCTGTTTATTTTAGGAATTATCGATATCCGGAAATCTATCGCAAGAAAATCTATCAGTGGACAAACAAATACAGGATATGTTAGAACAAAAAATAATACAACCATCTCACTCACCTTGGAATTCACCTATTTGGATAGTACCCAAGAAAGCAGATGCATCTAATAAGCAGAAATTTAGACTGGTAATTGATTTCAGAGGTTTGAACGCTAAGACAGTCGATGACAAATTCCCTTTACCTAATATAACGGACATTTTGGATAAGCTTGGGAGGTCTCAATACTTTAGCACCCTAGACCTCGCATCTGGTTTCCACCAAGTGGAGATGCACCCCGATAGTGTCGATAAAATAGCCTTTTCGACGGAAACCGTGCACTTTGAATTTTTAAGAATGCTGTTCTATCTCGAAAATAGCCCACCGACTTTCCAAAGAGTAATGAACAACATTTTACGTGGGATCCAAAATGAATCATGCTTGACCTACCTCGACGATACAATAATATATTCTACTAGTTTACAAGAACACATAAATAGGTTAAGAGAATTTTCAACAGATTAAGAGAAGCCAATTTTAAAATTCAACCTGATAAAACAGACTTTTTAAGGAAAGAGGTCGCTTATTTAGGGCATACAGTGACACCGGAAGGAGTTAAACCTAACCCAGACAAAATCACAGCTATAAAAAACTACCCAATTCCGAAAACGCCAAAAGAAATAAAAGGATTTCTTAGACTACTTACTTGGATACTACAGAAAGTTTATTAAGGGCTTCGCGAAAATAACAAAACCATTCACCCACTGTTTAAAAAAAGAAGTCGAAATTGATATTAATAAACCTGAATATATAAACTGTTTTGAAACTTGCAAAAATATTTTGTGTAATAAACCTTTATTACAATACCCGGACTTTGTAAAAGAAATTATTCTGACAACTGACACAAGCAATTATGCGGTAGGAGCAATTTTATTACAAATCAAAAACGGAGCAGACCTACCAGTAGCACACGCCAGCAGAAATCTTAATAAAAGCGAAATGCAATATCCTGCCATTGAGAAAGAACTCCTTGCAATCATTTTTGGAACTAAATACTTCAGACCTTACCTAAACCCCTACAGTGGTTGTTTTTCGTTAAAGAACCAAATTCCAGGTTACTCAGGTGGAGATTAAAATTAGAGGAGTACGATTATGAGATTAGGTACAAAAAAGGAAAATTAAACCGAAATGCCGACGACTTGTTGAGGATACAGCTAAATATCACTGAGCATAATGCGAACAATCAGCTACACAAAACAATAGTCGAGTCGACTAGTTTGTACTTTCCTGAATTGGACGATAATGAACCAATAATCGCACATTTTGACGCGGAAGAATTAACACACGCTGCAGATCAAGAGGAAATGAACGCAGAAAGCGACCAGATCATCCATTCTAATTTTGAAGAGAACACGCAAGTGGAAATAGCCATCTCAGACGAGCCGGTAAATTTTGGAAAAAACCAAATTTTGTTACGTCTTGTGAAATATCAACCTAAAGACGTAAAAATACTAAAGCTATTTGGAACCAGTAAAATAAGATTAATAGTTTAAATATCTGAAAATAACTTAAATAATGACATTGTTAAGTTTGTGAAGGAATATTTGGTACCCAATGTTAAATATAATATTTATTTTGAAAACGACTTTTATGAAAATTTTTTTGACATGTATAACTAAAAATTTCAAAAATCCTAAACTTTTGTTAGTTAAATGTAACATCAAGTTGTTAGATGTGAATAGAGAAGATGAAATTCAGGAAATAATAGAAAATTACCACTTAAGCAAAACTAATCATCGTGGTATACAAGAGACTTATGAACAAATTAAGCGAACATTCTATTGGCCCAATATTAAAACATACATACATCCAAAATTTTATTAATAACTGTGGAATTTGTTTATCTGCAAAATACGAGCGCGTACCATTAAAACTTGAAATGAACCTTACACCCACACCATCAAAACCGCTACAGATAGTGCATGTAGATAGCATTTCACTAGAGAAGAACAGATTTCTGAGTATCGTTGACGGCTTCTCCCGTTACTCACAGGTGTACCGCTTAGGAGGCGCCCACGCGCTTGAAACAGCTGACAAACTGTTAGATTACTTCTCACACTATGGTGTCCCCGAAGTTATCATTTCAGACAATGAAACTGAGTTTAACAACAAAGTGATAAAAGAAATTTTGGAATTGCACAAAATAAAAGTTCACTTCACAAGTACCCAAAACCCGTCTTCTAACCGATTAATTGAAAGATTCCACTCCACACTAATAGAACATATTAGGCTCTTAAATAATCGAGCAGAATTTAAAAATGATAACATAACCAAAAAAGTGAAATATGTAGTTATAGCCTACAATAACAGCATTCATTCCGTAGCTAAACTCACACCTTTTGAGATATTATACGGACATATCGACCCTAATAATATTCTGAACATTGATATTGAAAACCGATTGGCTAGCGATTACGTGACAAGTCACAAGGAAAGAACAAGAAGGTTATATGAGCAAATCCAAGAATCCAATCAAAAGATTAAAGAAAACATACAGACCAAAAGAAATTGTAATAAGGAACCGTCACCAGAAATACCCAAAGACGTTTACGTAAAGACATTGCAAAAACAAAGCAAAGAAAAAAAGTAAATACAATAAAGAAGAAATAACTTCGATAAACAAGGAAAGGAAGACAGCTGAAATTAAACCCAGGCACCATAATACTATGCAAAGTAAACAAACTATTCAAAGAAGATTCTCCATTTTTTTTTTTTTTTTTTTTTTTTTTTCGGCGAAAAACCGTTCGGGTTATCATCGCCGTAACGAGAAATGAAAGTACATAAAACAAAATTTAAACAAAATTTTACGTAAGAATAAAACAACAACAACAAACTATAACATTAAAATAAATTAAAAATTTAGATAACAGGTATAGATTATATTACACTTAAGAACTAAATAACAATAAATAATCAATAAAATTTAATAACATTTCTTAAAACTATGCATAAACATAACAGAAATAAAGCTTTTAGATAAAATAAATAAATAAATAACACAAGAAATAACAACTATATAAATTAAATTTTATTTAAAACATTCAGACGATGAAGGAAGTCTAGAACCCGGTCAACGGCCGAGGCACTATCTCCCAACATCGTCTGCAAACAGTTGCTCAGACCACACATAAAACGCACATTTTGGAAACCATCACAATCGAGCAATATATATCTTATTGTGATGGTTTCCCTACAGAACTCGCATTTAGGTGGGTCCCCGCGTCCCATCAGAAATCCATGCGTTAACATGGAGTGACCGATGCGAAGGCGGGTGATCACCACCTCTTCTCTACGACTTGCACGTATTGACGACCCCCAAGGACGAACTGTACTTTTAATTACCCTCAATTTGTTACTGCTTGTAGCTGCCCATTCATTTTCCCACTGTAGATGAATTAAATGTTTTACGTGACAAAGGAAGTCAGACACGATTACACGTTGAGTGCATGGCGGAAGAAAAGTTGCTTCCTTTGCCGCATTATCCGCTACAGTGTTTCCTAATATTCCACAGTGGCCAGGAATCCAGATAAATGATACTCTTGCACCTCGTAGTTCAAGTCTATGGACAGAGCACAGAATATCTTGAACCAGAGGGTTTACCGAATACATATCCCGGATTGCCTGGAGGGCACTTTTTGAATCAGAACAAACTACGAAATGCAAACTATCGAATTCAATAGTGTTCAGAGCCTTTAAGATGGCAAAGAGTTCGGCTGTAAAGACACTACAAGTTGAGGGTAATCCATACTTATACGTTTCGTCCAGTGAGTAAAATGCGCACCCAACATTGTTATTCATCTTAGAGCCATCTGTGAAAATAAATTTAGCAGATGGATATGAACTAGTCAGTCGAAAAACTCACGTTGATACACAATGTTAGGAGTGTTGTCTTTCTGGTATGCACACAAGGAGAAATCAAAGGTCGGCATATTGATTTTCCACGGAGGGACAAGACAAAAGGACCTTTCAAACATTGGGGGTAGTTCAATACGTAAGTCATCAAAAATACGGGAAGTTCTAATACCAAGAGGAGCAGTAGCATTCAGTCGAGTTTCATACTGTCGCACCAATTGATTTTTGAAAACTGTATTAAAAGCAGGGTGCCATGGTTTAGATGATAAATTGCTTAAATAAGTTAACTGTAGTTTCTGTCTCAGTCGAGAGAGTGAAGGTTCCCCAGGATCGGCGAGAATACTCACGACGGGACTTGAACGGAAAGCACCAGAAACAAGGCGGATTGCAGAGTTATGGACGGGATCTAGTTTCTTTAAAATCGATGGTCTAGCAGATGAATAAACAATGCTGCCATAATCAATTCGCGAACGAATTACGGCACGGTAAAACATCAGCATACAGGTCCTATCAGCACCCCATCGAGACCCACTAAGAACCCTCAACATATCCAGGATTTTATTACATCTTAATTTTAAATCACGCACGTGAGGGCTCCACGAGAGCCTTTCGTCGAGTATTAGACCCAAGAATCGAACGGATGGAGAAGTCCGAAGCTGTATACCATCAAGATATAACGACGGAGCCTGGATCTGTCGACGGCGACTGAAAGCAATACACTGAGTTTTAGCAGCGGAGAATTTAAAGCCAGTAGTTCTCGTCCAGTTCTGCAACCTATTTATTACCAGCTGAAGGGATCTTTCAGCTGTTGCCATGTTTCTGGTGCTTACGTAAATAGCAAAATCGTCTACAAAGAGAGAACATCTGACAGGGGAACGTACGTTAGACGTTATGCTATTGATTGCAATAGCAAACAGAGTAACACTAAGTACACTCCCCTGTGGAACACCATTCTCTAAGTAGAAGCGATCTGATAGCGTATTACCAAGACGCACCCTAAAATACCTATTACTAAGGAAGTTTTGGATAAAATACAGAATCCTGCCTTGTATACCCCATGATTTTAAAGTGTTCAAAATTCCCCTTCTCAAGCCATGTCGTATGCCTTCTCTAGGTCGAAAAAACAGCTACTAGTGTTTGACGCAAGAGAAACGCATTTTGTATTGCAGCTTCCAAAGGCACTAATTGATCCACAGAACATCGTCCTTGCCTAAAGCCGCACTGGTCTTTGCAAAGTAAATTGTTGGTTTCCAAATACCAAACAAGGCGACGATTTACCATTTTTTCTACCAGCTTGCAAAGAACGCTGGTAAGAGAAATCGGACGATAGCTACTTGCATCAGTTTTATCTTTACCTGGCTTAAGAATAGGAATTACTATTGCTTCCAACCAAGCGTCAGGGAAAGTATGTTCATCGAATATACGATTGTATATCTCGAGGAGGGCAAGCCTACCTGACGTTGGAAGGTTTTTGATCATGGAATATACGAGGTTGTCAGGACCGGGAGCTGTGTCCTTCGTTGAAGAGAGTGCAGATTCCAGCTCATGCAGAGTAAACAGCCTATTAAGAGGAGAGTTGTCAGAAATACCGATGGTGAACGGCAATGGTTCCACTGCACTTTTGTATTTACGAAAGGCAGCGTTATACGCCGTAGAACAGGAATAGCTAGCAAAAGATGATCCTAATAAATTTACAATATCGGAACACTGAGAAACTAACTCTCCATTCGGCCGTTTAAGACCCATCAACTCCGTGGATGGAACACGGCCAGATTTAGAGCGCATTTTCTTCCAGACGACAGATGTTGGCGTTGTTCTGCATATTGTTCCGATATATTGCGACCAAGATTCCTTTCTACTTTGTCTAAAAATTCTTCGAGCTTTAGCTCTAAGAATTTTGTATCGCTCAAGATTTTCATCTGTCGGGCTTTTGTTAAATATCCGTAGTGCTTTTCGGCGTAGACGCAAAGCCTCCTTACAGTCCTCGTTCCACCAAGGAACTAATGGACGTGGTGGGTATGCGGATGATTTAGGGATAACATCCTCGGCTGCGTGTAAAATCGTATTTGTGAATTTCTTAACCACTGTGTTAATGCAGTTCACTTCAATGTCTGCAGGTACAAATCTTTTTGCAAATTCTTCCCAATTTGCCTTTTTAAGGATCCAACGCGGCAGGCGTCGTTGCACATGAGCGAAAGTACAAAATGAAATATTAATGGGAGTATGATCACTGCCATACAGATCTGGTAACACCGACCATTCAAACTTTGTTGCCAAAACTGGACTACAAAATGACAAATCGACAACTGTCCATCCGCCAGTAGATGCTGATAAATGAGTTGGAGAACCGTCATTTAGAAGGCACAAATCTAAGTTTGACCGTAGTCCTTCGATTCGTATTCCCCTTGAGTTACAGGATAAGGAACCCCATGAAGTATGGTGAGCGTTAAAATCACCTGTCAATAAAATCGGTTGTGGCAACTGAGATATTAAATCATATACTTCATGATGTTGGAAATTGTAACTAGGCGGCAAGTAAAGGCAACAGACGGTAACTTTGAATGGAACGGTAATCTGAACGGCAACAGCTTGTAAAGGAGTTATTATATTGACAGATATGGACTGGACAGAGTTGTGAACCAATATGGCTACGCCACCTCTGGCTCTTTCCTCAGTGACGAAATCTGTTCTAAAAATAGAATAACCCCTAAAATTGAAGGTGTGGGATTCATGCAAGTGCGTCTCTTGGAGGCACATTATTAGAGGAGATGAATCTCGCACAAGAACTTTGAGATCTTCCATGTGGCTTCTTATCCCATTAATATTCCACTGTATCACATTGCTATTAATTGGAAATGCAGACATTGAAATAAAATAAATTAATATAGCAGCGGGTTCTGTTCGTTTTTGTCATTTACTACTTTTGATTTATCAGAGTCTACCGACATCGAATCACTACTGTGATCAACAGACACAGAGCCACAACTGTGACTAATGTCAGACTCTGATGATTTTTTGGTTTTGTTTGCGAGAGGTTTGGTAGTGGAACCTCCTTTAGAAGTTTTTTCAGTTTTCCCTACAGGTTTGTTTACTGTGGCAGAATTTTTATTTTTAGGTCCAACTGTCGGTGGACAAGTGTTTGATTTTTTTTTTAAGAAATACTCTAGACCCGGAGTGGTTTTCTTATCAACGGGCGACGGGAGGTTTCTTCGTACTTGCGACGTTGTCATTAGAGGCTTCGTCACTGGAGATTTAGACTCTTTACATGAACTAGACCCAGAAGTAACTTTAGTAGGAGAAATCAATGAAGGACCTTTCTTAGCAACAGGAACCGAAATTGGTGTGACATTGGAGGATAACAGACTTAACAATTGAGCTACTTGATCCGTCAAAACTTTGACAGTTTTGGTTAGCTCATCACAATTCATACAAGATGATATTTTTGGATTAGATGTGACAGCTGCAAAGATTTTCCATTGAGAACAGACATAGAGCTTTTGTGAACTCTCTTGGCTTCGGAGAAAGAAATCTTATCTTTGGCCATTATCGATAAAATTGACTTTTCTTCTTGAAACTTGGGGCAGTTTGGAGATCGGGCAGGATGCTCACCTCCACAGTTCACACAATGTGGGCTAGCCTGACAACCTTCACCACTATGACCCGCAGTACCGCAATTGCCGCAAACCTCGGGCTTCGAACACGAGGAACTCATATGGCCGAAACCTTGACATCTAAAACAACGCCTTGGGTTCGGAACATAAGGTCTGACCGACAGCCTTTGGTATCCGGCATAGATATACTCGGGTACAGTGGGTTTTCCAAATGTAAGAATTAAGGAGGCTGTAGGAATTTTTTGTCCCTTATCTACTCGCATTATTCGATTTACATCGATTACTCCTTCCGAAGCCAACTCCGTCTTTATTTCTTGGGTATCAACGTAAACAAGATCTCTGCATGTTATTACACCCCTTGCAAAATTCAAGGTTCTGTGGGGTTCCACAGATACCTGACATTCTCAAAGAATGATGTCATTTTAAGCAGCGACTGTGTCTGTTTGTCGCTGTGGGTTTGAACTAGTAAGGTCCCGTTTTGTAGTTTCTTGATTGAAACTACGGGACCCGCTTTTCCAACGATTGCCTTATTGATTATAAAAGGAGAGACTTTTCCAAGATCAGCTCCTTCGGAAGAATTTTTAAAAACGAGATATCTAATAGAAGGTAACATAGCGCTACCTCCTTCTTCTACTTTCGGATTACTGGGTAAATCTCCAACATCCTCACTACAAACAGACTCGTTTGACACGGTCACACGATGCCTCTTTAGACTCAGTTTGGCGTTTTTTTTTTGGTATCCATAGTGTTATTTACCGAGCGATTCATGAATGCAGATTTTTCGAACAACTGGCACAGGGTGCACCCAAACGACCACCAGCAGCCCAGGATACTCGAACTAAAGCGAGAACCCCCAATAAAAAAAAAAAAAAAAAAAAAAAAAAAAAATTGAAAAATGAAAAAAAAAAATGGGGGGGACCTCCAGATATCCTGGAGCCGAAACACATGTCTGTCAGCACTCCAGAATATTTTAGGAATGGGTTCCGGTACAAAGTTACGGTTCCCCAAACCCAAGTACCACTGGCAGCCGCCCTCTATGTACTCACAGAATGCAACCATTTGTTTCGATAGACCCAGCTATGGGCTCCGACACCCATAACTCAACATTCATGTGCTTGCCAGACGCCTATAGGCTGCTCGGTCCCAGAACTTATCCCATCAGAGGTCCTCGGCAGTGCTAGGCACACATCAGGTTCCACATACTTGGTCCCGCCAAAGGAAACCAAGTAGCATCGCCACTCCCAGACGTAACGGAACAAGTACAGCAAATCCTAAAATGTACGTGTGAGTGTAAAGTGTTTAAATCGTAAGTGTAGTGTTGTAAGTGTGTCTGCAAGACTCGGGTGCCGCGAGGTTCGTCTAGGTCCTCTCATTAGGTGCAGCTAGTCTGCACCCCTGCAGGTGTGTATGTGTTTGTGTGAGGAGTGTGTTTGTGGATGTTGTGTGTTGTGTGTATGTTGAGTAAATGAGTGAGAGTAGAATGAGCTAGAGGTATGGTGGGGTCGCTAAGCCCATCAGCTGCTCACGTCAGCTGCCTCCGCCGGCAGAAGATTCTCCAGATGGGCCGACGGTGAACGATACTTCTTCAATTCTATTTTTGTATTGGCACTGCTATAGCAGTTAGAAGAAAAAAAAAGCTTGCAAGTGATGACCGTAAAAGATTTACAATATCAGAACAAGCAGATAATAATACTCCGTTTGTCTGTTTAAGTCCCATCAATAAATTAGATGAGCTAGAACCAGAAAGAGAGCAAAGTTTCTTCCAAACAATAGATGGAGGTGCTGTCCTAGATATTGTTGAGATATATTGGGTCCAAGAATCTTTTCTACTCTGCCTGAAAATTCTACATGCTTTTGCTCGAAGAATTTTATATCGTTCCAGATTTTTATCCGTCGGACTTTTGGTGAATATCCTCAGTGCTTTTCTACGCAGGCGCAAGGCATATTTACACTTTTCGTTCCACCAAGGGACAGATGGACGCGGTGGGTTTGTGGATGTTTTAGGAATAACATCATTCGCTACATTGAAAATTGTATGAGTGAAGTTTTTTTACAATTATGTTTATAGATGTACTTATTTCAATATCTGGTGATACAAATCTTTTTGAAAATTCCACCCAATTCGCATTTTTAAGTATCCAACACGGTAGACGTTGAATCGGGCGAGGAAAGTTACAAAGTGAAATATTAATGGGGGTGTGATCGCTGCCGTGTAGATCGGATAATATTGACCATTCAATCTTAGTTGCCAAAGTTGGACTACAAATCGACAAGTCTACAACTGTCCACCCGCCAGTAGACGAAGATAAATGAGTGGGAGAACCGTTATTAAGGAGGCACAAATCCAAATTGGATCGTATTCCCTCAATGCGTATTCCTCTAGAATTAGAAGATGATGAGCCCCATGAGGTAAGGTGGACATTAAATTTTTTTTTTTTTTTTTTTTTTTTTTAACGTCCGACTATTGTGCACACTTGGGCTAATGCAGACGGTGGGATGATTTATAGCGTATGAAAATGCCAAGCCCTCGCCGGGAATCGAACCCGGATCCTCGGGGTGAAAGCCTAGTACGCTATCCACTAGACCACCGAGGCGGCTGGTGGACATTAAAGTCGCCCACTAGTAAATCGGTGGTGGCAACTGGGATATTAAGTTATACACTTCATAGTTTAAGAAATTGTAACTCGGCGGTAAGTACAGGCAACATACGGTAAGCTTGAACGGAACAGTAGTCTGAACGGCAACAGCTTGTAAAGGAGTTATTATATTGACAGATACCGACTGGACAGAGTTGTGAACCAATATGGCTACGCCACCTCTGGCTCTTTCCTCAGTGACAAAATTTGCTCTGAAAATAGAATAACCCCTAAAATTGAAGGTGTGGGATTCATGTAAGTGCGTCTCGTGGAGACATATTATTAGAGGAGACGAATCTCGCACAAGAACTTTGAGATCTTCGATATGGCTTCTTACCTCATTAATATGCCACTGTATTACATTGTTTTTAATGGAAACTGCAGACATTGAAATACAATAAATTAATATAGCAGCGGATTCTGTTTGTTTCCGTCATGTAGCAATTTAGATTTATTTGTCTATCGACATCGAACCACTACTGTGATTCATGTCGGACTCTGTAGATACATTTGTTTTGGCAGAAGTCGCTTTTGATACGGCTTCAGTTTTAGTTTTTTTATCTTGCTTAGATGTATTTTTAACCAATTTTGTATCCGCATGCTTAGACCCAACTACTGGTGGGTATGTATTAGATTTTTTTAAAAAGTAAGCTAGTCCAGGAGAAACGGACTTTACTGTCGATTTTACCACTTGTGACTTAGTTTTTTTGAAGCAGATGGAACTGCTTCAGGGAGAGTAGGTTTTGAAGATTTAGTCACAAGTGACTTTGGAGCTTGATTTTTAGAGATATTTGACTGATTTTCATTTGAAGAGATAGACAAAGATTGATCAGATGTACTGGAAGCAGGAGTGGTAACAGTTGAAATTATGGATAACAGCTGAGCTACTTGCTCAGTCAGTGCTTTAACAGTTTTTGTCAGTTCATCGCAATTTCTACATGAGGTCTTGCTACTAGACGCGACCGAGGCAAAAGACTTACCCTCAATTATTCTGGAACTTTAGAATATTTTTTTAGCTTCTGAAAATGAAACTTTATCCCTCGCCATGATAGTCAAAACTGCTTTCTCGTCCTTATCAACGAATGTTGATATCTCGAACAAATGGCACAGGGTGCACCCAAACGTCACCAGTAGCCCAGGATACTCGAACCAAAGCGAGAATCCCCAATAAATTGGGGGGGGACCTCCAATAACCTGGAGCCGAAATACATGTATGTCAGCACTCCAGAATCTTTATGAATGGGATCCGGTACAAAGTTACGGTTCCCCAAACCCAAGTACTATTAGCAGCCACCCTCTATGAACTCACAGAATGCAACCATTTGTTTCGATAGACCCAATCATAGGCTCCGAAACCCATAATTCAACACCCATGTGCTTGCCAGGCGCCTATAGGCTGCTCGGTTCCAGCACTTGTCCCATCAGCGGTCCTCGGCAGTGCTAGGCACACATCAAGTTCCACATACTTGGCCCCGCCAAAGGAAACCAAGCAGTATTGCCACTCCCAGACATAAAGGAACAAGAACAGCAAATCCCTAAATGTGCGTATGTGTGTGTAATGTGTTTAAATCGTAAGTGTAGTGCTGTAAGTGTAAGTGTTAGACTCGGGTGCCGCGAGATTCGTCTAGGTCCTCTCACTAGGTTCAGCTAGTCTGCACCCCTCTGCGGGTGTGTATGTGTTTGTGTGTAAGAAAGAGAGAGAGAGAGAGAGAGAGAGAGAGAGAGAGAGTGTATGTGGAGTAAATGAGTGAGAGTAGAATGAGCTAGAGGTATGGTGGGGTCGCTAAGCCCATCAGCTGCTCACTTCAGCTGCCTCCGCCGGCGGTTTTGGTTATATAATTTGTATTCCGTAAAACCTTTGTAATTAGTGTTATTGCGATGGATGTAAAGCTGCCATTGCTTTGTAAAAATGGACATCAGAATATAGTTCCATAATAAGTGGCTAAAATTTTTAATTTATCAAAATAAATTTAATCTTCGTGGGTTAATATAGCATATAATAAAACCAAAAAAAACAAAAATTGTTGGTAATTACTTTTGTAAAAGTTTTGGAAAATCATAAAAACCAGATTTTCAAAGACCAAGTTGCAAGTGAGAAACTAATGAACATCGCTTATTTTTTATTTTATTTTCCACAGTGTACATAGTAATTTTAGTATTTAGTGTACATAGTAATATGTATTTATATAAGAATGAATCCAAGAAACATTTTGAAGATATTACCATAACACTGGAAAAACGGGTAAATATGCAAGTTTACTTGTTCTGGCTTTTTCGTAATTTCTGCTTCAAAATGCTTTTATTACATACTCCATAGTAATAATAAAAAATATTAATGTACAAGAAGTTATAAAAAATTACATCTATAACCTAACAATAACTACTGTGCAAAAGTATCATGTTTTTCATAACCAAATCGATTTGATATTTATGCACTTTTAACGAAATTATGATCTTAACATTTCTTTTAAATTATGTACTTTTCATTAAATTAAGAGATTCATTTGAGGTAGGTTAAATTTATCTCAATAACTTACAATTTTAAGCCATCAACGGACCACTAAGCTATACTTAGTATGCTAATAACCTAACAGTCATTACAAGGTAGTTATATACAAAATGTATTTGTTTTCTTCTCGCACAAACTTGCCATTTTTCACGTAACAACTGTTAGGTTTTTACATCTTTTTATTGAAAAAAATTCTATTGTTTTTATTATTAATAACGTGGATTTATACATCTAGATGCATATAGATGCACAGTCATGTCAGTTAGGTTTACAAACCAATTAGTTAGGTTCTAAAGACTTTTAAAAATAATAATACATTTTAGTGTTTTCACGATAAAAAACATATCTACTTTAGCCCACTGGTCATTTTTAGGTTATGTTAATATTAAGTTATCATATTATTAAGTATGACCGTAACCTAAATGTTTGTTCTACATTACTTATTTTTACTTTATCTTCAGTACTAATATTATTAATAATAATAACAAGATACTTTCACAAGATAAGGATTTGACACAGTTTATACTAAAAGGATGTATTTGTTGTACATTCTACATAAACAATAGACTGTAGGCTACATGAAAAGTTCAAGAGATGTTTTAGTGGAATTAAATTGAAAAAGAGAATATAGGCTAGTAAGATTTAACATTAACAGAACATTTTATTTTTAATGACCAACAAGAACTATATATAAAAACAAAGCAGAGTCAATAATTTATGTAATTCTTTCTAAAAACAAGTATTGTTGATAGTTAGGCTAATTAAATACTATACCAGAAAACTATGCCTGTTAACATGAACTATGCTATTTAGACCATATAATCTGCAAGTCCTATTTTTTTTTATTTGGTTGACATTTCTAAAATAAAATAAAATTGTAAGTTAGAATTCTGATGTAAATAACACAAAACCAGTAAACCTAATGGTTTGTTCCTTCATTACCACAGTTCAAATGCAATCAATAATTAAAAAAAAAAACTTAAAATTTGCAGTATTTTTCCTTTTTTTGTCTTGAAATATAAAAGTAATAATACCGGCCAATATCAGTTTAATGATGTGTAAACAGATGATACTGCAAATAAAGTTAATACTTCTCATAAGAGTAGCCTAAATTCACCATTTCTACCAACTGCACTTAGTTCACTCTTCAGTTTATATACAAAAAGTATTCCATACAAATAACATTTTAAAATTATTGGACAATATTTAACAATTTTAAAAGGAGAAAATTACAAACGAATATATATGTTTTTGCGGAGTATTTGAAAGTTTGGGCTTTAATATAATATAATTTTCAAGAGCTGTTTCAAACTATGGTATATCTCTTACAAAGTAATTAAAATATACATCTATATAGGTTGTAATATTTTTTTCCGGCGAAAAACCGTTAAGGTTACATATATATATATATATATATATATATATATATATATATATATATATATATATATATATATATATATATATATATATATATATATATATATATATATATATATATATATATATATATATATATATATATATATATATATATATATATATATATATATATATATATATATATATATATATATTGATTTTAAGGTGAAAAGTACATTGAGGCTATTAACGTCTAAACATCAAATACTGTTTCCATATGCATACAAATGATAGCAAATGTCGGCATAAACAATAACAATATTAAATAATACATAGGATTTTCTTAAAACTAAACATAAATATTCTAAAATACCCGTTAAAGTCTCAACGGAGTAATATTATGGGTTTTTGGACATTCGAATTCGAATTCAACACGTTTGAAGTCAAAAACACATATCATATTCCAGATATATTTTTTTTATGTTCACTGTAAAATATTCATGAGTTTGGTGAATTAGATAATAATGTTTTTTATTAATTATATTACTATGTGTTTATAAATTATTACACTTTCGAAACAGTTTAAGTTTCGTGGGCAAAACTGCGACAAGTAAATGCTAGTAATTTTGTATTTTTTAACGTATGGATCGACAGTTTTGAAATTATTTCTAACATAATGTATACTGTCCTTTAATTTTAAAATGGACAGAAAAACAAATTAAAACAAAAACGTTTAAGGAAAAACGAATAATTAGAGATTATAAATATCTATTTTTGATACGTTTTAAGCATTTTGCTGGGTAACAAACATTATATAGGGTCTATTAGTCACTGAAAATCTGTGACGGAGGTCAAGGTCAGTGGACAGAGGTCAAGGTCAGTGCACATTTCGCTTCTTTCTCCCCCTCTGAATAACGAATCAGTAATGTACATACTTAAAAACAATAATATTATAGGACATGTCCACAATAAAGGCGACAAAAACAGTTTTTTTGTATAATAAATTAACAGCATATTAACATTATCTTAATTTAATTTTTTATACCAAATGCTATATTTTGGTATAATCTAACCACAAACACTTGAAACCAATAAAAAATAAATTAAAAAAACTTTATTCCATTTTTAAAGATGTTTGTTTTAAAAACCATTCAATGTCAACATTGTGTTATAAATGTGGGAAAATTGTATCTTATACTCATACTCAACTGATTTTAAGTTAATTTTATGCAAACATAAAGGGTATATTAGTTACCGACCGGAAGTAATATTTTTTGTCAGGTTATGTCCTCATTAAATTTCAAAATAAGTTATGCATTCCTGCCAGATGTTATAATAAATTTAGTCGTAAATTACTGCTAATATCTGCAATATACTTTCTGTAAAATGAGTTACTGAATTTAAAAAATAATTGTCATTAATTGTTAGCAATCTAAAGATTTTTTAAATTGCATAGATCACAATAGTTAGCTTGAGGACATTGGAGAAAAATTATTATTGGCTTTCATACATTTTGTATAAAATTATAATAACATAATCCAACTAATTAGAGTCAAAATACCACGTTACCACGGACATATCCTAAGTAAATAAAAGAAAGAAAATTATGGAAAATAAATTTACATTACTACTTCATTTGTTTAAAATGTTTATAAAATATTTCGTTTTCTTATTCCTTCGCATTATCGCGTTCTCTAAAAGGCTAACATAACTTTTAGTTTGTTTTCTGTAAAGAAAGTTTGAAAAACATTCCATTGTTAGTTCAAAGAAAACGCTTGTAGAGTATTTACGGTATGTGAGAAAATAATTTACAGGAACGATATCAAGTGCTTTTGATTATTTACTAACAAAAACATGAACTTGTGAAAGTTGATTTCACATTTTTGACAAACGAATTCAACAGCATAAGAAAAATTTTCTTTTTTAAAAAATAATAAACAATACTGAAAACACACAAAAAACAGCAAAAACCTAATTAAATTATCGATTTTACGTATTCTGATAAAGACGTCTTTAAAGAAAAATAAATGACTAAATACAGTACGTTTGTTTTTATAATTTTTGTGAAAAACACTGTAATTTAATGCTGTACTTTTGGAAAATCGATTTTACAACCAAACGTGAGGTCCGCGTGTTTTAATTAACAAGCATTGGAGCAGCCACATTAGGGACTATGACATGTGCACCGATCTTGCTACTAAGAAAATGTTTCGAGTGATTCAATATTTGTGTAAAGTTCCAAAGCAAAATCCTTTTATATGTTATGAAATTTAATATATGTTATTTTATTAAATTTTGCTACTTTCTTGGAAATTGCAGCGAGAGAGCTTCGTGCGGCAATTATTCTTAACAGTAAAATGGTTATAAATAGACAGAAGCCCTTCGCTAAATATTTCGCACAGGGTGGATAAAGCAAGAGATTATTCAAATAGGCAAATGATAAATAAGTAGGTGATATATAACCTAAAACTTGTTCACTTTGTTTTACGTTTTGCAAAAATATATTTAGGGTCTTTTATAAACTTCTACAAAGTTGTGTAGGATGAATACAGTAAAAAAGGCACACAAGTTTGTAAACCCTTTTACAGGTGTAATAACAACATTGTTTTAAGTTATTTACCTGGTGGACGCAATAATAATGGATGCACGCAACTGTATCGCTGACGTTCTTGATGTTAATTACCAACAATATCTTACACTTTTTTCGAAAATCTGATTTTACTATCATAAACAGCGACTTAAACTGCATTTACATAAGCATTTTACATTTTCCCTTGGTTGTTAACGGTAAATTGAAATTAAATCTGGTTAACCTAATACCTGTTCTTTGTGAAATTACTGACTATATTTAACCTAGAGAAAACTATTCATAACACTATACAATATAATTACGGGGCTTGGTGTTTAAAACGCAATTAATTACAATAATCCGTTTAGTTTTTTTTTATTTTTCTTAGTTAAACATATACTTATTTCAATATTAGCAATTAAAATGCAATTATAGTCTGGCCAACGAAAGAAAACACCTGAGTTTAGGACGTTATAACGTTGCAGACACGCCAAATTAAAGCGTGTTTTTTGTCTATAAATCTAGTTAATTCCGTCAATATATCTTCAAACGTCGACTTTATATTTCAGTAAATTTACCGAAAAACACGATTTTCACAATCGTAATTAACGTTAAAATCTACTTAAAAGTTCTAATTTGTGCACATAAATTTTGGTAAATAGATCTGTCAGGTTCGTTACCCAACAAATCCGTTCAAGCGTTTCAAAATGGCGGCTTTAAAAAAGTACATCAATTTTATTTTCAACATAGTAATTGGCGTTTAAACCATAAACAGCACTGAATTCTATTTAAAATATTAAATTGAATCAGACGTCGGTCATGGTTCGTATTTTCAATATAATATCCATCCTCGTGTAGCTTAATTCACCTTCATCAAGTCAGCGAATTAGATACGTGTGATTATTGTGCTTATAGAATAGACTGTTATTCTAACATAACCTAAAATAAAGTTATTAAATAGTCAGAACAGGCTGGAGGAGGTTATAATAAGAAGTGCAATGTAATGTATAGAACGCATTAACCTATCTTCAGCACTAAGTGATCTCAGTTCCATCCGGTTGGAAGTTAAGCGACATCGAGCCTAATGTGCATTATACTGTAAACAGTCAGTAGTGAGAGACGGAGGGGTGGAAAGGGGTAAATTACTCTCATCCCTTAGCTGTTAACATTGTTACAAGCGTGTATTATTTTTGACGGAAAACATTGTTCAAGGACATTACAAACAGTATAACGTTAACTTTGTTTCCTCATTGTTAAAAAGTACGTAGGAAGTATTTTGACTGTGGAAATAGTTATTTGTGCAACTAGTAGCGCTAGGTTAACGAGGGAAAATGTTTACGCACGATGCTTGTCCAGTGAGAAATTTTTCTCGATGTGAAAATAGATATTTACGAAAACGAATTGCTAAAATTTTGCGCGCGCCCACACACACACACACACACACACACACACACACACAATATGAGAATATGTTATTCAGTGTTTCTTTTTAAACATCTAGGAACAAAAATGCAGAAACATTAAGATTATAAGGTAACTTAAAATACAAAATGTTGCCAACTGATATATTCAAAACAAAAAATTATCCTCTGTTCTAACAAAGTTAAAAGTTTGCTCACTGTTTTGAGTTAGAAAACAGACATTTTGCTCACTGCTGAATTGAGCTACGTGCTTTTTATTAGTAAAAAAAATGCTTTTATTAATATATCTTGTCTATAAGCAGCATTGAAAATGAAAGTTTTTATTAACACGTGTCATGTTTTAGGGCTGCTTTTGATGTTGGATTTTGCTGGACGTGTGATGTGAGGTACATGTTTATATTGATACATAAACAGTGTCGGTCTGCATTAACCCAAGTGTGCACAATAGTCGGATGTTAAAAACAAAAAAATAAATAAATAAACAGTGTATTTTACGCGTCGCGTTTCATATTAAATTAATTATTATTAAAAAGTTCTGTTAAAAACTAGCTATTTATCGTGTTTCGAACAAATTATCGTAATTGAAATAAAAAAGGAAGAGAAAATATAATAAATAATTTCATTTTTAGTTCAATAACAGAATTTTTTTGCTTTGTAGAATTTTCTAAGCTAACAATAAAACTTTTCGCATTAGTTCTAGAAAGATTTTCATTAAACACTATAACGTTTAATTTTAAAGAAAAGCAGAAATTTTATTTAATTTTGTACGATTTTTGCGACTGGACTGCGGTTGAAAGATATTTAGATTTTCGATTATGTTTCAAATATTAAAACGCTAATTGTTGGCGAAATTCCGATGGAAAATAAACTACTAGAGCATCACAGTTTTATATTTTTGGCGAAAAAGTACATGAAGGCTATCATCGTCCGTCGATAGCATATAGACATTACAAAAGGGACATTACTAAAGGCTAACAAACTAGATAACATTGTGAAAATATATAAACTTAACAAAAAACAAGAATAAATATGTGAACCAAAAATATATATATAAACACACAATGGGTAAGAGGAAAAACTGAAAATAAAACTAATTAACGAATATTATATATTTTTATAACGCTGCGCAATCAAACCATAACTAAAATAGTTCAAATATATTCAGACGACGTAAAAAATTTAAAACTCAGTCAATGACCGACGAAGCCTTTAAAATTGCCTGCATACGGGCAGCCAATCCACACATACACATTTGACGCATGGTCAGCCAAAACCCGGTTCCATCGTGGCTTCTGCGACCCAAATCTGAAACTTAAAATTTATAAACCGAGTTTCCGAGAAGTCCACATTCGGCAATATATTTCACAAACACATTATGTTAATGAAAATAAAATTTACCGAAATTTGAGTTCGAAAATTTGGTCCGCCATTATGAAATAAATTCAACTTTTTTTAAAAAAAAGATTGCACTTGTGACATTATTTTCATGTAAAATTTTGCGAAATCTGTACCTTCGCCCAAAACAGGATTCGCCGATTATAAAATTACCAAAATTCAAAATAAAAGAATTTTTCAAAGTTCAGAACAAATTTCAAATAGCTAAAGTTTAAGGAATAAATAATAATTAATACAACCTTCTTTAAACTTACTAAGCATAAAAACGGTGGTGTAAGCATGCTGATTTTTGGCTGTGTCCCCCAGGGGCAATTTCAAAAAAAAAAAAAAAAAAAAACTTTCTGCTTGATCTCTTTTTACAAAAAAATCTTTTTTATATATAAAAATTTTAATTAAAAAACAAAGAGAACAAGAAGGACCGGTTGACCAATTGATATGTAAAGGTTAAAGGAATTTATATAAAAATTTAGATTGTAATATTTTTATAATTAAATGTAAACAATTTATACATTTTTTTAATAAACTTGTTTGCATTAAAACAACATTAGGTTTAAATATAATAATTGTAAACTGAATTTCAATAAGTATTTATTCTTTTTTTGATAACCATAATCAAGTGAAACAGGCTGTTCAGAACTATAATAAATAATTGTTAATTTCTTTAATATTAAAATATATTTGTACATTTGGCCAACAGTATCGAGGCATTGGGGAGAGGTTTCGGGATTAATTTCTCTGGAAATGGTGAGTCAGCGATATATTTTTTTTACAAACAAGTATAATGTTCACACTTAACTAGCATCTTTATTCTGTTTCATTTTATTAGTGGGGCTTAAGTAGATTGCTTGGCGAGCTCGCTTATCTAGATAACGGTCCTCTAGCACAGGGTACACGCTTCCTACCTTGACCGCGAAGTTCACGTGTTTGGTACATATATGTATTTTTGTTTATGGAAGTGATAAACAAAATACTTTAAAGATAAAATACAACACTTTTTTCACTAATATCACCATACGATATTAGGGTGTTGGTATCGATACCTCGATATTATCGATTTTTTTTAAGGCGAAAAGCACATTGAGGCTATTATCGCCTCCCTAAATGTAAGAGTAAGAGTAAAGTGTTAAAGTCGTAAATGTAGTGTTTCAAGTGTAAGTGTGTTAGACTCGGGTACCGCGAGGGACGTCTAAATCCTCTCAATAGGAGTCTTAATAGACTCCTGCGGTCTCGATATTATCGAAATAACATTGATACTGATGTCAATCAGTATCGAAAATATAGGAACACCATGCAAAATATACCTACCATGCAAAATTTCAACTTCGTAGGCCTTGTCGTTTTTTAGATACAGTGATTAGTCTATTTTATATATATATATATATCTATACAATGTTAATTTTTTTAAATTTAGCATCAACCACGTCAGTGGTGACACCAAAGTGAATATTTCGTTTCAGTTTGTGAATGCTATTTTGAAAGGCTGAGTCCATTTCTCAAGGAATCCAATTACCCGGAGATTTCCCCCAACTTTCCTTTAAATAATTGCAGTAGTGCAGAGATGGACGGCGGAGTTCAACGGAGCAGCAAATTATCGACTTTACAAAGTTCAACCTTGATTTATTTCAAGCAAGGATATTTATTAGTGACGTCGAAATTCAATAGGGGTTGTTTTCAATTTCTCACAGTACGCAGAAAAAGTTTTGTGATGATGACAAAATTGTAAGACCGTAATGGTTATATCTTATCCCAGGCCAAGTCAAAAAAGTGGGTTTTATTTAGACTTGTGTCGATGTACATCGCAAAAGACATTTGACTACTTGTATTCCAATGTATTGGGGTATTTTTTTAAATACCCCAATATATTTTTAGATAAAATTTTTGACTTTATTCGTGAAAATATCGTAAAATTTTTTCAAAATTGATCCTAAAAAATTTTGATTAGGTTTTGCTAAAATGTGGTTTACACAAACAATATTTTTGAACTTACACATTTGAAATTACTGTGATGCCAAATACTGACCGTTATTAGGGCAATTGTTTTGGTGCTTTAGAATTGTATATTCCTCTTATTTCAAATTTGTGTATACTGATGACTTTTAGCTCTTTCAGACACACAATCCTGAATTTGAACCAATTTTTTTTGACACTACTTGTTCGGTGGTTTAAATTGTTGACCATTCGAAAATATTTTGTATGTTGTCCTTTGTAGCTCCTTAGCACAAAATTTAAACCACCTTATTTGTTAGTTCTGTCAGAGAGATGGCATAGAGTGCAGCACTGATCTTAAAACTACAGATAGACGAATCAGTTTACTTAATCGAACTAGTAAAATTTTTTAACTAATTTATTATTGACCGATACGTTTATTATTTAATATTACAGCTTATATGTATTATATGAATAATGTACACATAATTATTACATTTAAACTTTAATATTAAACTATAATTTACAAAAAAATATTTAATTACTCAAGAAACATGCGAGCGCGCGCGCGCACACACACACACACACAATAATTCTCCGGTGATGGGAAAAATATTATTGACTACTGCAGAGGTGAACTAGTGAACTAAATGTATTACTGAACTAAACACTATTAAGATAAACTGAGTAATTTGTTCGCGAACTACTGTAGAGCTGAACTAGTGAACGAAATGAAATACTAAACAAGTCGAACTAAGCACTAGTATAGTTTTATACTACACTAAACATATAAAAAATCCTACACAATTTCTTTCGAACTTTATATAGGGTATTTTCATACCAAATTTCAAAACAATCGGCCAATGCGTTTGATTAAAACTGCGTACACTCGTCATTGTTAAATCAGAGGCCACCATCACTAAATGAAAGTAAATAGAAAACAATGTTACACACACATTCATTCGGGCTTTATTCAAGGTATCGTACCAAATTTCAAAACAATCTGACAACCTATTTGGCCAAAATTGTGTAAATAATCGTTAAATCTGAGGTAGCCATCTTGAAACGGCGGCCATCTCCAAATGTTATTTAAAAGGAAAACAAATCAACCCAAATCCGAAATTCCCTAAAATTTCACTAAAAAGTTCCCTATACCCAAACCTTTAAGATTGTCCATCACCTGAAGTTATTGTTAGTAACAGAACTCGCACATTTAAAATATTTTAAAATAAGAAGAGTTGTAGTTTCTTTTCAACCATCCTGTATATAGTACGTGTTTTAAGAAAATTAACACAAAAATTTATGAACTTAAAAGACTTTAAAACTTCATATTTTGTTTTGAACAAAAAAAAACGTTTCATTGCATTATTTAAATATTTTCTAAGCACTGTTTCCGATAATATAAAAGCATTGTTTAGCAACTTTTATTCAACAAAACTAAAACTTATTTTATTCATTGTAACGAGATGAAACATTGCAATTCTTTGATCGAAATAACAGTTATTAAATGCAACAAAGGCAAGTTTAAAATAATAATCGTAATTATTAGCTAACTAGTTCAGTTATAATGCATTCTGAAAAATTCTTCTAAGTAAACTACTGTTTAATTTGGTTCAAGTTTTATTTGAAAAAAGATGGATTTTTTACAGTAATTTTATTATACTGAGTCTTTAAAAGTTCTTTAAATGATTGTTGTACCAGTTAACTATACCTGTTAGATAACAAGGAGTTCAGTTCAAAGAATTCAGAGACTGTGCAACCTTTCAGAAAATATTTTCTTGTACAAAATTGTGCAGATACATATTCTGCAGATGCTGTCTCACTTAACGAGTGGGAGGGCCTGGGAGCACCATGTCTGAAAGAAGTGATCGTTGACAATTGAAGAGTTCTAGTAAGGTCGTTTGGCAGATCTGTTGATCTAAATCACTACCTTACACCAAACGTTTTGCGCTGCGCTTGGAGGTGGTGATTCTTTGCCGCCGTGTTACGTAAGATCAGACGTTGCGCATTTTTTACAAAGTGCACACAAATGGAAACTATTAGACGATAAAGATAGGCAAAACTTAAAGGATTTTTATCTCAGATGTCTTGAAGTGAAGATAAAAGCTACTTCTCTTAGTGAGTTTAAATTTCTTCTAACGCATGTTTTGTCTATGGCAATTCCGTTTCATGAAGGTGAAAGCCTTCTCCAGCTGAAGGTAATCTGAATATATTATCAAATAAAATTAGACGGTTTTCATAAGCTATCCTTGAAAACGAAATCAAAACTGAAGATTTGGTAGAGACAAGGACAAGGAGGCGGAGAATTCTGTGACTGGAGATGACATATTGGATCCTAAACCAACAACAGTTGAACATGTGGTTAAAAGAAAAAATATTTGACGTCGTTAAAGAGAATTTCTAAAGCAAAGACTGGGAGACTAACCCTTATTATTGCCCAAAAATTGCCGACGAATTTATAAGACTAGCAAAAGACTTTTCTGGTAAATGTGCTTTGCTGTTTTTAATGAACGCTTTCCACTCACGAAACACATCTTCAGCCACAGTAGAAAGCGAAGAAAGAAACAAAGTGGATAGGTTAGTTGCGTCGTACATCTAATTAACTGAAGGACAAAACCAAATTCTTGGAGCTCCAATGATACATGATCCTAAATATGTAAATGAAGATTAATTTAATTTATATGTATCAGAGATCAATTCAACCACAATCGGAAACGGGTAAGAGTAATTGGAGGCCTTGGGTAGAACATGCAAATTAGGAATAAACGATGAAAAAGAAGAAAACGACGATTGTCCAAAAGAAATGAGTCAAATGCAAGAAAACTCTGAAACCACGTCCAATAACAATTTTCAAGCACAACCCATGAAAAATGAAGAAATTTGAATAATAAATGTTAAAACAAACCATGTTATTACAAGTGGCAATAACAATGAAGTGGGTACCTACGATTTGAATGACGTTGGCGTAGTTTGACAAAGAGAGGACAGCGAAAAGGACAAAATACCTAAAGCCTCTTCCTCATTTCGAAGCAGTAGGTGATAGACTACTGCTAATAATAGACGCAGCCGAATAATAGACTTTTGATCAATGGCAATTTGAACAGTAATTTTATAAAAATTGATTGTGTGGCTACAGTTTTCATTAAAAATACATTTATCTAATATCTGTAATCGTTTGACGATAATATCTGAGTTAGGAATACATTAGGTATTGCTTTTTTAATATACTTCGTTGTATTTGTACATTGTTGTATTAATTAATTTCGTAATTATCTTTTTCTCATTAGTAAAGTGGTGTTTTTAAAAATTAAGTTCATAATAGTTTAAAACTCCTAAATCATTTTCAAATGTTTAATTAATTAGTGTTATAGTTTGTAGTAAGTATTGCTTTTTTTATAATTTATCAAGTTTGTTATAACCTATTTGTAAATTTTTAAAGTACTGCGTTAATTACATTAAGTGTGTATATAGTTTTTTCATACTGGCAAAATGTAATTGTCACGAATTTCAAGTTACAACTACTAAAATCATTACTTAAACATTTTTTTTAATTAAATCATTGTGGTTGTCAACCAATTTTAAAAATAATAATAATAACATGTTTAATTATTATTAAAACAAAACGTTATTTGATATCACGAGTAACGCTACTTTTCATTCGATATTATCGGAGTATCGATATTTTATCGATACCAAATATCGTATCGAAGACAATATCGGAATATTTTCATGAGTTACTGCGAATTTATAGGTGTGCAGTTCGGAGACGCAGTAGACAGACCACATCGACCACCAAGCCCCAGTAATTTACAAAGCCAGAATATGTGTATCGAAGATATTTTAAAGGAATCAAATCTAGTTGACCTGTATAAAAACAAAATGTAAATATATATATATATATATATATATATATATATATATATATATATATATATATATATATATATATATATATATATATATATATATACACACACACACACACACACACACACACACACACACACACTACTAAACGAATTCAGAAATATCAAAGGTTTTCTTAAATAGATATGACAGAAATTATGAATTCTTACAAATTCAAAAAATCCTTGATAAGGCGGTTTATTATCTAAGTAAGTTATAGTTGTACAATTTTACAATATTTGGGGGAAATTCTACTATTGACTTTTAGAGAATACTTTTGTTTACGCAAGAACGGGACGTGAATTTTCCAAAGGATCAAATTAAATTGCACCAGTTCATTAAATCCTTGATGGAATCGCTGCAATCCGTCTGTTTTCCGATTGCTGTAGACCAGTCGGGTGCAACTCTAAAGGGAAAAGTGAAAATAAGTTACAGTCCATAATTATAAGAAATGTCCGCTACAGTCGAAACAATCGGAGGAGCTTATGAAATTGAACGACAGAGTGATTACAGTCGTAGATTATAGAACAAACCATCGTTTGTTTAAACATTTAAAACCTTTTTTTAACTTATGTACAATTTATTATTTTAATTCCAACGAGAAACTTGAAGTTTAGGTAGTAATAAAAACCTTTCTGAAATACAATAAATAAATATTGTTTATTATGTAAGTGGAGGAATTCGAATCTACAAACACCAAAAAGAACATGTTTTAATACATTCACACCTCAAAGAAACCCAACTTTGTAAGTACTATATTATTTTGTTCTTAGTTTTATTACTTACTTTAAATACTTGAATAGCTAAAAATACTTACCTTAAAAATTACTAAAACAAAAATATTCTGGTATAAATCTTAGGTAGATTTAAGTAATAATAATAATGGAGGAATAATAACTATTTATCTTGAGATATTTTGCTGATAGAACAGATTTTATATACAAAGTGGCTGAAAACTTAAGAAGAAACTATGAACTCTCATGAAGTAGAAGTCAAAGCCAAACCTTTATAAAAATAAAGAGTTAAACTTAGATGTTAATTACTTGCAGTCAAACCATAGAGACGAAGTTAATATGGTTATTTAAGGCAAGAACAGAGTTCATGAAGTTAAATAAATATTCGTTCATGTCCTCGGACAGGCTCTGTTCTCTTTGCAATCTGAAAGAAGTGAAAGTGTTGTCCACTTTAGAGTGAATTGTCCGGTGCTGGCCACTATAAGGAAGCAATGATTTGGTGTTGCTACTTTGGACAGGAATCAACTTAACGACATGCTAAACGACAACAAACGGATATGCGTGTGCGGATATTGTAGAAGTGTGTGGCATTATAGATATGTTTTAAGTAAGGATTTTAATTATTGAAAAAATTACAAAAAGACAAAATATTTACAAAATTTGATCGTAAAAAATTGTATAAAGAAGAAAAACGTATACGCAATATGGTCAACTCCTCGGACGGTCTAAGGACAATGAGAAATGTCTAAAACTGTTTACTTTTGTACAAGTTAATTCTAGTTATTTGTAGCTGTATAAAAACTGTACTTGTTCTAAATATGTAAGTTTTCATGCAAAAAATATAGACTATTACAATACAATGAATAATATTTTTTATTCTGCAATTGGAAGAACTCGAATGTAAAAACACCAAATAGAACATTTGTAAAGCTTCCTACCAAGACACAAAGAAACCCAACTTTAAGGTAAGTACTAATTTATTTTGTTGTTAGTTTTATTACTTACGTTAAATACTTAAATAAGTCACATATGGGATACACACATTTCTAATTTAATGATATAATTTTAGACTACATAACCAACTGGAGTGTGTCCAGCCTAGGCCTCTGTTGTAGTGAACGAAATAAAAGCAGTACTATTCTTTTCGTGGTTTCTACTGTGATGCTGAACGAAACTTCATCAAATGTTAAATGAGTAATACTGACTTTTCCCATTGTTGACCACTCCTTTATATTAACGGATAGAATTTTAGGAATTCTTCAATCAAAAGCCATTTAAAATCCAAACATTTACTTCAAATTATCTGAAAAATACACAACAGTATTCATAGTTGGAATGCATTGTGAGGAATTTGATTGTAAATCAAAATCAAACGACATTTTAAAATCGACTACTAACAAACCACTTTCAAAAAATCTAACAGCATTGCTTTCAGCAGGAAACAAATTTTTCTTTTATTTGGTAAGAACCACTTTACAAATTTGAATTTGCAGCTAATAAAACAAAAGTTAAAAAAACATAGAAAAAGTAAAAGATGGTGTAGGGAAGATCGGAGTTGGTTGGCATAGTGTTGATTTCTTTGCTGATTCAGTTATTTTAAATCTTTATTTAAATTTGAAGGGTGCGTCTACAGTTGATAGAAAAATGTCTGCGGCTAGCTTATGGTATTTTGCAAAAACAATGGTTTAGTACTTAAACCAGAATAGTTCTGGTTTAGACGGTGTATTACTTTAGGGCCTTTGCGAAATCATGTCGGTTTTGTTGACGTCTTTTTCATCAGCGCGAGTACGGCGAAATACTGAAACTGTTTCCAACTTTAAGGCACAAAAAACAAGTTACTTACGAGTCTTCACTGTATTAGGCCTACATTTAATTTTTGCAGCGTACATTTCTTTTATATAAAAAAATAAGATTTGCCAAAATACAACTTCCTCTTACATGAATTACTCAGCGACTGAACTCATCCTGTCTTTTAAAGAATCATTGTTCCGACGTTTCGTCAAAATCGTATTTGGCGTCTTCGAGGGTATTCTCGGTCAAAGTCTGAAGTCGAAATCAGACTTTATACTCAATACTTTTTATTTAAAATGGTAAATTAAAATTTTCCATGTAAATTAACAAAATTGCAGTAAAATACTTCCTGACAAAGAAATAGCTAACCAAAAGCTGTGACTGGTCGATCTAGTTCTTTTAAACAGGTGTTATACGTACACTAGATGTGTTTAAAAATAGACAAAGATATATGGTTAATTAATTGCATATTTTAATTATTCCAATAATAGGAAAGTTAGTAATAATCAGCTGGTTTTGCTTATTCTTAAATACTATTTTAAAATTTTAAATAGCAAATATAAACATAACATTTTATCAGGCAAAAAGTCAATGTAAATTTGTAAATATAAACAGGTTTAGGCCAAACAAGTTAAGACAGGTTATAATTATATACTCATAACAATATTTTCTAATATATATAATTGAAAATAAATCAAGGGAAAATTACGTACACTCTTTTGTAAATAAATTTAAGAAGTTAATAAAATTAAATTAAATAATATAGAAATTAAGGAATTTTAAAAAATTAAAAGGGAAATAACTGAGAATTTATTACATCAAGCCAAATTTGAATAATCAAATCTGTAATCAACAATATATAAGTAAAATAAAATGTATATATTCACACAAAGCTTAACACGGTAAATGCATAATTTAACCAGAACTAAGTTTGTTTATATATAAATCCTTTCTAAATAATTCAAGACCCGAGACAGTCTTGAAATTAATAATTAATCTGATTTACCTAGAAACCAAGTTTTCTGAAGTTCCCAGGCAACTTTGGAATGAGGGACATTGCACCGAGTGTCGGTAGGCCAAAGGGAAAAAGAGTAAAATCTTGGAGGATGCCCGAACACGAGGGGTAAGTCCTTAAGGAGTTTAGGGAATTTATTTCAGCTTTCAGCGTCACACAAAACAGTAGGCGGGAGTTGTTAGTGTTTAGGATAAGGGAGACGCCGTGGAAGAACAGACCGTTGAAGAATGGGGTTAGAATTCAAATTTTCTTTTAATACTAGAGGACCAAGACTTCCATTGATCCTGGTTTTGCCATTCAGCTATATAGCTTATTGTGCATCCTCATCAACACAACCTTCTCAATCCACCTCAGGTCTTTAGAGAACCGTGAGATACTTAGGATGACGTTGCCCTGACTCACACTCAAGAGAGTGCCAAGGAATTCAAATCGTTTCCTGGCCAAAGCTGAACAGTCAAAATTATGTATTGAGCTGATTCCTCAGCTGTACCACATTTCCTACACAAACTATTTGTCATATGAAAGACCATTTTGTGTAGATAACTGCGGAATGTCCAGTAACTTATCAGAAACCCCGTCACTGTCCGCAGATGCGTCCCGTTCAGTCTGAGGACTCGCCTGTGAGGGACCTAGTTGGACCTTTGTACAAGACCGTCCATTCTCTCCCAATACCTTTGGTGTTCGTTAGAAACCCATTGGAAGACATTCCTGCATGCAAGTCTGGGCCAATGAAAGGGCCGTCGGCTCCTATTCTGGCACACTGAACTGCGAACTTCAGACTTGGAGCAAGGATAACCTTGAAGATGTCAGATACGAATTTGGCTAAACGTCGTTTGTCACGTTTCTTCTAGAAACAAGGATCTGCATCGTTTTTAAATAAGATTAACATTTTCTTATCACATTTTATACGTATAAACATATATAACCCTATATATGAATTTTAACGACTACTTAAAAAGTTATCTAAGATGTCAGGATCTGGACACATTGAAATCCACTAAAAAAGTTGACGAACTGAATCTTAGAAATTATTTGTCCAGTGAATCCTTGACTGCCTCCATAATATGCTACCTACGTCATTTTAAATTTAAGCTTCTATAAGTTTTAATCTAAAATAAGATTTGATAGAAATACAATTGTTACATTCAATTATTTTTCAAATCCATATGATCGAAAAAGTGATTGCTTCTAAGTTGGATTATTCACAACTTTTCATTCGTTTTGTTAGATATCAAAATCGTTAGTCTATTTTAAGGAAATCCTAGTTTGTTTTTGGCCGATAAAGTACAGTTAACACTTAAAATATCAATTTAAACAGATTTTAACGCTAACTTAGTGAAATCATCAAATAGTATCAGATAAAAGTATTGTGATATTCTTACTTTTCGAAAATTCGCTTGTTCCAGGTTTTTCGCCGTAAAATCGTAAATTATTTCCGTCGTAAAATCGATGTCGAACGTTTAGAGGCGATTAAAATAACGCAAGAACTTGATCGGATCCGACCTTGAAAAGTGTCTGTTTTCTATCCAGTGAGTTAATGAAATTATCGAGACGCCAGTGTTGGGAGCATATTGGAAACCAGAAAACCTATTGTCCAGTCTGGTTAATGTATTAAGGCCACAGAACAACTTTAGAACTATTGACTGCCATCATGATATGCTACCTACGTCATTTTAAATTTAAGCCTCGACGAGTTTTAATCTAAAGTTGACATAAATACAATTGTCACATTAAATTATTCCTCAAATCCATATTCCATATTAGTAGATAGTGTGCCATAACAAATCAGAAGGCTGTTGAAATTTAATGAAATCTAAATTTACTCTTTATGTTCATACCAAATTTAATCTCAATTGGTCCAGTACTTAAAGTTTGATTGAATAACAAACAAATAAACAAAAACAAACTTTCAGAAATATAATATGATTACATGTTACCCGTCACAGCTTTGCCCGCAATCGTAATATACATTAAAGATCACGCATCACCGTGCTAGGACCAACAACCGTATCAGTTAGGTTATGGTGTATTTCTTTTTTAAAATAAAGGTTTTTTAACGCACCACCGTGTTAGTTAAGTTATGGAGTATTCTTTTTTAAAAAATAAATAAAGGTTTTTTTAATGCATCACCGCTTTAGGCCTAACAACCATGTTAGTTAACTTATGAAGTATTCTTTAAAAAAAATATAAAGATTTTTCACACATCACCATGCGTGACAACAAACGTGTCAATTAAGGTTTGGAGTACTCTTTAAAAAAAACGGTTTTTTTCACGCATCACCATGTTAGACTTAACAACCATGTCTGTTAAGGTTTGGAGTACTCTTTAAAAAAAAATAACGGTTTTTTCACACATTGCCATGATAGGCCCAACAACCATGTCAGTTAGGATATGTGGTATTCTTTAAAAAAATATAAAGGTTTTTTTACGCACCACCGTGTCAGTTAGGATATGTAGCCTAGTATTCTTTAAAAAAATATAAAGGTTTTTTCACGCATCACTGTGTTAGGCCTAACAACCGTGTTAGTTAAGCTACTCTTTAAAAAAAATATAACGGGTTTTTTCATGCATCACCTTATTAGGCCCAACAACCGTGTCAGTTAGGTTATAAGTACTATTTAAAAAAATTAATAAAGGTTTTTAATGGATCACCGTGTTAGGCATAACAACCATGTTAGTTAGCTTAAGGAGTATTCTTTTAAAAAAATATAAAGTATTTTTCACGCATTACCATGTTGGACCTAACAACCGTGTCAGTTTGGTTTGCTGTATTCTTTTAAAAAATTGGTTTCTTATCACCCAAAACCCGTGTTAGACGTATTTTTATTGTTTTATCGATTTACAACACGTTTCTGATTTTCGCCAGGTAGCAATTTTGAGGTTATGTTGGTCACTTTTATTTTCGATTTGTATCGTTTTTTCATATTTTGGATTTTTGCTTTTGGGCACATAATAAAGCATTTAATAACAAAAATATCGAAAAATCAAGGATATGCTACACTGCATATTTACCATTCTTTCATTACACAAATGTAATTATGTAATTACACAAATATATAGGCCTATACTAATTTACAATATTGAAAATTCTTCACAAAGTATCAAATTAAAGTCAGTTTTGAAAAAAATTCAACTAAAATATTGAAAATGTTACATTAAAAGCAATAATTTTGCAATAAATAAAACACAGATTAAGATTCTTAAAATAGGATTGAATCTATGTTCATCTCGGGTACCTAAATCACATTTTCGGTAAATAACTACAGTTAACACATGCCACGAAACTAAAAACTGATAATTATTTTGGGCTGGGTAAGTAGTATAATGACGGTTTGTAAAATCGTAAACGTGTATCTCCGATACTTAAACCATATTCGTACCAAATTTCATCTCAATTTGTCCAGTGGTTAATGCGTGATTGAATAATAAACGAACAAACAAACACACAAACTTTCAGAAATATAATATGAATTAGATTTTTTTTTTTTTTCCCGGCGAAAAACCGTTCAGGTTATCATCGCCGTCACGAAGGATGAAAGTATATAAAAAAAAAATTAATTAAACAAAATTTTACTTAAGAAAAAAACAACAACAAACTATAACAGTAAAAATAAATTAAAAATTTAGATAACAGGTAAAGATATATTACACTTAAGAACTAAATAACAATAAATAATGAATAAAATTTAATAACAATTCGTAAAATAATGCAAAACATAACAGAAATAAAGTTTTTAAATAAAATAAACAAATAAAATAACACAAGAAATTACAAATACAATAAATTAAATTTTATTTAAAACATTCAGACGATGAAGGAAATCTAGAACCCGGTCAACGGCCGAGGCACTATCTCCCAATATCGTCTGCAAACAGTTGCTCAGACCACACATAACACGCACAATTTGAAAACCATCACAATCGAGCAGTATATGTTTAATTGTGATGGCTTCCTTACAGAATTCACATTCAGGTGGGTCCCCGCGTCCCATCAGAAATCCATGCGTTAACATTGAGTGACCAATGCGAAGGCGGGTGATCACCACCTCTTCTCTACGACTTGCACGTATTGACGACCCCAAGGACGAACTGTACTGTTGATTACCCTCAATTTATTACTGCTTGTAGCTGCCCGTTCATTTTCCCACTGTAGATGAATTAAATGTTTTACGTGACAAAGAAAGTCAGACACGTTTACACGTTGAGTGCATGGCGGAAGAAAAGTTGCTTCCTTTGCCGCATTATCCGCTACAGTGTTTCCAAATATTCCACAGTTACCAGGAATCCAGATAAATGATACTCTTGCAACTCGTAGTTCAAGTCTATGGACAGAACACAGAACATCTTGAACCAGAGGGTTTACCGAATACATATCCTGGATTGCCTGGAGTGCACTTTTTGAATCGGAACAAACTACGTAATGCAAACTATCGAATTCAATAGTGTTTAGAGCCTTTAAGATGGCAAAGAGTTCGGCTGTAAAGACACTACAAGTTGAGGGTAATCCATACTTATACGTTTCGTCCAGTGAGTAAAATGCACACCCAACATTGTTATTCATCTTAGAGCCATCTGTGAAAATAAATTTAGCAGATGGATATGAACTAGTCAGTCGAAAAAACTCACGTTGATACACAATGTTAGGAGTGTTGTCTTTCTGGTATGCACACAAGGAGAAATCAAAGGTCGGCATATTGATTTTCCATGGAGGGACAAGACAAAGGACCTTTCAAACATTGGGGGTAGTTCAATACGTAAGTCATCAAAAATACGGGAAGTTCTAATACCAAGAGGAGCAGTAGCATTCGGTCGAGTTTCATACTGTCGCACCAATTGATTTTTGAAAACTGTATTAAACTATTCTGGCACACTGAACTGCGAACTTCAGACTTGGAGCAAGGATAACCTTGAAGATGTCAGATACGAATTTGGCTAAACGTCGTTCGTCACGTTTCTTCTAGAAACAAGGATCTGCATCGTTTTTAAATAAGATTAACATTTTCTTATCACATTTTATACGTATAAAGATATATAACCCTATATATGAATTTTAACGACTACTTAAAAAGTTATCTAGATGTCAGGATCTGGACACATTGAAATCCACTAAAAAAGTTGACGAACTGAATCTTAGAAATTATTTGTCCAGTGAATCCTTGACTGCCTCCATAATATGCTACCTACGTCATTTTAAATTTAAGCTCCTATAAGTTTTAATCTAAAATAAGATTTGATAGAAATACAATTGTTACATTCAATTATTTTTCAAATCCATATGATCGAAAAAGTGATTGCTTCTAAGTTGGATTATTCACAACTTTTCATTCGTTTTGTTAGATATCAAAATCGTTAGTCTATTTTAAGGAAATCCTAGTTTGTTTTTGGCCGATAAAGTACAGTTAACACTTAAAATATCAATTTAAACAGATTTTAACGCTAACTTAGTGAAATCATCAAATAGTATCAGATAAAAGTATTGTGATATTCTTACTTTTCGAAAATTCGCTTGTTCCAGGTTTTTCGCCGTAAAATCGTAAATTATTTCCGTCATAAAATCGATGTCGAACGTTTAGAGGCGATTAAAATAACGCAAGAACTTGATCGGATCCGACCTTGAAAAGTGTCTGTTTTCTATCCAGTGAGTTAATGAAATTATCGAGACGCCAGTGTTGGGAGCATATTGGAAACCAGAAAACCTATTGTCCAGTCTGGTTAATGTATTAAGGCCACAGAACAACTTTAGAACTGTTGACTGCCATCATGATATGCTACCTACGTCATTTTAAATTTAAGCCTCGACGAGTTTTAATCTAAAGTTGACATAAATACAATTGTCACATTAAATTATTCCTCAAATCCATATTCCATATTAGTAGATAGTGTGCCATAACAAATCGAAGGCTGTTGAAATTTAATGAAATCTAAATTTACTCTTTATGTGTGTGTGTATATATATATATATATTAACAAATCACTCCAACTTTGTGGCTTAAATAGTTAGTAATTATAATACGGTCACTAAAAAAAATACACGTATGGAATTCATTAACAAGCGAAGCTTTTGTTAACGATATCTTTGCTGAATATAAAATTAGTTTGAAGACACGTTTAAAAATATATTATTTTGTTTAAATACGTGAACCTAGCTTAGATATTTTTCCTGTAGTTACAGTAAAAAATCAGCTGTTTTATATTAATTCGTAACGATCAGCTGATTTTATTGAACAGCTGATAGGTAGTAAGTTTCAGGTTATGTTGTTAAAAACTAGCAATATTAACAGCAATTATTATGAACGTTTATATTAATTTCGAATGTATTATAAACGGTTACAACGTGCACGTGTTCTTCAACTAAGGAAGTCGACTGAAAAGTAGATGTACCGATCAAATCGTCATCTGATGGTCGTACAACGTACGTATGTTAAAAAAAAATTTAATACGTATAGATGCTCAAAAACTATTGAAGAAGAAAATCGATTAATCGATTCTGCTTCCGAATTAATTAGCAGAATAATTGAAACTGCCATATGTTGCATGAATAATTATCCCGCAAGTGATAAGGTTTAACAGATGTTAGCAAGCTTATTCCACCCCATTTGCATCAATTATTACTGGAAGTGCCAAAAGTGAGTCAATTTTCATTCCACGCATACATACAATACCGTTGTATTATCCCTTTGACTTTAAAAGAATGCAACTAGTTAAATGCTAAAGTCTGCTTTGCAAAGACTGTTAACAAATCACAGGGGGCAATCATTAAAAAAGCGCTTGAATTAAGAGATTGCTGACCACACGGACAAATTTATGTCGGATCTTCCATTACAAGTAGTAATTCTGGCACCAAAAGAAAAAAACGTCAACATAGTTTTTAAATAATTAAATCAAATTTTAATCTTATATAGGCCTAATGCTATTTTAAGGACTTGTTTTTTTTTCATTAGTGCATATTTTTTAATGACTCTCATTTGCATATTATTTTTAAGCGCAATTTATTGTTAAATAAATTTTAGATTTTAAAATATTTAAATAATTTGTAGATAATAATTCCCGTTGCAGCTTTGCTCGATATATTTCTTATTTAGGAAATATACGTATTGATCTTTTTTCAATAAATAACTAGCACTCCCCGTCGCACGTCTTCATTTCAATTAACAATATCATTTTGCTTTAAATAAATTATTGCTAATTGAATCAGTTGTTAGATATGATAAGTACGATATTATTTTATCCGCAAAATATCGTACGACGTGTAAGGGTGTTAATCCGTCCGTGTTAATTTTATCAGTTCATGTTTTTGAACAGATGTTGCGAAAAGAAAATTTATTGCACCTAAATTGATGCGATTGGAAACACAACAATACAGTTAAAAATTGCAACACTTTATTACTGGGCGGTTTTATTATGTTTTCCCGTTAGCGGGGCCGGCGAGCGGTATCGACTTTGTGTGTCGGGGCAGAAGTTAAAAGTGATAAAGTGAAATGAGTGAACACGTATCGTCACTTCAATTTGCCCGACAGATGCTGCCTCCCACTGCTTCCTATATAAGTGCATCCTCCGCGGACCGTTCTTTCAGTCTTATCCGGCCAACACTCAACAGATCAGGTGAGTATTGCAATGTGTTTAGCTGACTGTAAACCATGGTTTATTTAATATGCACACACGTTTGGGGGTAGTTTAGCGAATTTAAATTTAAAAATGTGCTACTGAAGCCTACAATATGGTAAGAAGCGGACCTGATATACCGTGATACGAGCGTCGATCCTTAATGACAATAAAAAGGAATAATTACGGCACGCAGCTGCCTAAATTACGTGATAGAAACAAATTTCCAAAAGTATTTTTTCATCATACCTTTTTTTGAAATTATGATTACACCATCATAAATAGTTTTAAAATCTGCATTAAAAGTATGAAAATGAACCCTGACCGCCATAGAAATGTTTTTTATCTTTATTTCAACGAATTTTTAAGACAGTGAAATCAGATTTTCACAAACATTTAAGACCAAAAAAGTTACGAATTTTTTAAAGATTTTAAATGCCCGCCTTTTTGAAACTATTCGCTTGTTAAAGAGCTTGTCCAAGCTATTAGTGCATTCGATTTTTGTGCCAAGTTTGCGTACGTGAACATGCTTTCCGAGTCGCCCCAATGGCAGTTTGCCATTAATTAATAAGACAATTGTATACACTTAACAATTATTAATACGTTTATGAGAGAATACCGGAGTTTAATGTTCTAAGTAACCGCACAATTAATTTATTAACATATGTTATAAATTAGTCAAACCTTTCTGCATCGCAGTGGGATTCTTAAGGTATAGCGTAATAGCGTGATAAGCTGCATAAATATTTTAAATTTTCGACTGACACTGAAACCATCCCCCACGGCGAAAAACCTTTGAGGTTACCAACGTCGTGCCGAGAGGTTATACTGATCCTTTCACCCTCTTTAGTAACGGTAAGCGGTTTAATTCTGTCTGAGCGATGTTCCTTTCAGAATTCACTCAACATAGAGTAAAACTAAAGACATTTGTTTGCAGACTTTGCCGCCATGTTATCCCTCCTTTTCTTCGTCACATCGGCGCTATCCAGCGGCTTGTCTGCGTCCTTTCCGCAAGAAAGTGTGAAGACACTGAACGATGCTCCGGCAGTCGTGCCTGACAGTCTTTTTTATTATACGCCACAGCGACTGGACGATGACTCTGTCAGCTGGGAGGATGAGGGGCAGAGGAACTTTGACATGTTCGAGAGGTTAGGAACACAACAGGTACTGTACGCCTAATTGTTTTCTTCATATCTTCTCTATATTATAAAATAAAAATCACGTATATATCTCGAGAACTAATAGAAAAATAATGACGTATAAAATCGTAAAACACAGAGCATCGAATGATTGTAATGATGCTTCACTTGAAAACGCATGTAAATTTGACTTTCATTACATCTGCTGTGTTCGTGACACAGCTGATTGTATTAGGGTGAAAAACTACTAAAACAAAGGTTTAATGCAAATTCATCTTACAATATTGTACATTTATTTATTGCTTCATAAAATATAATCGGGTACATGATTATAATATTAAGTAAATATATATTCACAATATATCATTATTAACACGTATCATGTTTTAGGTCTGGTTGTGATCTTGGATTTAGCAGGACGTGTGAAGCGAGGAACAAGTTTATTTTGATATATAACAGTATTTTTTGCGTGTCGTAAGTCTCATATTAAATTAATTCTATTTAAAAATTACTGATTCCGTCCGGGATCGAAACGAGGACATTGCGCGTGTGATAACCACTACACTACGGAAACTTCGAAGACGTTTGACCGATTTAAGTATATGAAATGAATCGTTAATTTAATTTTGGTAGTTGTATTGAAAGATCAGTTGTTTTATATTAATTCTTAATCAGCTGATAGGCTATAATAAATTATAGGTTATGTTGTTAAAAACTAGCTAACGATCAGCTGATTTCATTGAACACCTGATAATCTTATAATAAGTTTACAGTTATGTCGATAAAAACTAAAAAAACAAATGCTAATTTGTCGTATTTTCAAAAAAAAATATCGTAATTAAAATTAAAATGGAGGAGAAAACACGATACATGATTTTTATTTTTGTTCAATAATATAAATTAAAAAAAAATCCTAACGAATTTAGGATATGATAACACATGCAAATGTAACAGACAAAGTTCATGTCAGGTTCCCTAAACGTTTCCTCTAGTAGCCATTTTGTTTTTTTAAAATATAAATATTACAAATAGAAATAAAGGTATTGAAACTTGTGTGTTACCTTTTTCTAGACTCTTAACTGTATTAAAATTTTAAATCATATTTCTGTTTCAAAATGGCGGCAATAAAAATGAAATATCACTGAGTTTAACAAGAAATTATTAAGAAACAAGTATTTAGTAATTTCTGTTGTAAATTCAACGGTACCTGTTTAAAAAAATAGAATGTAAAGCAACGGATTTACAGCAACAAATTTTATTACACGCTTGATACCTGTCCTTGAACAGCAGTACAGATATACTACAATGCATTATTTTCCTATAGACCTAAGTACAAAACATTGGCAATCATTTATGTTTCACATATTCTTTACTAACTTAAAGCAAGTACATGTGACTAAAATTTGTTTTATGAAATAAGATTGTTTTTTTGGTCGAAAATTATTGAACATAAGTTGGTGTAATGTTTTAACGCTATTTGTACAGGCGAAACGCGTGCACACAGGAGAACAGATGTCAATATCTATCATGAACCCTCTGGATGTCCTCAGGCAGAAGTTACTGAAGCATATAGCCGACAAGAAGCTCAGACAGCAGCAAGAACAAATCAAATCGAACTACGACTACTTGAGGCAGATTGGATAATCAGCTGTTTTGTATTCAGTAAGTACAGTGTTATTATGTATTGTTGTTATCGTCTTGTAATTAATATTCATTATGAAAATATAAGACGCTTATATTCGTGGCAGGCAGCTGACGTGATGGAAGCTAATTCCC
Source organism: Callitettix versicolor (assembly GCA_022606455.1). Classification (NCBI taxonomy): domain Eukaryota; kingdom Metazoa; phylum Arthropoda; class Insecta; order Hemiptera; family Cercopidae; genus Callitettix; species Callitettix versicolor. The sequence continues at coordinate 41,831,218 of CM040186.1, read as the reverse complement.
ATAATTAACACTACTTTGAAAATTATATTTCATCAGTATAATCATTGTTTAAATCTTCTTGAACTAATTTTCGAATTACATTGAAAATATGAAACTGAATATATCGTGTGTGTGTGTGTATATATATATATATATATATATATATATATATATATATATATATATATATATATATATTTTTCTTGGCTCAATAGAGAAAGTTACAATACATGTATTTGCTATTGGAATGGGAAGGACCAACACATTTTGCCGTTGAAGAGAGATACGCAATAGACAGATCGCGCGTGCGAATATATATATATGTATATATGTGTATATATATATATATATATATATATACACACTTTTCTGTACGTAAAAACTCATATTTTACAATACAAAGTATAAAAAATTGTACTTTCGTATTCTAAATGCAATTTGAAAAATTAAAATTCAGCAAAATCTGTCTATTGCTTATCTCTCTACAACGGCAAAATGTGTTGGTCCCTTCCCATTCCTATAGCAAATACATGTATTGTAACTTTCTCTATTGAGCCAAGAAAAACTTCAGGAATCTCTCTATAGCGGCGAAACACGTGCACACGTCCTTCTTTTCTACCCTATTCCTCAGTATGCCGACACGTCATTCGAGTGTTAAAAGCAGTGCGCAGTGCGTCAACTGAATCCAGTGTGTTGTGACTAGTACATTTTAAAAGTAGTGCATTATTGTTTTTATACTTTTACAGCACAGTCTATTGGTGTCTCAAAGGAAAATTTTTAAGTTTTGCGTGAGTTGGACAAAGGGGTGAAGCACGTAGATGTTTGTCGAAATTTAAATTTAGCTAGTTCTTCTGTTGGCACGATATTGAAAAATTAAAATAAAATTATGAATTCAATAGTTTCAAGAAAATTCTAAAACCACAATTTGAGAGAAGCTGTTCTGCAGTAATTTACACAATACTGTTTTTTAAGACTGTGCGCCATAAAGTTTTATTTCAATAAATTTTGCCGCCTAAATATTTCAAATTAAAATTTTTTTTTGTGTGTTTAACGTCCGACTATTGTGCACACTTGGGCTAATGCAGACGATGGGATGATTTATAGCGTATGAAAATGCCAAGCCATCGCCGGGGTAAAAGCCTAGTATGCTATCCACTAGGCCACCGAGGCGGCTGAGCAAATTAAAGTAGTGAATAACACGTTTTACTAATAAAAACACATTTTCAACACCTTTTGGTTCAGCCCTCTCTCTATAGCGGAAATCTCTTTATAATGGCGAAAACTAACGTTCCCTTCAATGGTGCTATAGCGTTCCCTTCTATTGGACCAAAATAGCGAACGTTAGCGTGCTAATTCATAAATATAAATACTTTTTTTTAATACAGCTTTTGGCGAAAAGCACATGAAGGTTATCATCGCCGTCCAGCAAAATATCCTACATTGGTGGGGTGACCTAAATCTAAATATTGTTAATTCTATACTAAAAACTAAAACACTATAGCCACTAAAACTAGATAACATACGTACGAAGTTAAGAAATCCCTTCTATTTTCCGAACTTAATCTTAAGGTGACCGTATTTCACAGCATTACGTAAACGGAAGTTTTTGTGCAACAAAATATCCTGACAGCCTGTCAAACATATCTACTCTGTCAATGTAAAAAAACATAAAGTCTAATATACAACAGAGAAATGTTGGATCAAGATAACGTTCGCCTAAACAGCTGATTAAGTACAACAGCTGTTCATGCAATAATGCTAATTAAACTTATGTTATTGGAATTGATTTTGTTTACAATGAACACAAACACATCAAGGGATTATTAACAGATTTCAATTGGAAAATAAGATAAAAGTTTTAGCACTCTCAATTTTAGTCAGATTCGATTCAAATTTGGCATTAAAATCGATTTTGGTAATAGTTTGGGCAAGTTTGTTTCAAAACTGCAGCCATCGGACCACATATTCATACAATTAGGATTATGACCTATTCTTCCCGTCAGTGGTCTATCCACTCACGTCGTAAAGGCTACCGCGGTTTCGAAACTTTATCGTTTCATCTTCAGGCCGTTATGCAAAATGTTAAATCCCTCTGTCGAGGTCGTCACAGAGTCAAACAAAACATTAAAACATACATCACAAACACTGAGCACAATTACTTACACTTTTAAAATATTCACCAAGAAATTCGGCTTGGCCAAGCTACACACGCGACTCGTACACGTCGTTACATTCCGGACTGCACTGAAATGTAAAAAATTACATTGGAAAATGCGGTACCATTACGTTAGCGAGACAGCTGCGTGCTAGAATATTTTAATTAATTGTGTTTTAATTAAGATTATGTTTGGTAATTACGAGTATAGTATATTGTATAAGAGTAGGAAATACTTTAAATATTATTGAAGTGTGTGTGTGTGTGTGTGTGTGTGTGTGTGTGTGTGTGTGTGTACGCTGCGAACAACGGAAATAAATTGACATGCGCATGTCAGCAAGGAGCACAGACCTTAGATCTCAGTTAAATTTTAATTATTTTAAATGTTGATTTCCGCATACTTTACGCCTGATCAATGGATAAAAGTGAAAAACACATTATAAAAAAAATGTTTTATAAAATAAGACCGAAATTTCGAACTCACAATTACTAACATATAGATGTAAATACGATTTGTTTTAGTTTTAACGCTCAAAATGTGTAACTGATGATCTTAGGACCTACAGACTTTGGGAAACTTAACGGAGCAAGTTCCCAGGACTCGCACATAAACTGGCCTAATGACCACAAAGTCTCTAGGCTGATATGCCAGGCGTATAATTTAATCACGTCTAAATAGGTTATTTTTCCACTCGAAATTCACTAATAAATTAATATAGTTTCATTGGGAAAATATTTATTTCTCATACAGAGCTACAAAGTCAATTTGTTAAATTACAAGTGTAAAATTCACACCTGACCCGTTATATTTCGTCAGTCAACTGGTGGATTAATAAATTTCGAATACAATAAACAGCTTACAGTAACAGACAACATCTGATAACGTTATAAATATTTACAAGTAATATTTACAAGAACTGCACTGTCCACTTGTGGCCAGAAAAAATCAGCAACGAGAAGGAACTTTAAAGAAACATTTGGAATTATTAGTTTACGTGCTTCGTAACTCTAACTTTTCTTTTGGCGACAGTCACAGATGAGAGAGACATTGGGAACTTCACCACGTTTCTGAGTCTTGGTTTACGTCCGAAAAATGAATTGCTATTTAAAAAAGTTACTATTCGTAGTAGTCACCGGATGAGGCGATGAAAGATTGCTTCACAATCACAGAGTACGTATATTTCACTGGAAATCGCTCAAAAAACTAAAACTTCTGAAATTTAGTGAAAGAATCACTAAACATAACGCACACTTTGGAGACCTTATCCCGACAATTTTGTTTTTCCTCTCATTAATGTTCGCACCTCTCGGCTCTTACGAGACACAAAATTCAACCTAAAAGCATTTTGAACCGCGGTGATTTATTTCACCCACCATACGCCTCCTGACATTCGACAGACAGCTGATTTTGGTGACAAAACATGTGTTGTTTATTCTTTTTCCAAGAGCCAGTTCCGTGTTCAATGCCTCACGCCTATCTCTTCCTTGACAGAACAACATCAAAGAAGATGCCCCTTTATTCGTTCATGTGCTTTTCCTTATATATTTTTTAAAACTTTGTTTATGTTTATTTTTTTCCCATTTTATGTTTTTTATCTTGCCGTGACTATGATAAAAAAGCTGAATGGATGTTCGCTACGGTCATAAATTGCATTAATTTTATGTTTCCCAAAATATTTGGACTCATATTTGAACTCGCAAAGAACCTGTTAAGCAATTCCCATTAGAATATTTGGACGATGACGTAAACGTCTACACGAAGTACTTTCAATCTGACTTTTAGACTAAGTACCTTTGTTTTTAGCCCCATAAATTGAACGTTAATTCGCAATTATCTGTAATTTTATATTTCATAAAACTTTTTTTGTAAATAGGATGTGTGTTTTTGTAATACAATAATTTCTTCTAATCTAAAAAATATTTAAAATAATTTAGTTTTTTCGATTACAAAATTTTAAAACAAACTTGTTTTCTTAAACGCTGATTTTTCCTGATTTGTGTTTCTCGCACATTAAAAAACTTCCCGAATTTCCTAACGTTCCCCTTTTACCGCTCACAGTAACCCGCTAGTTCCGTATTCATTCTTCTCGTCCACCTTTGAATATATCGTGATACTGTTCAAGTTATCGCCAGCGTCGAAGTATTTAGAAAAAGCAAGGCCGACCAGTCTCTTATTGCTCACGCTCAAACAAATACCAAGGTATACTATGTTATCCCGTTGCTTGTCATCCAACAATCGAATCAATCCGTTTTGAATTATTTTATTTATCGCTTTTCCCGAACAATCTTTAATTTGCTCTTCTGTAACGTCTGTTACGTTATTCAAAAATTCACTTTCTACAATGAAAGAAACATTGTTTTTATTTTGGAATGCAATAACCGCACGGTCGTTAGGCCCACTGTCAGTGGTCTCGGTGATTAGGTCGAAATGAGGAACGAGAATTGCAAACAAATCGTTTTGGAAATCGTTTCCGCAAGCGGGGGCGTATTTCGATTCAACCGCGAACGTCGTCAATTTTTCCAAAAGCGTTTTAAAATCAAATTCGCTGCAATTAATTTTTGAAAAGCTATCAATATTTTTAAGCACGTTAATCATTAACAGTTTCCGTAAATCGTAACGCATTAAAATAGCATTTCTTAGGAGATTCCTAAATTCTACTGTTACTTCGGAATTGGGGAACTGCAGGCTATGGCAACCACGATCGACGTTGTCGTTTTTGTAGGATAAATACCCCACCTGCAAAAAGAAGTTGAAGATCACTTTGTGCACGTATTCGTCGTCGAATCCTGTTTCATATTTGATAAGTTTCGTCAAAGCCGTGACATCTTTCGCGGACAGGTTCTCAAAAACTTCAAACTGAACAATACCGTTTCTCAACAGAGCTAGTACACTATCTTTGACTACTTTGTAGTACAACAGATGCAAGAACTGCTTCATGTAATGCCTCGACGCGAAGTACGTCGCTATATAATTCTGCCCGATTGTCTGATTCTTCAGAAACGACAGCACCGGTAACACGCTGTACATCTTCGGACCGTTCCTCAACTTATATCCGTCGTAAAGTTTACGTATATTAGCGTCAAGATTTTTAATTCGATTAGAATCGGTTGTGTATTTTTTTATCAGTTCGCTCGTTTCGTCTTCCGTTAAACCGTAACAGCTGATGTAACGATGGTTCGTTAAAAACGGATATTCCTTCAGCGATGTGGCTTTAGGCGCTATACCGTCACCGGTTGTATGAAGGATGCTGGCGCAATAAACTTTGGTCACTATCGGGTCGGTGCTGTTAAAAACCGGTTGGTTTATGTTGTTAATCAGCTGCGTGATGTGTTCAGTTTCTCTGACGTTATCTTTAAACAGAATGCCGTGGACAAAGGCATCGTATTCGTCTATCAATACGATCGGTTTTACTTGAAAGTACGCGTGAAGAACACGGCACAAGTAATCCAAACTGTTTTCCAAATCTACCACTGACAATTTGTTACTGCGTTTCTTGTTTATGTATCCCATGAACAATGTTTTATTCAGATTTTCGTTCCAAAACGTGCGCGCGCGCAATAGATATTTATGGTGGTAAAACGTTTTCCACATAATCTGCCTCAACTTCTTCAACATATCGTCCAAACAGTACACGTTCCTCAGCCTCCTGTAGTCGACAAAAATAACCGGATACATACCAAAATGTTTCTGGAAAAATGTTTTGTCCTGATTGTAAATTTTCTTGCCCGTAAACAGTTTGTAATTGATTGTTTTCGTCACGTCAGGTATTTTCGATCCATCAGGGTGGACTGGGATTTCAAAAAAATGCTTCATCATCTGCAACGTCAACGATTTGCCGAAATATCCAGGCGCGGATACGAAAGCTATTTTTTCGTCGTTGTCCTCCAAGAACGACTTCAAACAGAGCGATTTGTCAACGTAAAATTTGGTGTTGGCAGTTTTTGCGAAATCTGGCGTAAGAGTTGGGAATGCGTTTTTGTTAGACACCTGTAAAAGAAAAAACTTTTAGCAATTTGTATAGTTTTTTATTTCATGTAATTTGCATTTTTAAATATTTTTTTAGGCTAAAAGCACATGAAGGCTATCATCGCTCGACCAGAATACATGCATTACGAAAGGGGGGACTAAATAATAATCAAGTAGATAAAATTGATAAAATATATAAACTGACCAAAATAAAAAATTTAACAAGAATAAATGTTAAAAACAATAAAATAAGCAAGGTAACAGAAATAAATGTTTATCTAAAACTACGAACAAAAAAAATTAAATAATTCTATTATTTTATCAACAATAAGCAAACTGCTTCTCTGAACAGCACATTTCTAGATCACAGGTTTACTGCCGTAAGCTTTTTACCCTTTTTGTTAACGAATATCCCTCGTCCTAATTAGAAAAGTTCATACAGTGAACGTTATTAACAAAATCTACTCTAAATCTGATCAACAATCGTTCAGCTGATTCTTGCAAAATCCGAACTATGAAAGTTACAACTTTTCCCACAAAAAATAGTCATACTATTACTAGATCTATGTCAAAAGTCTTCACTATATTACAATGTAAAAACCACATTTTGGCAAATTTCTATTGGAAAAAGGGCTATTGGAGCGGCCATCATGTTAAAACTCAGGCTGGACATATACTTCATTTCTCAAAATCGAATCGTCGCTTTTCGTTTAAAATTTGGTTGTATATTAACACATAAATCCCAAGTTAATGTAACTAATTTATTTTTGACATAAGGGAAATTTACAGTTCAGAAGTAAATCAAAAGTTGTATTTATCTATTTATACTCTACAAATATTTCGAATTTGGTTCACTGGCTTGAGTTGATTATACATACAAAATTATTAGTAAAATATAACTAAATGGTTATCAGAAATTAGGGTAAAATAGTTTTTGTTCTTAGCTTCCTAACAGATTTAAAGGAAGGGGATTAAATGTGAAAAAGTTTGTGTATATTTTTTTTCACATATGGCTGTTCGTCTGTGTAAATTGCTGCAGACTAAATTTAATTAATTATAGATTTTGGTGAAATTCTACACTTGGTTTGGCCCATACCTCGTTTTGCTGGAATAACTGCAAATACACGTGCAGATTGTGCTACTAAAGAAACAACGCGTCTGGTCCGTCACTGGACAAGTCAAATCAGCTGACTTTATAAATTTTATGAAACATCTGATTTATATTCAGTGAGAAGATGAATGGCAATCAGTATCAATCAACCAAGACTAGTAAAAAGTACAGTCCGACCATGGGTATCTTCAATTCGTGAAAGTAGTAGGGAAGAGATTCCTTGCTGACGCATGGTTTCCTGGTGGGAGGCTGGCACCCACCACAATGCCAATAGCCATCACAGTAAGACACTATATTGATCGACTGTGATGGTTTCCAAAATATACGTGTTATGTCTGGTTTCAGCAACTGCTTGCAGACAATGCTGGTAGCTGATATTATGCCATTGACCGCATCCCATACTTTCTTCATCGTCTGCATTTTTAAAATAAAATTTAATTTATATGTTATTATTGTAGGGCCTCTTTACAGCCGTGCAACAATTTATTTATATTTGGTTATTTATTAATTTTTTTAAAAGATTTATTATCCTTGTTAATTAGTTTATAGTTGTTATACATTTTGTTTGATTTATTTCCTTTTATTTTTTTCTATGATATTTTCCTTTTATTTTTTTAAATTTTATTTGTGATTTTTCCAAATTTAAATTTTGCGTCATGGCGACGATAACCATTATCGTTTTTCGCATAGAGAAAAAATCGAGGTCATTATTTAATTTTCCAGAAAAAATTAAAAAATCTAAGGCTATTATTATTATGTATCTATTTATTTTTTTTATTTTTTATTTTTTTTTTAAACAAAACACTAAAATCAGAGTTTCACTCAGCAATTTTACTGAACAATCAGCAAATTTGTACCCGAATAAAACGAAGGGCCGATATATTTCCAAAACTTACGATTCAGGCACTGTAGTAAAAGATCTAAAAAGGTAAGATTATTTCCGAAAGTATGTATATCAGAGTGCTGTTTCATAAAATAGACAAGTCTTATAAAACTGAGTGTCAAAAAAAGCCTGTCAATTTCAACAGTAGTATTTTGAAATCAAGCCTCGGTTTCTATAGAACTTTTTTTTATACAACATAAACCCTATGGATGCCATTTATGAGAAACAAAATGATATATATATATATATATATATATATATATATATATATATATATATATATATATATATATATATATAATCTTGACACAATTGTCGTTTCTTCTGATATTTTTACATATAACTGTAAAATTGTATGAGCACATCAAATTTTTCAGTTATCGAACCGTCTAATTTTACGAAACAGGACCCAGAAGTTCCTGATTAAATAAAGTCGTATACCAGATGTGTGTGTACCAAAATTAAAAGTTGACTGGGATACAGTGGTTTTTTCCTATTTTTTTCAAAATTATGCCGGACTTCCGGTATTTTCGTCAGTACCATCAGAAGATATATTTATATGTGAAGCTTGTGAAACATTTTCGCACAAGACATAAATATGACAATGAAAATGTCAAAATTATTTCAAGTATCATCACACTTTACAAATAGCTACTTTTTTTAGTTAAAAATTCAAATAAACTTACCTGACATTTCGCAGAGAACGAAAAGCTCATGACAACAAATAAGAGAGTTAATGCCATTACGTATTTAACTTCTAATCTACCTGTAATATAACTGAAACATATATCGGAGGGAGTTACTTAAACATTGAAAACACATCACTGCTCAAACGTTACTGATAAGACTGACTTGTAATACAAAAGAAACGTGCAGAGTTTTATCGCTTGTGCCTTAATTTAAATTCTTATTTGTGTATGTGAGATTAGATAACAATAGTTATTTTAATAGCCTACGGAGAATTTCTACAAAAATAATAAACAAAATTTATATACAACTGATATCTACGACATTGTAGTAATACTTTATTTATACAACAAATTGTAACGGTATGGTGATGCGGGGCGGAGGTAATGTTCACGTGAACAGCTGATTTTGTATCACAGCTGTTGATAAAACTATTAAAATAGAGGTTAGGTTTGTTGATATTTTTACAATGAATGTGAATTACAACAAATAAAGCACTATTAATTGTTTATATTAAAAAACTGTATTTATCTATTTGGAAATACAAATAACTAAGAGTGATTATTTTATGTAAAAAAAGAGTAAGCAGTCGCGGGACTGGCCGACAGAAGTGACTACTCCTTTTGGCATGCCTGACTCTCTATACTTTTTCGCTATTATTATTTAAATAGCTGTTACCCATTGCTGCTTCGCCTACAATTATAATGAGGGTAATAAGATTTATAGTCGATTTTCAGAATAAGAATAGTTTCATTTCAATTTAATATATTTCTAAATACAGTGTTACAAGATTTTTGGTTTTCGGCCAAGACATATAACTCCGTGGGAGAAGCACGGCGTTTCCAAATGTATTCCTGCTACTCTTAACGTCTGACCCTGCGACTTATTGTCATTGTAAATGCCAACTTCAATGGAAACTACAATCTTTTAAATAGGAAAGGCAGGTTGTTTGGATTAAAGGGATTTTTGAAAAAAAAATTAATTAAAATAATTGTAAATGTAAACTTATAAACAATAATTTTATAATAAAGAATAACAAGGATTTTAAAACGGGAATACATTTATGTCCATTTTAAGTACCTAAACCATGTTCACTCTAAATTTCATCTCAATCGGTCCAGTAGTTAACGCGTGATTGAATAACAACAAACACACACAAACTTTCAAATTTATAATATTATATTAGGAAGTATAAAATATTATTAAAACGTTACTGTAGTACAGTTAACATATATTAAAGTGGCGCGACCATACAAATTTTCATTTAAATTTTCATAAAAAATTTATGAAAATAAATGGCGCGAGCATGTATTTTCATAAAAAATACATATTATTAATCACTAAACAAACAAAAATTACCGCGATCACGAGTACGCATATGGGTTTAGTAATATCAAGTACCCGAAATTGTTTTACGAAAAAATACCGTAATTTTAAAATCTGTTTGTTGATTTTTTTTAAATTCAAAACTGATTTTACTGACTTTTGTTTCAGTTACCAACAGCTGGATACTTCAGTGCGCCAACAATGCGAAAAATCTTCGTATATGTAACATGTACATTAATTCCATACACACAAGTGTAAAATAAACATTTTTTTTAATGCTGGTTAATTTCATATTTCATTTAATACTTACACCATACCTCCCAGAAAAACTGTAATATTACTTTTAAATTTTGTATTTCGTTAACCTAAACTACGGTTGGCACATGAATAATTGGTCAAAATAAAACAGTCGCTACTTGTAAACGGATTTAAAAAAAAAAAAATAAAAATTTAAACCGTTAAAAATCGACGTTGTTATTTTAAATTTATTAGTACGAAAAAGGGTTGTCGAAATTCCTTTTCGTATTTTCAGGATTTGAAAACTTAATACGCGAACTTTTTGAAAGTTTTAACGCTGATAACTGAAATACTTCTTTTTAAAAAAAGAGTAAGACTAGACAGTTATAGATTAAAAAAATGAATAGATTTTGCTGCAAAAAACTTGTTTGAAATAAATTTTGTTTATCAAATTTCAATCAAATCGGGACAAAATTGCGAAAGTACACTGCTAACACAATAATTTATGTAACACATACACGGCCATTACAAGGTGTTAACGCCAAGAGAAACGCTACAGCAGTAATTTTAGTATCGAAACTACGACCTTGAGGTGACTAACTTCGAAGACGCAGCATACTGTGCTTTAACCACTTGTTAAATTTGTACATTGTCAATTCTGTACATACCGGCATTTTGTATAAGTAGACCTCCTCTCTATCTAAAACAGTGTGTGGATATGAGTAGATTAAAACAGCAAATTGACGGAATTCAATTCAATTACATATAAATTCAAATATGTAATTTATAATAAATTATAAAGCAAAATGTCTTAAAACTATCGTTTTTTCAAATTCATCCAGATATTATCAGCAGTAATACGTATGGTACTGGAAACTGCAAAAACTGTGTTCCAATTAACCATATGTAGTGCCTAAGTCTACCTATATCAATATTTTAGCGCATATCGCTTGAGACTAAACCAATTGTACGATTTTGATGAAATTTGTCGCATAGGTCGAGTCTGCCCATATCTCTAGATCATTTTTTTTTAATTAAACTTTTTTTGGTAGAAATGATTAAAAATCGGATTTTGTTAAATCGATTCCAAAACAATTTTGATCAAATTTTGCTAAAATGTAGTTCACCTGTACGCAAACAAAACTTACAGGTCGTTTTTATTCCAAAAAAAATCTGGTTCAGGAGATATTGAAAAAAAAATAAAAAAATTGGCCACGTGTCTGAAAATTAGTTTAACATTAATTTCGTCAAATAAGAGGATTCATAAAGCAATTCTGAAAAAAAATCGGTTCAGCAGTTATTTCAAAAAGTTCTAAAACTAAACTTTGACCGCCCTCGATTTGTTTATTTTCCAATATTCTCTCAAACCTTTTTTTTTAATAAGGCTTTTGGCGAAAAGCACATGAAGGCTATCATCGCTGTCCAGCAAAATATCTTACACTGAGGGGAAACTAAATCTAAATATTGTTTATCTTATCTTATCTTAATCTAATTCATATTATATTTCTGAAAGTTTGTGTTTGTTTGTTTGTTATTCAATCACGCTTTAACCATTGGACCAATTGAGATGAAATTCGGTAAGAAAATGGTTTAGGTATCTGAGATTAACATAGACCTATTCCCTTTTTTAAAACGTCATTATACTACTTACCCAGCCCAATATAATTATGTAGTATTTAGTTTTGTGGCATGTGTTACTGTGCAATAGTGACGTTTTATATGTTTAATTACTGTTTACTGGACCTGAGATTTATGTACCTGAGATTGACATTTTAAGAATCTTAATAAATGTTTCATTTATTGCAAAATTATTGCTCTTAATGTTACATTTTCAATTATTTTATTTGAAATTTTTTTTTCAAAGCTGACTCTAATTTGTTACTTTGTGTTGAATTTTCAATATTAAATGTAAAAAAATCCCTACGCATAGTGTAGATCACGATATGTTTAAAATTACTATAATTGTAAGTATTTTCCCTTTGTGAAAGTCTGGTTTGCTTTATTGTTTGTAAATTTGTTATTTTAAGTTTCATTGGATCAAATAATCACAATATGGTATTTCTCATTTAAGACTTTTCAATGTTTTATAACATATACAATTTTATTAGGATACTTTAATTGTAAGGTAGTATATATATTTGTGTAATTACATCATATTAGAAAAAATGGTAAATATACAGTGTAGCATGTCCTGGATTTTTCGATATTTTTGTTACTAAAACGCTTTATTTCGTGCCCAAAAGCAAGAATCCAAAATATAAAAGCGCGGAAACCACGAGAAGTTCGATAAAAATCGAAAATAAAAGTGACCAACATAACCTCAAAATTGCTACCGCGCGAAATTCGGCAACTTGTTGTAGATCGGTAAAACAATAAAACTATGTCTAACACGGGTTTTGGGTGATAAGAAACCCATTTTTTTTTTAAAGAATACTCCATAACGTAACTGACATGGTTGTTAGGCCTAACACGGTGGTGCATAAAAAAATCCTTTTTTTTGTTTATTTTTATTTTTTTTTTAAGAATATTACATAACTTAACTGACAAGGTTGTTAGGCCTAACATGGTGATGTGTGAAAAAACCTTTATATTTTTTTAAAGAATACTGCATATTCTAACTGACACTGTTATTGGGCCAACATGGTGATGTGTGAAAAAAACCTTTTAAAGAGTACCCCATGCCTTAACTGACACGGTTGTTAGGCCTAACAAGGTGATGCGTTAAAAAAACCTTTATTAAAAAAAAAAAAAAAAAAAAAAATACTCCATAACCTAACTGACACGGTTGTTGGTCCTTACACGGTGATGCGTGATCTTTAATATATATTATGATAGCGGGCAAAGCCGTGACGAGTAACAGCTAAAACTATACTAAAAATAAAACTAAACACTAAAACTAGGTAATATTAATAAAATATATACACTTAATCAAAAAGGATTAACAGGAATAAAAGTGTAAACTATTTCCAAATTTGTATTATTTTTTAATAATAAAGTAATAAAATTGTACTGTACCAATTGAAACACGTCTGATATTGTACTTAAAAATAAATGCAAATTTTGTTCAAAGAAAATATAAAATAGGTTTTTCTTCCCTTTTAACTATCTAGTTTTACTCGCCATTGTGACATTTAAAACGAATTGAGTTAGTATGAGAAGAAAAACGTTTTATGAGCCAGAGAATTATCAAAATACACGCCAAAGCAATTAGAGAGAGACTTTTAAAACTTTCAAACTCGATGACAGACGCCTAAAGTTATTAGAGTAGTTACAAGCCCTAAAACCCGAGATGCTGTAAAGTTTTCAACAATGATGGAAAACTCACAACTCAGGATTACCACAGTTCAGCTGGGCTATATTTCATGCACAGCGTATGTTAAAACTTGAAATCCGAACAAGAGATATATTGTGTAAGTATTATAAGATAGTTGAAAAACATTATTCATATTGACAATAATTTATAACTACAATACCCTCAGAATCTAAATGCTATACAAAAATATTATAAAATAAACTGTTTGTGCTTAGAGTACTTGCTTGTTATTGATTTATAAAAGTATTTATTTGTTCAGTAATTTTATAATAACATGTTTTGAGTTCATAGGCAATGCAAGAACATAAATTTTTACCCCTAAATATTTAGGGGTAAAAAAGATGATAGTAATTCCTATATATATATATATATATATATATATATATATATATATATATATATATATATATATATATATATATATATATATATATATATATATATATATATATATATATATATATATATATATATATATATATATATATATATTTTATGAAAAACCGTTCAGGTTATCATCGCCGTCACACAAAATGAAATTATTAAAAAAAATTATACAAAATTTTACTTAACTAAGAAGAAAACAACAACAAACTATAACAGTAAAAATAAATTAAACAGAAATTTAAATAACAGGTATAACTATATTACAATAACGAATACTTAAGAACTAAGTAACAATGAATAATGAATAAAATTGAATAACAATTCGTAAAAGTATATATAAACATAACAGAAATAAAATTATTTAGATAAAATAAATAAATAAAATAACAACAAAATAACAAATATATAAATTAAATTTTATTTAAAACATTCAGACGATGAAGGAAGTCTACAACCCTGTCAACGGCCGAGGCACTATCTCCCAACATCGTCTGCAAACAGTTGCTCAGACCACACATAACACGCACATTTTGGAAACCATCACAATCGAGCAATATATGTTTTATTGTGATGGTTTCCCTACAGAACTCGCATTTAGGTGGGTCCCCGCGTTCCATCAGAAATCCATGCGTTAACATGGAGTGACCAATTCGAAGGCGGGTGATCACCACCTCTTCTCTACGACTTGCACGTATATATATATATATATATATATATATATATATATATATATATATATATAGTATACATATATACGAATAGTTTTATATATATATATATATATATATATATATATATATATATATATATATATATATAGTTTTTGCATGGAAATAGTTTTACATAAGAACCATCGAAACTAAAAAAAGGTGACTTGGTGGTCGATGTGCCTAAAGCACCGGTTAGTATGTGCTGCGTCTTTAAGACTGCACACCTTAAAGTTGTTAATTCTAGCCGCAGATACTAAAGTTGTTTTTCTTTTTTCCCTCACCATTAACGCTAATTCCTTGTTCTCATTAAAAAAAGGGTATTTAAATATTGCAGTTTGAATCGTACGTAGAATACGCTCAAAAAATCATTTTTATGTTTGGGCATCAAATATGTTTCAAAAAGAGCACTTAAATAGTACGTTACCAGCGGTACATTTCTCGTCGCAGAAGTGCAGACGAATTTTTTTTTTTTTTTGTTATTTAGGCGAATAGCACATGAAGGCTATGCTATTATCAGCCATCCAAAGTATAATATAATTACAAAAATGATTAACTAAAACTAAATACTAACAAACTATAAAACTCGCCTGGATTCAATATTTTAGCAGTGAGTCTTTAAACAGCTCGTTTAAAATTTTTTTTATAATATTTTTTTTTAATTTCTGTGAAATGTCTTAAAACATTTTTTTAAAGCCCGTTATTAAATTTCTGTTATTGAACTAAATATAAAAATCATGTATCATGTTTTCTCTTCCTTTTTTACTATAATTACGATAATTCGTTCGAAAACACGACAAATTAGCATAGGTAGTTTTTAACAACATAACCTGAAACATATTATAGCCTATCAACTATTCAATGAAATCAGCTGATCTTTACGAATTTATATAAAACAACTGATCTATTAATATAACTAAGAAAAATTAAATTTACGATACATTTCATATATTTACATTGGTCAAACTTCTTCGTAGTTTCCATAGTGTAGTGGTTATCACTCGCAAGGTCTCCAGTTCAATCCGGTCGAAAACAGCAATTTTTAATTATAATTAATGTAAGGCTTGCGATGCGCAAAATGTACTGTTATATATCAATATAAAATCCTCAAAATCCAACATCACAATCAGCCCTGAAACATGAAGCATGTTAAAACTTAAGCTTTCTTTTCGGGAGGAGAAGATGCAAAATCACTATTGCCGCTATCAAACTTTTCACAAAAGTCCGTATTTTTATTACAATCTTGTGTTGAACCTACGTTGTCCTGTGAGTTTGATGGCAAATACGGGCGAATCAGGGAACTTGATGGATGCCGGTCAGATAAACTTCCAGAAATACCTACAGTTTAACGGGAATGACTGAATACAAATTGTGATTTTTAAAGTGGCAACATGTATGGTCGCGGTTGACAAAACATGGGTATAAACATTCGTTTTCGCGTCATGCATTATTCCGTATCCCATACCTCATAGCATATATAATTAACTGTACACATTATCGGGCGGATGCAGCTGAAGTGAGCAGCTGATGGGCTTAGCGACCCCACCATACCTCTAGCTCATTCTACTCTCACTCATTTACTCTACATACACACAACACACACACATACACATCCGCAGGGGGGTGCAGAATTGCTGCACCTAGTGAGAGGACCTAGACGAACCTCGCGGCACCCGAGTCTAACACACACTTACACTTACAGCACTACACTTACGATTTAAACACCTTACACACACACACACACACACACACACACACACACACACACACACACACACACACACACACACACACACACACACACACACACACACACACACACACACACACACACACACACACACACACACACACACACACACACACACACACACACACACACACACACACACACACACACACACACACACACACACACACACACACACACACACACACACACACACACACACACACACACACACACACACACACACACACACACACACACACACACACACACACACACACACACACACACACACACACACACACACACACACACACACACACACACACACACACACACACACACACACACACACACACACACACACACACACACACACACACACACACACACACACACACACACACACACACACACACACACACACACACACACACACACACACACACACACACACACACACACACGTACATTTAGGGATTTGCTGTACTTGTACCGTTATGTCTGGGAGTGGCGATACTGCTTGGTTTCGTTTGGCGGGGCCAAGTATGTGGAACCTGATGTGTGCCTAGCACTGCCGAGGACCTCTGATGGGATAAGTTCTGGGACCGAGCAGCCTATAGGCGTCTGGCAAGCACATGAATGTTGAGTTATGGGTGTCGGAGCCCATAGCTGAGTCTATCGAAACAAGTGGTTGCATTCACTGAGTTCATAGAGGGCGGCTGCCAGTGGTACTTGGGTTTGGAGAACCGTAACTATGTACCGGAACCCATTCCTAAAATATTCTGGAGTGCTGACAGACATGTATATCGGCTCCAGGATATTTGGAGGTCCCCCCCCAATTTATTGGGGATTCTCGCTTTAGTTCGAGTATCCTGGGCTACTGGTGACGTCTGGGTGCACCCTGTGCCACTTGCTCGAAACATCTTCGTTCATGAATCGCTCGGAAAAGAAATTATGGAAACTGCAAACAAAATCGCCAAAGGTCTGTTAAAGAGGCCTCGTTCGACTTTGTCAAACGGGTCTGTTGGTTCAGTGGAGAAGGATGAAAATGTGGGAGGCAAGGAGATGAGTACTAAAGTATCTAAAGTATCGCCCTTTTTGATTAATAAGGCAATTGTGGGAAGAGCAGGTCCCGTTGCTTCTATTAAGAAGCTGCAGAATGTATTTTCGTAA
Organism: Callitettix versicolor; assembly: GCA_022606455.1. Taxonomy (NCBI): domain Eukaryota; kingdom Metazoa; phylum Arthropoda; class Insecta; order Hemiptera; family Cercopidae; genus Callitettix; species Callitettix versicolor. Next base: position 41,813,561 of record CM040186.1, on the reverse strand, counting down.
GGTCACTTGTGCATTCCAAAGGACCTTGCTAGTGCAGACGAACAGCGACAAGCAGAGCTCATCACTCCTAAAGATGACAACATTTTTTGAAAGTGTCAAGGTTTCTGTGGAAACCCACAGAACATTGAATTCTGCTAAGGGAGTGGTGACTTGCAGAGATCTCCTCCATGTTGGCCTAGAGGAGATTAAATCAGAGTTGGCAAAGCAATCAGTTGTAGACGTATGCCTTATTTTTCGTAACGAGAAGGGGCAAAAAATACCTACGGCCTCATTGATTTTGACTTTTGGTAAACCAAATGTCCCAAACCACATCTATGCCGGATACCAGAGCCTTTCGGTAAGGCCGTACGTTCCAAACCCGAGACGGTGTTTTAAATGCCAGGGTTTTGGACACGTTAGCTCCACATGCCGGAAGGATCAGGTATGCGGTAATTATAGCGGTAATGGTCATGATAGTGAGCAATGCAAAAATGTTCCAAACTGTTCGAATTGTGGTGGAGATCATCCCTCTCGTTCCTTTGACTGCCCTAAGTTTAAGGACGAGAAAGCCATTCTTTCTATCATGGCCAAGGATAAGATATCTTTTTCGGAAGCAAGGAAGGTTTTCAAAAGCTCAAAGTCAATAATTGAAGGCAAATCGTTTGCTGCTGCCACGTCGAGTAATAAAACATCATGTGCTAATTGCGAAGAGCTAACTAAAACGGTAAAAGCATTATCGGAACAGGTAGCTCAATTGCTAACTCTGATCTCTGCAGGTTCCATTCCTGATTCGCTGTCTAAATCGTCTGAAACGTTTTCCTCTGAAGTGTCTTCAAAAGGAAAAGATACTCACCTTCGAAAGTCGCTACTAACACCCTTGTGACAAAGAATCTGAGGACTGTAATTCCGGAAGCAAAGCCATCTTCTTCCAATCTAGGCGTAAGAGCTAAGTTGCAAGTGTTAAAGTCTTCGTCTAAGAACATCCCTTCGGGACTAGTCCATTTTCTTAAAAAATCGAACACATACCCACCAGTGGTTGTGTCTAAAAAGAAAAAATACAAACAAAGAAGGAAAAAAAATCAAAGGAAGGAGTTGCTTCCAAGGTGCCTCCTTCCAAAACTACTATTTCTGCAGAGTCGGACATCAATAACAGTAGTGATTCGATGTCCATTGATTCTTATAAATCAATGAATCAAAAGTGTGAATCTGAAAAGAATCCAGTTGTATACTAAACCTAAGAATTCAATGTCTGCATGTTCCAAAAATAATGTGATACAATGGAATGTTAGTGGGGTAAGAAGCCATATTGAAGATCTGAAGGTTCTTGTACGAGATATGTCGCCTTTAATACTGTGCCTTCAGGAGACTCACTTGCGTGAATCTCACATTTTCAGTTTGAGGAGTTATTCTGTTTTCAGAGCAGATTTCATCGCTGAGGAAAGAGCCAGAGGTGGTGTAGCCATTCTGGTTCACAACTCAGTCGAGTTGGTTCTTGTGAATATAGTAACTCCTTTACAAGCTGTTGCCGTTCAAATAACCGTACCATTCAGACTTACAATCTGCAGCCTATTCAAACATAGATTAATTAATAAACTTTGTAAAACAAGAACACATCACGCTAGTGAAGGGCTATTCGAATAAAAAAATATTCATATATCCGAATAATTCATTTCTATTGGAATACAAAAAAGTTAATACTTTTCAAATGAATACGTTTTAGCGTACGTTAGAGACAACTACACTCGGCAGCAACTGAGTGAACAGTTTTGTGAATACTTCTATACGAGTACTCACTAGTTACTTGTCCACTGCACAACTAACTAGTTTATACGTATTCGTTTTAGATAATCGTTAGTAGTGACTATTCACTCGTTAATTAATCTAACCACTAGTTGTTCCAATAAACAAATAATTAACTAATTATTAGATTAGGATTACTATTCGACTAAGTTTAGTGTTATCAAACTATTTACACACTATGTTTATAGCAATGGAAAAGACAATCTTGAATAATAATAACGTCCTTCATTCCATTCAAAATTAATAACACATTTTGAAGTAACTTATACTGGAAATGATAATTTATTATTATTGCCGTATTTAAGGTACAAATATAAAAATATAAATTAAACTGAATGAATGAGCGGTCTAATAAAATTACTACTAATTGATACTTGTTATATTTCAAACAATACAATATTAAAATGACTAAATTAATTAACTTATGAATACTTGTAAATAATTTATTGTTGTATCTTATTTCAATATGGAGTGTATAGGCTATTCATTTTTATGTACTGCTGACAGTTTTCATTGTTTACAGACTTTTTGTAAAATATTATCATTATAAAATAAATAATACAACATAATATCAGTATATTAATATACCGGTATTGATTAATTCGTATTTGAGCGTAAAGTGAATATACTGTTAAACTTTTTGGCTTCAGTTTATTTCGTGTATCATTATAGACCGGAAGCTGTATAGACTTGAGTATGCAAAATATGAGGACCGCAGTCTCTCGGTTGAAAAGCTTGTAGATTAATATTTCGGATGTTGCCAGAAACCAGATTGGTCCAATTTTTTTTATACCACTCCCCTCCGTAGTATGTAAGTAGAATGAAGTTGTCAAAAGACGTTATAACAGGAATTATTAATATACTGCAAATAAACATTTTTTTTTCTTTTTAATTAAGGCTTTTGACGAAAATCACGTCAACGCTATAATAGCCATCCAGCAAAATATCTTACACTGAGGGGAAACTAAATCTAAATATTGTTAATAATATACTAAATCTAAACACTATATCTGGATAACAGTATTAGGCTAAAATACATAAACTTAATCAAGAAGGATTAACAAGAAAAGTGTATGGCTAGTTTGAAAAAAATAGGTATATAAATTAAATTTTAAATTAACAATATCACGCTGTACAAAATTACCATAGCTAAAGAAGTTTAAATATATTTATAAGCTGTAAAAAATTTCGAACTCGGTCAATGACCGACGAATCATCTTTTAGAATTGCCTGCATAGAGGCACTCAATCCACACATTTGACGCATGCTTTTGAAACCATCACAGTCCAGAAGTGATTCATTGTGATGATATCGCTACAAAACTGACATGTAGGTGGGTCCCCGCACCCCGTGAGAAATCCATGCGTTAACATTGAATGTCCAAAGCGGAGACGGGTAACTACCATAAATTGTTTATAAATATTATTTACTATTATAGAAAAAGCAAGGCTTTACAATCAGACTAAAATGACATCAATCATCATCATGAATGGAGCAATCCAGAATCAATAAAGACGAGCATGTTATTCAAAATATCATCAAGTGTTTTAATGCTTATAATGAAGAGTGCGAGTTTCGAAACATTTACAACGGTGAACTGGCTGATAAATCTTCTTCGCAGTGGTGACTTAATACTGTAGAAAATAGAGAGACTCTATTAACTACGTTCTATTAAAAAATTATCCGATCCTATAAAAAGAAATACATTTTGAACATTTTGAGAATACTTCCAATAACAAATGCAAGATGTAACTTGTTAACTGTTAGTACAAGATGTCTTATACAAGCTTGTTTGGACACCGAGTGTAAGGAAGAAAGTTGGTAATTTTATACCGTAAAAACAAAACAAAAAAGAGAGGAATAAAACGATAGGTTAAAAACGGAAGAAGAAAAATAATTTAAAATTAGGAGTGTTGGGATAAAAGCAAAAGCAGTCAAGTTTTTGAAGATTTAGAATTAATTAAAACTCGCTGTTCTACTTCGCATTGTCATTAACTGCGAAAGTTTTCTTGTAAATAATTACAAAACTCTAACAAAGCAGAACTTGAATATTTGAATATAAGATTTTATCAGTCTTCCCCGAGTCTCATTTCATCGTGCAAAGTTGCAAAGTGTTAATAATTAATTTCTGTTTATGCCCACAGTGGGTGGTGACAAAACTTTATGCGTTATAATATTATACTTTGTCAGTACGTATACAGGAGCATGAAGGAAGACAGTGCACGCAATTGGCTCGATGACGTTTGAAAGTAATTGAAGCAAAACGCTGCTTTCTAAAACAGAATGAGGCATTAGCTTACGACACTAACATCCATTCAGGTATTGTGGTTATTTTAAATAAATAGCTTACAGATGTAATTTAAGATATACTAGCCGCACCGAACCTGTCGGCCATTAGTGGTGATCAATGAAATTTTGTTACAGTGTAATACTGATGCAAGTTGAAGAACAGATTCAAAATTACTGTCAGTGCTAAACCAAAGGACTTTAAATTATAATAACAACTAATAATAAACCTAACATGTATTAATATTAAACCAGGTTAAATAGAAATTACTGGCGAAGGCAGACAAAACTTTAATTATAAGGGTGGCGCAGCTATAGCAATTTTTAGGCCCCCAGACTCCCAGAGTTTCATTAAGAAATTTGATTTTAAAAAAAGGAAAAATATATATAAATGTTACCAGAATTATAACTAGACTACAGTAGATATCTATGTACATGTAAAAGAAAGATAGGAATTGCATGTTCCTACAGTTTTAACCATGTTTTAGTAATTCATACTACCTACGTTATATTTAAGTGATATTGTAAAGTAAATTTTGTGTAAAACCACTCGACATTACAGTGATTTTTCTTTGGTTAAATATTAAAATAAAAATAGTTAAATGAATTTTCTGCACGCGTGACGGTAGAAGTTTATATATGTAATCTTTAACGACTTGAAAAGCAATCTAGGTATCACGATCGGGCGCTCATTTCTGGGACAGTGTCTGGGTATTAGTATAACGACAGCTCAAATAGCTCATTTTCCAATGAAATTAAAGTTTTACTAGATTGAACTCATTGTGAACTAGACTGGCGCGAATGTAAAAACAAGCAACAAGCAAGTCTAACTGTTCCATTGTTCATTTACCTATATCTGTTAAACAGATCATTTGTTTTATTTTTCACTCCATAAACTAACAGAGTCCCTGTCTAATGAGGCATACATACACATTCACATGCACTTCTAGAAAATAAACCTAATTTTACATGTTTCTCTCGAGCCATTGTTTTTAATGCAGCCTGTTTTATAAAATACAAAATTGTTTTATTGCGGGATCTTGTTTTACCGCGTGGTAAGGTCGTGGACATATGTTATTCTCATAGATAGACTACTGTTGTTATTATTGTTTATACCGACATTTGTGTATATGTGTATATGGAAACAATGTACGACGTTTCGCTAGAAAAATCCTGTTTTCAAGTGCCTAACTTAAACTTAGCAATTATAACTTAGGGGTGACTGAACTAATTTTTTGAAAAACAATTTCTTTGCTTTATTTTAAAATATAGTTTATTACGGACACTTTGATGTATTGTTTATGCTGTACTTTTTTCCCGGCGAAAAACCATAAAGGCTATCATCGCGGTGACGCGAAATTGAAATATTTACAATAAAACATTTAAAAAATAAATAAGATATTATAGAAAAAATAAATAAAAATAAAGGTAAATAAACAAATAACACATAATTACAAATATAAATAGTTACAAGAAACTAGCCAACAATATTACATATCTTGAAAATAAAACAACACAAACAAAAATGAATAACAGCACTACATATACATTGTACTGTAAGGCTGTAATTTGGTCTTACAATAACAAAATTAAACTGTAAAACAATCACACAAACAAATTGTCGCACTACTGTAAAGAGGCCAGACAATAATAACAAATGTATAAATTAAATTTTATTACAAACATTCAGATGATGAAGGAAGTCTAGGATCCGGTCATCGGCCGAGGCACTATCTCCCAAGATCGTCAGCAAACAATTGCTTAAACTACACATAACACACACGTTATGGAAACCACCACAGTCGTGCAATATGTCTTACTGTGTTTTCACTCTAGTATCCAAAAAAAATGATACTCTAACCCCTTGTTATTATAACACACTTGCCAAGGCTGATTACATGTGATTTGACTACACAGGTGTGTTCATTTTGCATAACCTGCGCCCTGATTTGTTCAAGATCTGTAATGATGATCTGTAATGAAAACAAGCTTTAGTTGTTAAAAAATATATTTACAGCGTTCCAGCAATTGTTGATATTACATCTTTTTGCAGTTTTTTTTTTTAAATAAAAGCAGACTAAATTGTGATTGGAATATTCTTCCTTTTATAGATTAAAAAATCTATTCCGTTTTCGGATTTCTCGAATAAATAAAAATGAATGTTACCCGTAAAATTATCCGACTATTGTGCACACTTGGGCTAATGCAGACGATATATAGGATTTCCGTACCTAAGTAGGAATTGAATTATCTTTTTTTATATTACTTGTTAATATGTAACTCAAAAGCTTACTTGTTAAAAATATGTCAGTAAAAAAAATTTATTTTATGATATAGAAACTTTTCAAAATATAACGATAAGAGGTTAAAAACGGAAGAAGAAAAGTAATTTAAAATTAGGAGTGTTGAGATAAAAGCAAAAGCAGTCAAGTTTTTAAAGATTTAGAATTAATTAAAACTCGCTGTTCTACTTTGCATTGTCATTAACTGCGAAAGTTTTCTTGTAAATAATTACACAAACCGTAACAAAGCAGAACTTGAATATAAGATTTTATCAGTCTTCCTCGAGTCTCATTTCATCGTGCAAAGTTGCAAAGTGTTAATAATTAATTTCTGTTTATGCCCACAGTGGGTGGTGACAAAACTTTATGCGTTATAATATTATACTTTGCCAATAAACAGCTGAGTCAAGAACGACGGTGAAGAACAACAAACAACATCTCAAAAACAAACAATTATTTAATAAACAGATTTCCCGAAAGGTTATTTAACGAAAAACCTTTTTCGTAACTGTACAAAAAAATCGGGGAAAAGACCTAGTTTCTACTTGGATTGGAGACAAAACCGAAAAACAAAACCTGTTTCACAGTTTCATTGTTTATTTTTTACTTATTTCTGAACCTTAATTTTGTTTATACACTGACTTTAGTTATGGATGTTTATGAATGACTAATATTTTAGTAAAATCTAATGAACCGATTTAGTGATCATGCTGAGCAAGAATTGTGATAAGGACGCCTGTACGTTTTGACTAAATGTCAGCAAAATTTGAATTCAGAAATATGTACAAAACCAGCAAGATCTCCAACAATTAATGTACGTTACCAATGGAAGTAAAAAAAAATTAGTTTAAACAAAAATTAAGGTCACGGTTGATGTATTGTAATGTATTAATACGAATTGTAATGTATGAATATGTATCGAAAGATTCGTTTATATTCTTTTTTAGTGGGAAATTAGCAATACAGTCGCGTGAAAGGGCTTAACTTTAAAGTACTAAATGAACATACAGCGGAACTTTAATGGAAATTCTAATACGGTTCGCGAATAGTTCACAATACGCAGCAGAAGACGTCAGTTCTGTAACACATCATGATTAGATTAAGACATAAAGGAAAACGTGAACCATTGCTGAGCTTTCAGACAAAGAGCAGAGAGAACTAATGAGAGATGGAACCTTTGTGTTGAGCAGTTACTGCATCATACACTGACAGCGTAACGATGTTTTCACATCTGTGCTACAAAACTTTTTAATGGTCTTGCAATTCAGGTGATTTTCATATAAATTATTTAAAACTATTTAAAATAATTGGTGAAAAACATTACTCAAAGTTTCTCGCATTCAACTGTTAAAATCCGATTAAGAAGCTATCGAATATAACCAACTATATAACCGGTGTTGGCATGAAGGGACAGCAGTAAGTTGTTCACTGTTGCCTTGAATCGCTCTGTTTGTTTATTAACTTTTAGTGTTTTAACGTAGGACCAAACCTCTATAGGCTTATTTAGTTCCAGTTGCATATTTTAGGTTTTCGAGTTAGGCACTTGAGAACTAGAGTTGACTCGTATTCTATGAAAAGTAGTAAATTGTTATACACACAAATGGTTGAAAATGTCCTAATAAACTGTAATAATAACATCAATATTCCATCATTACATAGCAATTTAAAAAACAAAAACTCTGTTACCGTATTTTGCTTAAACTTTGTTCTGAAAGGCTATGACGACGGTCAGGGTTGCGTTTGGTTTTTTTTCATTTCCTCCCAAAACGATTTTTTTCAAATATTCTGCACTCAACTTGAATCTTCATAAGCAAAATCTCATGAACCGGTTTTAAGAAATTAGAATTAGGTTTTCCTTTGCCTGAAAAAGATTTGAAAGAATTATTTAGTTTTAAAAAAAATTATTTCGCAATGTGGTCAAATGCTAATTTTTCAAATAAAAATCCGTTCAGTTCCAGTTCTTAACGCTAAGCGCACGCGAATACGATATAATTAACTATTGAATCCAAAAAGTGAGATTTTTTGTGGCTGTGTACATTAATGCTATATGTGCACATTAAATGTTAACGCCCCTAAAAAACCCTGTTTTCTAGACATCAGTATCGGTGCTCATTTTATGATCTCACCGCGACAGTCCTAATAGCTCATTATGCATTTCGTAAGACACCACTAAATAAAAATAAATAGAAACCGCCGATGTGTTTGGTTAAAAAAGAAACAAAAAATGCAATAAATTATTTTTTTTTATTGTTTATGTAAATTGAAAACGTTACATATAGTTGATTTCGGAGATCGATGAAAATTACACTACACAATTATCTGAAACAAAAATGAAATATAAAAAAGTAAATAGAATAAAAGTATATTAAAATTTTCTTTAATTTTTATTGAATTCAGGTTTTATTTTATTGAATTCATTCTTCTGCCTTTCCCGGCTTTGTAAATTTCTCTTTAGTTGAATTACCTCCGTTATCATTGTCCTATTTTTCCTCCAGACATGGATCCGTTCTCTTCTCCACCTGTTCGCTGCTCATTGGCCCCTTTCATATTTTCTTTTAATAGTAGACTTCCCCATCCAACAAACATTTTCAAATTAAAGAAAACGTCATTCGTTTATAATATTTCTCCCCTTTAATTTTACGTCTATTTCTATATTTTCTTAAGATATTACCGCCTACCTCTTCCCGCACAATTTAGTATTTTTACAGGTTTTCTTCTTTCTATTTCTCCTGGCATATGGCACTCATTAACTAAATGCGTAGCGTTAATGGGCTTGCGTTTACTTATTATTCCAAGAATATTAAATTGAAAAAAAGATCGAAAATAATACGACAACGGATTTGATGAGTTGTATTTTAAATTTTGAAAATTTAAAACGAGAATTATGAATGCATATTTTTATCGCTGATTACGAAGATAAAATAAGATTTAAAAAAATCATTTTTAGTGGTTGTTTTAGAACAGATGAATCCAAATGCTGAATAACAAACTTGTCAAAACTATCACCAAAATCAGATTTCCGCAATCCGATTTTCCCGTAAAATAGATTATTCAATATTAGTGTTCTTCGATATAACACATCATCAGAGAAACAGCCATGATTTTGCATTCCGAATCACGAGGAAGTTATAAGGAATAATTTAATCAGTATGCAAGACAGCAGGTCCGAGAAATGTGACAAAGTGTCGAGAAGTTAAGGAATTGAACGCCTTTAAATAATACTCCTAAAAGGGGTTCGTAATCGAATATGGACAATGACGTTTGAACATTTTAATATTGCATTCAAACCAAGTTGCAGACATTTACAACAAAAGACCTATAAATTGTAGTGATTGCCTTCAGTTATTGAAAATGTTATGAAAATGTCTGAATTGACTGTTACTTGTTGGCTGTGTATTGCTTAAGTAAGAAAGTTCATTCCTCCATCTTGGCTATAACTTTTTTCATAAAACAAGTTATTTAGATATGAGGAGTTAAAAGTGAAAATTGTTTAATTGACTATGAGGTAGTTCGGGACCAATTGTGCATATGGTATATGTGAATTAAAAAAATATGACGATTTTTCTGTCTGGTAACACTATAGTGTTGCTTGAAGAGTCGGATTGGAATTACGTCAAATAAAATTACACTTATTAGTTTAATGTCAATGAAGAAGTGGTTTCATTCAAATATTTTAACAATTAACAAATACGGTTTTGCCGGAATTTCTAACGGTGAAAACAGAATTAAATTTGCAGAATCCAAACATACCTGCTAGTATTGTTTGATAAGATGTGAGGCGGTCTGACCACGTAAAACTCCGAATATTTTGTTTTCAGGATATTCGGCAACATGTGTTTTTTCTGGCATAAAGCTTGTTTATTACGAACAACGCTAGTGATTATTTTGGGAGGTACACTCAAAAAAACCTTTGATTCTTTAAAAGTAATTAAAACAGCTATTACCATCGCAGCTTTGGGTAAACACCTCAATTTTCTTGGGATCCTTGTTTGCCGAATTTTAAAGTTCTAATTCCGAGGCAACACTGTAGAAAAGTTTTTTCAACACACATGTTTAAAAATCAAAACGTTACTTTTTCTCATAACGTTATTATTACAGTTTATGCGGACATTTTAAATCACTTGTTTATACAAAGCAATACATGACTTTTCGAATGTGAATCAACTTTTGTTGTCAAGTGTCTAACTTAAAACCTAAAAATGCAACTAGAACATAAGCCTGGATGTCTAACACTATTTAAAATGTGTCTAAAATACGACTTGTGTAAAACAAATAAGAAAAAAACCATATGCTGCTTTAGTTATCTACTGTGTACATATCTTTGTCTGATAAGGTCAGCTAATCTGTGTAGCTTTCTCGTTTCGTTTTATTTCTGGTTTGACCACTTTGGGATTTGCCCATTGTTTTTTCTTAAGCTTTAACTTAGATACTTGAGAAAGAGGTTGATTTATACTCTCTAAACCTCGTAAATTGTTTTTTATACACAAATGATGGCAAAATTCCCGAATAAGTTAAAATTTCTTGAACATTTCATCATTAAGTAAGAATTTTTAAAATGGTATCACTAGGGCTTGGGATTTTCCAAAGCTTACATATCAAACTAACAAACTGAATAAAAATTGCTTGTATGTAACACACACGTTGTACATAAACCTTCGACAGCAATTGTAAACTTTTATGATTATAAAATCCACGAATTACTAGTAGATATGAGTAGGATTGCTGTTTATCAGATCACATAATCAATTTATAGGTAACAAAACAATACTACAACATCTGAGTTATATTCATATATTATACAGTTGTTAATGCATTTTAGTATTATTTCTTTTAAAAGATATACAAAATTAAACATATTAATTATAATTATAAGAAGTTTTAGGTCTGTTTCTCAATACATCCTTGTTGGGTTTTGAACAAATCTCGCTCACAAACAGGCTTAATTTCATGTGGGCATAATTTTTTCTATGTACTATAAGCTACGAATTTTTTTATACATATATTTAAGAAATAATAATTACGGATAATGTCAGATGTTAATTGATTAAGCTGTTTTCGATATGCCACCTTCAATGAACTTTACCTAACCCATCTTCCTCAAGAAGTCGTTGTTCAACTTTATTTGGTTTAGCTGCTGCCTGAGCTTCTTGTTGGATATATCCAGTAGTACCTTCTGCCTGAGGACATCCAGAGGGTTCATGAAAGATATTGACATCTGTTCTCCTGTGTGCACGCGTTTCGCCTGTACAAATAGCGTAAAAACATTACAACAACTTATATTGAATTATTTTCGAATAAAAACCGCTTGGCAAAAATTAGAAAATCAGTCATCAGTTTTGGTCGTATGACTCGTTCCCCAGCGCACAGAATTAGAAAAAAGGTTCATTTTTCAGTTATACAATTAGCACAAAAACAACGCTGATAGGCCTATAGGTAGTTTATTTATAAAACGAACACTCTCCAACTGCGCTGTTCCTTTAACCAGATGACTATTCAAAATATCGCATAAGATCCCCTTCAAATGTTCAGCAGTTATTAAATAATGTTAAAAAAATACATTGATAACTTATAACTGAACCAATATACAGTAATAAGTAGGTACATTACTTGTATTCTTAACTTCGTGAAAACTTTAGATTCCTCTGCTCTTTATATTACCAGATGACTGTTGACAACAGCTGACAAGACAAACTTCAATTGTTCAGCTGTTATAATATTAAATAATTTAAAAACAACACATTGATAAGTTATATTTAAAACAAATAGACATATAGTACCTGTGTTCTTAACCTCTCGAATATTTTAAGGTTCCTCTTCTGCTCTTCGCATTCCCAGCTGACCGTTAAAAACAGCTGACATGATTCCTTCGACTGTTACATTATTGAGTAATGTTAGAACAACACATCTACAAGTTTTATGAAAAACAAGAGGGCTTAGAGTACCTGTGTTCCTAGCCTCTCGAACATCTGCCCGTCACTATTCCAGCTGATAGCGTCATCGTCTCTTCGTTGTGGAATGTAATACAGGAGACTGTCTGAAACGGTTGCCGGAGCATCGTGCACTGTCTTCACACTCTCTTGGGGAAGAGAAGCGGACATGCCGCTGAAGAGTGCGGATGTGATGAAGAGGAGGAGTGACAACATGGCGGAACGGTCTGCAATATGGAAGAAAATATATATATATATATATATATATATATATATATAGAGAGAGAGAGAGAGAGAGAGAGAGAGAGAGAGAGAGAGAGGAGAGAGAGATGGATTCAAAATATATAGGGTTTATACAATGTAGGATGTCCAGAAGGTTTTGGACCATATCAAATTTTGCAAGCGTTAAGTTATGAAAATAAGATATGTTTTATTTTAACTGCAAATTTTTATATTGAGATAATGATTCTCTTTTTTGAGAGTGGAAGGCAAGGAAAATGAAGTTTTTAAAAAAATAATTTGTTACTGATGAACAATGAACTTCCAGGTTTCAATAAAAACAAAACAAAAGAGAAGCAAATATCTCAGTCACACCAATCGAGGATACACTGTATTCAGTAAAAAGATGTGAGCAAAGGATAAAGGATGAAGAATCAAGGCAGACATCGTGTAGCATAATAATTCAAATGGGAAGGAGCAGATCTAGGGTAAACAGATATATCGCTGCACGCAACTGTTTCGCTGATATGTGGAAGAGAATTTCCAAAAATATTTTTCTTTTTTTTATCATTTTTTTAATTTCTGGTTTCAGCATTTAAAATCTACATTTTTTTAAATTACACTGTAAATGCTAAAAATGAACCCTGACATTCGTCAAACTAATTTCAGTTACGTATTTTAAAAATTCAAAATGCTAATTTATGCAGTTTTTAATGTAGACTACGATGGTAAAATCAGTTTTTTAAAAGTTGAAAAACTTTAAAAAATTTAAAATAACCGATAATTCGAAACTGTAAAACGAATTTGTCTAAGGTATTACTAAAATCGATTTTTGTGCTGAGTTTGAATCAAATCTGACTTAAATTGCGAACGTGAGTGCGCTAAAACACGTAACTATTGTAAAGCTATTTGAGAAGCCATCGTGGTAATACCCGGACCCAAAACTTTGAAATAAGCACCGATCCCGATCTTTAGATCACTATTTAGATGCCCTGTGAATGAAAAAACTGTTTTTACTTAAATGTCTCTTCGCCCATTTTCGATACCACAATCAAGTTTGAAATTTTTTTGTAATTTAAAACTAGCAAAAGTCAAGTTTGATAATACCTTCGGGAAGTACGATACTGAGTAAAATTCGTTCAGCGATTCTAAATCTTAATATGCATTCGATTTCACCATCGTAATCAGCATTAAAATCTGCACATAGCATTTTAAATTGCAATGACTATGGGTCAGAGTTCTCCTCCATCAGATCAGCAAAACAGCTGCCGTGCGTGATTATTACTGAAGCAGTTACAACAGCAATGCTGGCACAGAATGACGTAACACTCTTTGCACCACTTACCTGAACTGGACTGAACGAACAGTCTCGGTGGATGCACTTATATACAGGCGTCCACTTATTGAAGTGCCAATGCGTGTCCGCTCACTTCACTTTATCACTTCTCACTTCTGCTTCTGTCCAAGTCGTTGGGCCAATTACAGAACAATAAACTACCCTCACACAGGTAAAAAAACTCAAAGTAACAACGAGTGTTTCACATCAACTAATTCAGTAAGAGTAACTAACTCTTCACAACATTACAAGTTTTTTTTAAGACCGTAACTAATAGGCCACGTGCAGGTAGATGTGGTCAGCAGTTAATTTACTTATATAATAAAATAATTATAAATTTACTAATTTGCTGGCGAATTTCCATGGGGAAAAGGTCTTTTGACGCGGCGATTCAGATCCAAACTGGGATTTCGAAGAATTTTTACTTCTAGAAACGATAATTAAAAATGTACACATATGTAAGCACTCAAGTTCATAATTTTGTAATAGCTTCGACAAGTTTGTTACCCCGCAGAAGTCGTTCAATGGTTTCAGTATTGCGGCCACTCTTAAATCATCGAAAACCATAAGGTTTATTCTCACATATTTTTTCATTTGATTTGTTTATTTCAATCAGCGTTAAAATCTGAATAATTAGCATATTAAATTTCCAGTGCTGATTCTGATAAAATCAGATTTTAACACAGACAGATAACAGCAGCACGCAACTGTCTCGTTGACGTGATGGATGGAAATTTTTTTTTTAATTTTTATCTTACTTTCTTTTGAAAATTTCATGACCGTTTCAAATTAAATTGATAATTCTACGCTGATTACAATAGTGGAATCAGATTCTTCAAAAATGTTTGAGACGAAAAAGTTTTTAGTTTTGAAACGGTCACCACTTTGAAACTGTTGAACTAATTTCGCTGGTTAACGAACTCGTCCGAGATATTTGTGCCAAGCTTGAACCAAATCTGAATAAAATTGCGAACGTGAGCATACACAGAGAGAGAAAGAGAGAGAGAGAGAGAGAGAGAGAGAGAGAGAGAGAGAGAGAGAGAGAGAGTTCATTTTAAGTTTTTGGATCTGATTTTAACATTATGACTGCTCCAATATGTTTATTTAGTATATTGTAGTCTTAGATACTACGTAACGAAAATCTGATTGAATTAAATGTATTAGAACGCCTTTCCTAACGTTACTTACGATAGCTTCTACGAACCACAGTTTATGAAGTAATGAATGTGATACAGTTTGCGTGTTTTTCACAATTTAATTGTCATTTACGAATATGTATAGACATGTTTACTGACGTAACATTATCATTATTATTTTGTTTGATGATAAGCGATACAATTACTCGAAAGAAAATGCACTTCCAAGCTGACCGTGGGAAGTCATCTATGCGTAGTGTCTTGCTTCATGCCACTCGCACTAATTCTGTGTCTTGTAAACACACAGTATAAGCATTGAATATAAAGGTACTAGAATTATAACCCTTATGAGAGATATGTGAGTTTCGCTGCTGGTGGAATCTTTCGGCAAAATGTTCAAATACAGTTAAAAAAGGTAATAGTATTGTCTACTTCCTCAAACGTCTCCACCACCGGTCATTGCAGTTAACACTTTTTCTATTCATGATATACTTGTGTAAGGTATAAAAACGTTTAAAAAAAAAACAGTGCCAATTGTTGGACGTAAAAGCAACACACGATATACTAAATATTTTAATATTCCATTTCAATGTGTCCGAATGCATTGTTAAATTGAACCAAACTGAGCCACAGCAACGAGTGGCCGGGTACAGCTAGTTATAAATAATTATGGTACAAATTTTCTACTTTTTACACTTTTAAAGTCATTTAAATTAACAAAATAACGTCGATGCTAGTAAAAATCTTATTGTGATGTAAAATTACCTCATTTAAATCACTCATATTGTGAGTTCCAAAACACGTTTTCACGATCCCTCAGTAAGTAACCTACATATCACGATCGGCCTCATTTCAAGGTCCTAGTTGTTACCATGACGTTAAACAGCTTCCAAAAATCATTGCTACAGTTAAAACAACTTGTATGAATTAAAGACAAGTTGCAACCACAAAGATGTTTGGTAAAATATTTGTCATGTCACACGTGGAAGTTATGTCGCTGGAATGTCTGACGACAATGCACAGAATGTCAAGCCCTTAGGTTAGTTTTTGAAGTGCACAAAGAAACTACACACAAATGCGTTGTCTCTCTATGAAACAATCTGCAGGGGAGGGAATTCCTAACCTACCACAAAGCAATGCACACTTGGAAACATTGTTTCGAATGTTACCATATTTTGTAATTTAAACCTGTGTACACACTTTTGCATGCTGAATTCGGTTTCTTCGGTTCGTAATTTAGCTTCATCAGAATCTATGGACGTCGAATCTCTACTGTGAAAAATATTGAACTTTGTGGACATGTTAGTTTTTGAAGAAGGCGCTTTTGTAGCTGTTACTTTTTTAGGTTTTTTTTACCTTATTTGCATTTTTAATAATGTTTTCATCTGAGGTCTTAAACCCAACCAATGATGGACAATTTGATTTTTTTTAAATATGCCCAGAAGACACATTCTTACTTGACGCAACACTTGTGATTTGGTTCGGACCTCCAAGTTAGAAGCAGTTGGAATTTCCCCAGGAAATACGCCTCCAAGATTCAGCAATAGGAGACATTTGAGCTTGTGTTTTTGAGACAGTAGACTGAATATATCTACAAGAGTTATCCAGCGAGAGGTCAGACGTAGAGGTCTGACGTAATGCCAGCAGTGCTCCTACAATTTTTACCCGCCACGACAATGAGTTGAAGGTTTTCGTAAGCTCTTCGCAATTGGCACAAGTGGTCTTACTTTTTTTTTGCGGCGAAAACTAAATTGAAATAAACATAAACAAATCCTACGCAAAATACGTAGATTATTTTTTTAAGATGTGTAGATATGTGTCCATTTTCTTTCATAACAGCATCAGTTGGGTAATATTTCAAATTAGCAATAACATTAGTAATAAAATTGGACAAATTCCAATCACAAATAAACAGTCAAAAGTTCAATTTTTTAAACAGCGGCTGTTAAAGTTTCATTATATATGTTTGTATACAGAAATACGTATACTTTTGTTAGAAAAAGAAGAAAATCTCTTACAAAGTATATCATGGCAAGAATTGACGTCGCTTCTGAAACTGGGTTTGCATCTGTTTCTTCAGTAATCTATGGTATCTATCTCCACACATACCATCCAGTTTACTTGAGTGTGTTGATTTCCTTCAGGATCAGGGAAACAGGTTGGAGGGTAGGCTATAATAGAGCGACTTTAAAGCAGCAATGTAACTACATTTGGACGGTACTTTCAAAGTTGCCCACCATTAGCCTCAATGTCGACTCTTGACTATTCACAAGAGTCTATTCATTTTGATCAGGTAAATAAGAAATATTAATTACTGTAATAGAAGTTTGGAGGATTGTAATTATAATGCCACTAAATAATATTAGTACAATAAGTTATTATAAAATATTAGTACCAGGAAAACCTTTATGAAGTTTTGAATGTTAAATAACATACTTTATTCTACGAATTCATTATTACTTAAAATTGGATTTAAGTTTATTTCATAATTGTGTACTGATCTGTATACCGAATTACATTTATCGGGCTGAGTGCGGTTCTTCCAGAATAAAGATTTAAAAAGAAAATACCTTATGAGTATACTAATAGAGCACAAAAATATAAAATTTTAAAATACTTTCCAATATACAAGTGAGTATATTTATTTTAGTGAGTATTTTTATGAAAGGTGAGAAACAATTTAGGACAGGAGTTCTTAACCTTTGCACCACTTGGAATAGACGACTTTCAAAAAATAACATTATTTTTAATTACCCTTATTTTATTATTGTTCACGACTACCCACTCATTATCCCAAAACGAATGGAATAAATGTTTCGCATGGCAAATAAAGTCTGAACAAATAACACGTTGCGTGCTTGCCGGCAGCAGAGTTGCTTCCTTTGCCGCAATATCCGCTCTAGTGTTCCCAATTATCCCACTGTGACCAGGTACCCAGCAAAATGTTGTTTTTACACCTCGTAGTTCAAGCCTACAGATGGAGCACAAGATATCTTGAACCAAAGGGTTTATTGAATACATGTCTTGTATAGCCTGCAGTGCACTTTTAGAATCGGAACACACTAGATAATGCACAAAATGGGATTCAACGGTGGAGTTCAGAGCTTTAAGGATGGCGAATAATTTGGCAGTAAAGACACTACAAACTGAGGTTATTCACTTAGTACTTATTTTGTTATACCACTTTTTAGATTTTATTAACTCTTGGCTTCTTTATAAAAAAAACGTTGTTTAGAGGAAAACATCAGGCCTAGCTTGCGACTAGCTGAATTTCGCATACAACCATGTGCAAATATAGACATCATTCCTTCAAGAGGACGACCACGAAATGGGAGTCGAAGATCAGATTCAGATCAAAAAGAACTGTCCAACAGCTTCAGCTCCTCAAGCTGATATGTTCGGATGGATCTCAAATATCACATTGGCCAGAATTCAGTGAGATTCGACGACGCTACAAGCTTCCTGGATGTGATGGCAAATCATTCTCTAAATGTGTAAAGTGTGGTGTTAAAGAAATGCAAAAAGTATCTGTGTTGTGCAGATTGACCGTTAGGTTATTAAGTCAGTTTTCTCATCGAAATTTACTAATTTTACTGTTTGTGAATGTGTTTTAAAAAATAACAATTTTAAGAAGTTGTTAGTAAATTACTTATCCATTAAATGTTGTCTGAATATAAAAAAATATTTCAAAATTACTCTTAAATGTAGCCTGTAAAAAGCTGTACGGGTGTCAACATAACCTATACATTTTTTTTTAACTGTCCTATCACTGTTTCATGCTTTATGTTATTTCTGTTATTTTTATTTTAAAAACATGTCCAGAAGTGATATGAATAAAAAATATTTAAGTGATTAGTTTGATGTATATATTAATAATTTTATCGAAAATGATACAGATGAAGGCTATGACTTAAGTGATCTTGGTGAAACTGATTATTCTGATTTTTAAAAAATAAAAATTTTAAGGAGTTGATTGTAAATTACTTATCCATTTAATGTTGTCTTAATATAGAAAAGTATTTCAAAATTACTCTTAAATGTAATCTATAAAAAGCTGTACGGGTGTCAACATAACCTCTAAATTTTCTTGAACTGTTAGATATCACTGTTTCATGTTTATGTTATTTCTTTTATTTTAATTTTAAAAACATGTCCAGAAGTGATACGAGTAAAAAATATTTAAATGGTGAGTTAATAATAGTGACAATGAGATATAGATTCAAATAAAACAGTGATCTGCCTGTTACAGTTTATGAGGAAAAAGATAAGTTTGATAATACGTCGTCAGACCAGAGTGAGCAAAATGAGACTTTTCTTGAAACTGCGCCCGTATCACTTTCACAATTACAAAGTAAACAAGGAAATTCCAGTTGAAATTTCGCGGTGTAGATAGTGTGGTTTAGTCTATACGAATGTACATTGGTTATAGATACGGTTATTGGTAAGACATTACTGACACTGAAACAAAATTCAAACATCAACAAATTTAAATCGTGTACTTGTATTTTACAATAAACAGAATGAATCTATCTATGTATCGGATCAATAGAACAGTGGCTTACTAAAGATCCATGGTATGGTATACTACCCGATGGATCAATACTATACCATCCATAGTCGTTATATGTGAAAAAAATTAAAAATAATAATAAAAGGTCGTTTGGTTAGTAATAATACTGTTAAAAAATAAAACAAAAACCTTTTTTATTACTTCAATTGGGTCTGGATTTCGCTTTCATCTCGTCAGCGTGAGAGCTGCGTGCAAAATTTACTTTATAACAAACATTTTGTTTTTTAATTACAAGGATAATAAGAAAGCAGAAGTTTACCTGCTTTTTACCCGATTTGCTCTACCTACTTTACTACACAATGAAAATTTTTCACGAAAACGATACGTCTCGCGCATTCTAGCGGGAATGACTTGAACTCGCACCGAATATTTAACTAATAGCAGTACAGTATTATATCTTTTCACTAACAATAATCAATAACCTATTATTTTTTACAATAATTTCTGTAATAGACTATGTTTTCTATGATTCTGTTTTATACTACTATGACAGTTAGCCCAATGTAAATTGTAGATCATCGTAACTAATGGAAAAACCAAAGGTATGTTTACAACATTAGCCTATAACGGGATGAAATACCGATACTCGTAAATGTTTTTATGGTTTATTGCAATTTTAAGATTGTGGATGTCAATATTTTTAGAATTTTTATACAAAATGAACACACCGCAAACAAGACGAATTTTATGAATGATCGTTGAATGAAAATTGTTTCAGAAGTCTAGGCTGTAAGATTCAGTTTTCAATACAACCTTTTCAGGGAATTTTCATTGGGGAAATGAGCTAAAGGAGCGGCCCCATCTTCATAAGATATATATCTCTGTATTCTAACGATTTGGATTAAATTTAGTCCATAAGTACCCAAACAATTTATAGTCCCCAAACAAATTCGACCATAACAAAAAGGGGGAAATCGGCTTTCATATGCCGTTAGTTCTAAATAAAATATGTAAAAATACTTGCAACAACTGGTATAAAATTCAATTTTGTAGGCTTAATGTATTGTAAGATAAGTGTACCTAACTCTTGACATGTTTTCTCACTCAAGTAACATTGAAGACCTGACGGCTGTGTGCTCCCCTTACTACTTTTAGTAACTACGTATAGCCTGAATAAAATGAGTCAGCATTGATCAAAATTTGTACGAGTTTTTGCAATTTTACAAGCGTAAACGTAGTAATTTTTGTATTCCTTTTATGCATAGCACATCCCGCGAACAAAACGGATAAAACGTGTCATCGTTTATCGAAATCGGTTCAATAATTTGGGCCGTAAAGCGTCTTTGTCAAAGTAGGAGAAACTGTTTAAACAGTGCCACGGTACGCCAAGATAAACTTTCTGCAAGTCATATCGTGAGCCTGTTCAAGGTCAGGCGACAAAACACTACGATCAACAAATCAATGAAGTTCTTTTCTTAAAACGTACTATTTTTAGAACGAAAATTACATATTTTTTCGTTTTTAGATTACAAAACAACCGTTATAAATTTCACGAGATTTGATCAGTTTTGTTATCGACAAACCGGGGAAATATTTTTAAACTACTTACGATGATAAAATTGTTAAGGAGTGAAAGCATACTGTAAAAGAGAGGTCAACGCTGTTATAAGAAATTCTTTAAAATCAGAGAGATTTGCAGTGTTTCGTGTCTGTGTTTTTTCTTTAGCCTATCACCGAAATTAATTTTTTCTTGGAAAAATAGGCACTAAAACATAAGCAACGATAACCGTTGTAAAACACAAACAAACATTCAACGTAAATATAATTAATTATCTTATCTATCATACAAACAATCTAATTCAGTACGCAAAGTAAAGTAGTGTGATAACCAAAATGTGTGCACAGAACCCATAGTTCAGTTCAGTTTACCAAAGTGATGGATTCGGTAAGGAAAGGCCGACCGCCGAACCCAAAACAAAGCGCTAATTTAATATCAAAACTTCTTTTTCTGTAAGTATTTTTTAATAATGTCTAGATTCACAAAGTTCTAAAACCAGAGTTCTTTAACAGAAAGGTAAAAACGTTCCACAGTTGGAATAACAAAGCTCGTTCACAGTAACACTGAAGGAAAATCAAAAAGTAAGATTCAGTAAGTTCAAAATTAGTCAACAATATTAATATAGACAAAGCTCCAATACAGAAAAGGAAAAATCTTTTTAATTAACAGTAAGGTACACAGGGGATGTGTAATAACTTAGAAATATATATATATATATATATATATATATATATATATATATATATATATATGTGTGTGTGTGTGTGTGTGTGTGTGTGTGTGTGTGTGTGTGTGTGTGTGTGTGTGTGTGTGTGTGTGTGTGTGTGTGTGTGTGTGTGTGTGTGTGTGTGTGTGTGTGTGTGTGTGTGTGTGTGTGTGTGTGTGTGTGTGTGTGTGTGTGTGTGTGTGTGTGTGTGTGTGTGTGTGTGTGTGTGTGTGTGTGTGTGTGTGTGTGTGTGTGTGTGTGTGTGTGTGTGTGTGTGTGTGTGTGTGTGTGCGTGTTAGCACGCTCACATTTTTATACGGTTTCATTCAAGTTTGACACATTTTTTTTCTTAATCGCTTCAACAAGTTCGTTACCCATCAGCAAAATCTGTTGAACAGTTTCAAAACGGCGGGCATTTCAAATCATTAAAAAATCAAAACGTTTTTTGTCACTTAATATTTTTGGGGATCTGATCACCATCAGTGTTAAAAAGTGCAAAAATTAGTTTGCACTTTGAATTTTCAAAAATTATTGAAACTGAGAAATTTAATTCGATTTCGATCATGCAGCATTCATATTTAGATGTTTAAATACTGATATATACGTGTATATACACGAGTTTATATAGGAGTTAGGAGTTAAATGTTCATTTTAATAGTGAAATGATAGCTTAGTGCCCAATTAAAGCTACAAATTACAAATGAGCACTGTTTTTAATATTTAAGTTTAGTGTTGTATTGTTGAACTTCTAAATAATTAGATTGTAAAATTGTTCGCCTAGCCCGCTGTGAAAGGCGATTGTACAGACAGATAAAAATTATCTCGTTAATTATGTTTTCCTTATAGCTCAATATTTGTGTCCAAGTCAACAAGTTTCAAACAAAATGTTTTCGAAAAAGTTATGCTTATGAATTACGTTTAGCTTAGGCCTAAATTTGAAAATTTGGACAACCACAATAAAAAACTTTAAAAGTGTATAAAACAAAGAATCAGGGTATATACAGAAATAATAAAATCATAATTTTATCTTTCATTTAATTAATTGGTTGATTCTTTTTCTTAAATTTGTAACGCAGTTCGTCTGCTTATAGAGTCGAAGATGTTTTCAAAATTTCTTCTAACTAAACCTTTGTCCCAGATACACTCTTTGGAGTGGGTTCTATTACACAGATGTGCAGTCTATCGGTTTTTGTTACTTTTATTTATTTATCTATTTTAATGTGAACACATCTAACATCAATTTCTGAATTCTTTCTGCTATTGTCTGTAACTGTAACTGTAACTGCTGCCATTAGTAATCCTCTTGTCCAGTCCTTGGGGGTCCTGTCACAGTTGGTTCCTGTTGCTGCTAACTCAGTTGCAGTTTTCTCGAAGACTTCAAAAGTTGGTCTTGTCCAAAACCAATTCCTGGTGATAAATGCTGCAAAATCTTCCCTGCGCCTTCTGGAGTAACTTTTCGATGTATTTTCCTAGAGGTTTCCCGTATTACACTGTAGGGTAGGTTAAACACACGGTTCTAGCCTCGGATCGTTCGGTGAACACTTCTTGCCACTGAACACTGAGACGGCTGACTGTCTGGCGATCTGCCGGACTTATCAAACGAAAGAGTAGCTGACACCACACGTCGTTGCTCAACTCTTGATACAGAACTTACATAGACCTACCAGAGTCAACGAAAATTCAGTCGGCTCAACTTGCTGTTCTTCGGAAACGGAAATCAACGGCCTGATGTGCCGTTATGGTTACAGGGTTATAGGCTCAACATGCCGGTACTGGAATATAAATAGGAGAGGAACTAAATAAGTTATAGCCTCAACACGCCGGTATAACTCGAAGGAACAGATGACTATCGGCTCAGGACGCCGGTATAGTTGACGGATATACTTTCGGCTCAACACGCCGGTACTGCACCTTGGGAAAGGAATACTACCGGCTCAGCACGCCGATGTAGTGTGGTTGCGGGATTGGAAAAGACTGAGAGGGTTATCGGATCAGCACACCAGTATAACGTAAATGAAGTGATGACTATCGGCTCAGGACGCCGGTATAATCGACGGATGTAGTCGGCTCAACACGCCGGTACCGCACTAGGATAGGAAGGTAGGGAGAGTTTAGCCTGGAGGAGCCCGACTGCATTCTGGAGGACAGTGCAGCTGCTTATATACTCTGATTCTGATGGTGGGGTAAGATATTATCTTGTTTATTTAATTAATATCTCTACCTTAGAGATTATCAAGATTGTTTTCTTAGTTTATCTGACCTTAAATAAAATTATGGTATAAATCACTTCATTAAAAATTTGAAACTGGAGATACTGGCCACATTGTAGGAATGCACGAAAAAAGTCCAACTAGAAGATGGTCCAAACCTCGACGTTAATACAACTTGATACAAATCTACTCGGAAAAGCGGATGTGTAATACATAAAAATGTATAATACTGATAACACTGTTCGTATTTCCTTCGAAGCAACCGTGTTATAAGTTAGAGACAGACCTGTGTAATAAGATATAATTTCCGTATTGTTTATTAACAGCTAGTCTACAGTCCCATCAAGTGTGTTGCACCGTGTGTATATGTTGCCGACACCGCTCCTTGCAGGCGCTTCAGTATCTTTTCTCTAACAAGTAGATTTTTTTTAATAAGGCTTTTGGGGAAAAGCACATGAAGGCTATCATCGCCGTCCAGAAAAATATTCTACATGGGGGGATAAAAAAATCTAAACATTGTTAATACTATACTAAAAACTAAAACACTATAGCCACTAAAAATACGAGATATATAACATTATTTAAATATATAAACTTAAAAAGTAGGATTTGTGAACAGGAATAAAAATTTGAAAACAAAACAAACATTTAATTTAACTTTAATATTTTAAATAAAATTAATATTTTTTTAATATTTGAATTTCAAATGTTAAAATAATTGTATATTTACACTGTTACGCGGTTCAACAATACCATAGCTAGAGTAATTCAAATACATTTATACGACGTAAAAAATTAAGCACTCGGTCAATGACCGACGAATCGTCTTTAAAATTGCCTCCATAAAGGAATTCAATCCACACATATGACGCATGCTTTTGAAACCATCACAATCGAGAAGAAAATGTTTGATTGTGATGATATTACCACAAAATTGACACATATGTGGGTCCCTGCGCCCCATGAGAAATCAATGCGTTATTAGCACATAAAGGCTATCATCGCCGTCCAGCAAACAAAAAACCATCACAATCCAGAAGAAAATGTTTGATTGTGATGATATAACCACAAAACTGACAAGTAGGTGGGTGTCCACGTCCCATGAGATATCCATGCGTTAAAATTGAATGACCAACGCCGAGACGGGTAACCACCAATTCTTCCCTGCGGCTTGTACGTATTGACGACCCACAGAGACAACAGTATTTTTAATTACCCTTAATTTATTATTGCCTACGGCTACCTCTCATTTTCCCGGTGTGAGACTTTTGCTTTTCAAAAAAAGGTCTGAACAAACAACACTTTGCTTGCTTAGCGGCAGCAGAGTTGCTTCCTTCGGAGCAATATCCGCTCTAGTATTTCCAACTATCCCACAGTGACCAGGTACCCAGCAAAATGTTATTTCGGCACCTCGTAGTTTCAGCCTATAGATGGAGCACAAGATATCTTGAACCAAAAGGTTTAGTGAATATATATATATATATATATATATCTGTATAGCCTGCAATGCACTTTTAGAATCGGAACACACTAGGTAAAGCACACAATAAATACACAGTAAATATACTGATAATACATACTGTCTTTGTCCACAATAAAGCCAAATTTGATCAAAAGCATGTGAGCCATTTTAGAAAAATTATATAGCTTTTTTATGGTCATATGTTTTGTCGATTCTAAACAAATTACAAAATCATCACAGATATAGCATTAGAAACGTTTAATTTTTACATTTGTGCTGAATTGGGAAAGAAAAGTGAAATTGAGAAAGAGAGTAAGGGAGAGTTATAGAATTAAGACAGAATTTGACTCTGTTACAGATGGGTTTATAAGATCATACGATATGGACATGAAAAGGAACTCGAGGAGGACGACGTCCCTCAGCCAATGTCAGATGACGTGGCCGATGTATTGGGAAGCAAGTTAGAGAAGTAAGTGTTTACTGAGAATTTGCGTTGAGTATTAACATGAGTGTAATTACTAAGTGAAGGGAACAGTGCCTTTTTTGAAATAATCACTTGTAATATCTTAAGGTTCTTCTAATAAGTAAAACGGTATGATATAGGCTAATACGTTTTTTATTTAAAAAATCCCCGACGGCGGAAGCAACGTCATAATTTGTTTTATTTTAACATTGACTTTCATTGAAATATGAGCTACTGAAGCGATCATCATATGACCCACACCCAGGACTGAGACTCATACTCCAAGTAAACAAATTATTCAGAGAAGAATCTAAAGATGGACCGACGGTGAACGGCATTACTTTTACATTTTTGTATTTACAAAAGGCATTATTATAAACCGCGTTAGCAGAAACGCGTGCACAAACTTTCATTACGTATATAACGAATTTACGATATCCTAATTTATAGTTAATAAGAGATATAATACGTTTTCAGTAAGATTTATTATATTTTAATTAATAATTATTACATTTATAGATTTATAGATCTTTTCAACATATACTACGTTTTCTTCTTATTATATATCATTTTTTAAAACAATTGGAAATAAACTAAATATGATATTTAAAAAAATACAATTTTATACAGCTTTAATTTTAAATAACTTTTTGTACCTTGTAAGTCGCATTATTGTTTTCAAACAACACGTCCCCATAGCAACCGTTAAAAATTTAAACTATAAAAAAACTGTACAAATACCGTGTAAAGATCGACAAAAGTAAAAAATAAATACTACAATTGTTTTCAAGAAATGGGATATAAAGGAAATTATTAGCATGACTTTTCAAAATCCGTTGAAATTAGGAAATTCAATTTGAGGTCGGTCATGATTCCTTTTTATACTTTCAATATAATTTGGCAATTAAAAAATAGAAATATGTGGGGATTTTAATGCTCATTAAAATGGTAACATTGTATCAGAATTTTTTAAAAAAATGGAATTTGCTTCTATTAAGTAAAATGTCACTTTGTTGAATTCTAAGCAGTTTCTAATGTGTTATCTTGCGTGTGTCAAGATTTGTACATTTCCCACAATGATATATATATGCACAGATAACAGACGCGAGAGTCTCTATAAAAACATATTTACACTTATTACACAATAATGTCGGCTCCTATTAAAGCTGAGTCATTATAGTACTGTATAGTAGGCCTTTACGATATATTTAATGCTTATAGTAACAACCCTTTTAGCGTTAACGTCGTGTTTCACGAACATCTGTTTTATATACGTTAACCCCTAGCATTCTTCGTTCAGTTACCCAGTTACAAATCCGTTCAACAGTTTGCAAATGGCGGCCATTGAATTATCTAAAAACAACCGTAACTTCTTGGCTTACACTTTTAAAGCAATCTGTCATTGTTCTTGCCAGCGTTAAAATCTACATGAATTAGCGTATTAACTTTTCTATTAATTCTGTTTAAAAAATTCTGGTTTTTTCAAATTTATCAGGGTACATTTTGTATTTTCAGCGTACAGTAATTTGTATAATTAACATGCTAATTTATGCCGAAATTCTATTGAATATTTTTCCCACTGACATTTTCTTATGATTTAGATATTTTTGGTTTGGGTAGTATTGTATAATTTCTACTTATAACCATAATGTCGATAACCGATAAATTTATTTTTTAATACTTAATTAAAATTTGTATTTCAGACGTTGGTTGGAAGCTGTTGCAGAAGCATCTGCCAAATCTAAGAGGCCAAGCCTGCTGAAGGTGATTGTACAAGAGTTCGGGCTTCGATACCTGGCTTATGGTCTTCTATTCTTTTCTAACGATTTTATTTCAACGTGAGTACTTATTAGCAAATTTTTATTAGAAAACGAGCAATTGGAGTGGAACTTGAACTCTAGATTTGCATAGAGCGAGTTTTTGAGGGGTCATTAACATTCATGGGAAAAAATTAAATTCTATTTCATTACTAAAATCACTGCAAAAATTAGCGTTATGAATATTCAAAATCTGTTAAAATTAGCATTTTTTTAAAAAAGGAGGTTAGGGGTCATTTCAGTTTTTTTTGTAATTTGAAAATTTAAAGTACTAACTATCATATGCTGATTTTAATGCTGATTATTATGGTGAATCATCCTTGAAAAAGAGTACGAAAGCAAAATACTTCTGCAATTTCGCTTCTATCAGCGATACAGTTGCTTTCCGTGATTACCATTATACAGTAGTATACAAATTATATATATTTTTTTTTCCGGCGAAAAACCGTTCAGGTTATCATCGCCGTCACGAAGAATGAAAGTATATACAAAGAAAATTAAACGAGATTTTACTTAAGAAAAAAAAACAACAACAAACTATAACAGTGAAAATAAATTAAAAATTTAGATAACAATTATATATATATTACACTTAAGAACTAAATAACAATAAATAATTAATAAAATTTAATAACAATTCGTAAAAGTATGCAAAACATAACAGAAATAAAGTTTTTAAATAAAATAAATAAATAAAATAACACAAGAAATTACAAATACAATAAATTAAATTTTATTTAAAACATTCAGACGATGAAGGAAGTCTAGAACCCGGTCAACGGCCGAGGCACTATCTCCCAACATCGTCTGCAAACAGTTGCTCAGACCACACATGAAACGCACATTTTGGAAACCATCACAATCGAGCAATATATGTCTTATTGTGATGGTTTCCCTACAGAACTCGCATTTAGGTGGGTCCCCGCGTTCCATCAGAAATCCATGCGTTAACATAGAGTGACCGATGCGAAGGCGGGTGATCACCACCTCTTCTCTACGACTTGCACGTATTGACGACCCCCAAGGACGAACTGTACTTTTAATTACCCTCAATTTGTTACTGCTTGTAGCTGCCCATTCATTTTCCCACTGTAGAAGAATTAAATGTTTTACGTGACAAAGAAAGTCAGACACTATTACACGTGCAGTGCATGGCGGCAGAAAAGTTGCTTCCTTTGCCGCATTATCCGCTACAGTGTTTCCAAATATTCCACAGTGACCAGGAATCCAGATAAATGATACTCTTGCACCTCGTAGTTCAAGTCTATGGACAGAGCACAGAATATCTTGAACCAGAGGGTTTACCGAATACATATCCCGGATTGCCTGGAGGGCACTTTTTGAATCAGAACAAACTACGAAATGCAAACTATCGAATTCAATAGTGTTCAGAGCCTTTAAGATGGCAAAGAGTTCGGCTGTAAAGACACTACAAGTTGAGGGTAATCCATACTTATACGTTTCTTCCAGTGAGTAAAATGCACACCCAACATTGTTATTCATCTTAGAGCCATCTGTGAAAATAAATTTAGCAGATGGATATGAACTAGTCAGTCGAAAAAACTCACGTTGATACGCAATGTTAGGAGTGTTGTCTTTCTGGTATGCACACAAGGAGAAATCAAAGGTCGGCATATTGATTTTCCACGGAGAGACAAGACAAAAGGACCTTTCAAACATTGGGGGTAGTTCAATACGTAAGTCATCAAAAATACGGAAGTTCTAATACCAAGAGGAGCAGTAGCATTCGGTCGAGTTTCATACTGTCGCACCAATTGATTTTTGAAAACTGTATTAAAAGCAGGGTGCCATGGTTTAGATGATAAATTGCTTAAATAAGTTAACTGTAGTTTCTGTCTCCGTCGAGAGAGTGAAGGTTCCCCAGCATCGGCGAGAATACTCACGACGGGACTTGAACGGAAAGCACCAGAAACAAGGCGGATTGCAGAGTTATGGACGGGATCTAGTTTCTTTAAAATCGATGGTCTAGCAGATGAATAAACAATGCTGCCATAATCAATTCGCGAACGAATTACGGCACGGTAAAACATCAGCATACAGGTCCTATCAGCACCCCATCGAGACCCACTAAGAACCCTCAACATATCCAGGATTTTATTACATCTTAATTTTAAATCACGCACGTGAGGGCTCCACGAGAGCCTTTCGTCGAGTATTAGACCCAAGAATCGAACGGATGGAGAAGTCCGAAGCTGTATACCATCAAGATATAACGACGGAGCCTGGATCTGTCGACGGCGACTGAAAGCAATACACTGAGTTTTAGCAGCGGAGAATTTAAAGCCAGTAGTTCTCGTCCAGTTCTGCAACCTATTTATTACCAGCTGAAGGGATCTTTCAGCTGTTGCCATGTTTCTGGTGCTTACGTAAATAGCAAAATCGTCTACAAAGAGAGAACATCTGACAGGGGACCGTACGTTAGACGTTATGCTATTGATTGCAATAACAAACAGAGTAACACTAAGTATACTCCCCTGTGGAACACCATTCTCTAAGTAGAAGCGATCTGATAGCGTATTACCAAGACGCACCCTAAAATACCTATTACTAAGGAAGTTTTGGATAAAATACAGAATCCTGCCTTGTATACCCCATGATTTTAAAGTGTTCAAAATTCCCTTCTCCAAGCCATGTCGTATGCCTTCTCTAGGTCGAAAAAACAGCTACTAGTGTTTGACGCAAGAGAAACGCATTTTGTATTGCAGCTTCCAAAGACACTAATTGATCCACAGAACATCGTCCTTGCCTAAAGCCGCACTGGTCTTTGCAAAGTAAATTGTTGGTTTCAAATACCAAACAAGGCGACGATTTACCATTTTTTCTACCAGCTTGCAAAGAACGCTGGTAAGAGAAATCGGACGATAGCTACTTGCATCAGTTTTATCTTTACCTGGCTTAAGAATAGGAATTACTATTGCTTCCAACCAAGCGTCAGGAAAGTATGTTCATCGAATATACGATTGTATATCTCGAGGAGGGCAAGCCTACCTGACGCTGGAAGGTTTTTGATCATGGAATATACGAGGTTGTCAGGACCGGGAGCTATGTCCTTCGTTGAAGACAGTGCAGATTCCAGCTCATGCAGAGTAAACAGCCTATTAAGAGGAGAGTCGTCAGAAATACCGATGGTGAACGGCAATGGTTCCACTGCACTTTTGTATTTACGAAAGGCAGCGTTATACGCCGTAGAACAGGAATAGCTAGCAAAAGATGATCCTAATAAATTTACAATATCGGAACACTGAGAAACTAACTCTCCATTCGGCCGTTTAAGACCCATCAACTCCGTGGATGGTACACGGCCAGATATAGAGCGCAGTTTCTTCCAGACGACAGATGTTGGCGTTGTTCTACAGATTGTTCCGATATATTGCGACCAAGATTCCTTTCTACTTTGTCTAAAAATTCTTCGAGCTTTAGCTCGAAGGATTTTGTAATGTTCAAGATTTTCATCTGTCGGGCTTTTGTTGAATCTCCGTAGTGCTTTTCGGCGTAGACGCAAAGCCTCCTTACAGTCCTCATTCCACCAAGGAACAGATGGACGTGGTGGGTATGCGGATGATTTAGGGATAACATCCTCGGCTGCGTGTAAAATCGTATTTGTGAATTTCTTAACCACTGTGTTAATGCAGTTCACTTCAATGTCTGCAGGTACAAATCTTTTGCAAATTCTTCCCAATTTGCCTTTTAAGGATCCAACGCGGCAGGCGTCGTTGCACATGAGCGAAAGTACAAAATGAAATATTAATGGGAGTATGATCACTGCCATACAGATCTGGTAACACCGACCATTCAAACTTTGTTGCCAAAACTGGACTACAAAA
Organism: Callitettix versicolor; assembly: GCA_022606455.1. Classification (NCBI taxonomy): domain Eukaryota; kingdom Metazoa; phylum Arthropoda; class Insecta; order Hemiptera; family Cercopidae; genus Callitettix; species Callitettix versicolor. The sequence goes on along the minus strand of CM040186.1, from coordinate 41,782,025 downwards.
TGTCAAATCGACAACTGTCCATCCGCCAGTAGATGCTGATAAATGAGTTGGAGAACCGTCATTTAGAAGGCACAAATCTAAGTTTGACCGTAGTCCTTCAATTCGTATTCCCCTTGAGTTACAGGATAAGGAACCCCATGAAGTATGGTGAGCGTTAAAATCACCTGTCAATAAAATCGGTTGTGGCAACTGAGATATTAAATCATATACTTCATGATGTTGGAAATTGTAACTAGGCGGCAAGTAAAGGCAACAGACGGTAACTTTGAATGGAACGGTAATCTGAACGGCAACAGCTTGTAAAGGAGTTATTATATTGACAGACATGGACTGGACAGAGTTGTGAACCAATATGGCTACGCCACCTCTGGCTCTTTCCTCAGTGACGAAATCTGTTCTGAAAATAGAATAACCCCTAAAATTGAAGGTGTGGGATTCATGCAAGTGCGTCTCTTGAGGCACATTATTTGAGGAGATGAATCTCGCACAAGAACTTTGAGATCTTCCATGTGGCTTCTTATCCCATTAATATTCCACTGTATCACATTGCTATTAATTGGAAATGCAGACATTGAAATAAAATATATTAATATAGCAGCGGGTTCTGTTCGTTTTTATCATTTACTACTTTTGATTTATCAGAGTCTACCGACATCGAATCACTACTGTGATCAACAGACACAGAGTCACAACTGTGACTAATGTCAGACTCTGATGATTTTTGGTTTTGTTTGCAAGAGGTTTGGTAGTGGAACCTCCTTTAGAAGTTTTTTCCGTTTTCTTTACAGGTTTGTTTACTGTGGCAGAATTTTTATTTTTAGGTCCAACTGTCGGTGGACAAGTGTTTGATTTTTTTTTTAAGAAATACTCTAGACTCGGAGTGGTTTTCTTATCAACGGGCGACGGGAGGTTTCTTAGTACTTGCGACGTTGTCATTAGAGGCTTCGTCACTGGAGATTTAGACTCTTTACATGAACTAGACCCAGAAGTAACTTTAGTAGGAGAAATCAATGAAGGACCTTTCTTAGCAACAGGAACCGAAATAGGTGTGACATTGGAGGATAACAGACTTAACAATTGAGCTACTTGATCCGTCAAAACTTTGACAGTTTTGGTTAGCTCATCACAATTCATACAAGATGATATTTTTGGATTAGATGTGACAGCTGCAAAAGATTTTCCATTGAGAACAGACATAGAGCTTTTGTGAACTCTCTTGGCTTCAGAGAAAGAAATCTTATCTTTGGCCATTATCGATAAAATTGACTTTTCTTCTTGAAACTTGGGGCAGTTTGGAGATCGGGCAGGATGCTCACCTCCACAGTTCACACAATGTGGGCTAGCCTGACAACCTTCACCACTATGACCCGCAGTACCGCAATTGCCGCAAACCTCGGGCTTCGAACACGAGGAACTCATATGGCCGAAACCTTGACATCTAAAACAACGCCTTGGGTTCGGAACATAAGGTCTGACCGACAGCCTTTGGTATCCGGCATAGATATACTCGGGTACAGTGGGTTTTCCAAATGTAAGAATTAAGGAGGCTGTGGGAATTTTTTGTCCCTTATCTACTGGCATTATTCGATTTACATCGATTACTCCTTCCGAAGCCAATTCTGTCTTTATTTCTTGGGTATCAACGTAAACAAGATCTCTGCATGTTATGACACCCCTTGCAAAATTCAAGGTTCTGTGGGGTTCCACAGATACCCTGACATTCCTAAAGAATGATGTCATTTTAAGCAGCGACTGTGTCTGTTTGTCGCTGTGGGTTTGAACTAGTAAGGTCCCGTTTTGTAGTTTCTTGCTTGAAACTACGGGACCCGCTTTTCCAACGATTGCCTTATTGATTATAAAAGGAGAGACTTTCCAAGATCAGCTCCTTCGGAAGAATTTTTAAAAACGAGATATCTAATAGAAGGTAACATAGCGCTACCTCCTTCTTCTACTTTCGGATTACTGGGTAAATCTCCAACATCCTCACTACAAACAGACTCGTTTGACACGGTCACACGATGCCTCTTTAGACTCAGTTTGGCGTTTTGTTTTTTGGTATCCATAGTGTTATTTACCGAGCGATTCATGAATGCAGATTTTTCGAACAACTGGCACAGGGTGCACCCAAACGACCACCAGCAGCCCAGGATACTCGAACTAAAGCGAGAACCCCCAATAAAAAAAAAAGGAGAAAAAAAAAAAAAAAAAAAAAAAAAAAAAAAAAAAAAAAATGAAAATGAAAAAAAAATGGGGGACCTCCAGATATCCTGGAGCCGAAACACATGTCTGTCAGCACTCCAGAATATTTTAGGAATGGGTTCCGGTACAAAGTTACGGTTCCCCAAACCCAAGTACCACTGGCAGCCGCCCTCTATGTACTCACAGAATGCAACCATTTGTTTCGATAGACCCAGCTATGGGCTCCGACACCCATAACTCAACATTCATGTGCTTGCCAGACGCCTATAGGCTGCTCGGTCCCAGAACTTATCCCATCAGAGGTCCTCGGCAGTGCTAGGCACACATCAGGTTCCACATACTTGGCCCGCCAAAGGAAATCAAGTAGTATCGCCACTCCCAGACGTAACGGAACAAGTACAGCAAATCCCTAAAATGTACGTGTGAGTGTAAAGTGTTTAAATCGTAAGTGTAGTGTTGTAAGTGTGTCTGCAAGACTCGGGTGCCGCGAGGTTCGTCTAGGTCCTCTCATTAGGTGCAGCTAGTCTGCACCCCCCTGCGGGTGTGTATGTGTTTGTGTGAGGGAGTGTGTTTGTGGATGTTGCGTGTTGTGTGTATGTTGAGTAAATGAGTGAGAGTATAATGAGCTAGAGGTATGGTGGGGTCGCTAAGCCCATCAGCTGCTCACGTCAGCTGCCTCCGCCGGCTAAAGCCAGTAGTTCTCGTCCAGTTCTGCAACCTATTTATTACCAGCTGAAGGGATCTTTCAGCTGTTGCCATGTTTCTGGTGCTTACGTAGATAGCAAAATCGTCTACAAAGAGAGAACATCTGACAGGGGACCGTACGTTAGACGTTATGCTATTGATTGCAATAGCAAACAGAGTAACACTAAGTACACTCCCCTGTGGAACACCATTCTCTAAGTAGAAGCGATCTGATAGCGTATTACCAAGACGCACCCTAAAATACCTATTACTAAGGAAGTTTTGGATAAAATACAGAATCCTGCCTTGTATACCCCATGATTTTAAAGTGTTCAAAATTCCCCTTCTCCAAGCCATGTCGTATGCCTTCTCTAGGTCGAAAAAACAGCTACTAGTGTTTGACGCAAGAGAAACGCATTTTGTATTGCAGATTCTAAAGACACTAATTGATCCACAGAACATCGTCCTTGCCTAAAGCCGCACTGGTCTTTGCAAAGTAAATTGTTGGTTTCCAAATACCAAAAACAAGGCGACGATTTACCATTTTTTCTACCAGCTTGCAAAGAACGCTGGTAAGAGAAATCGGACGATAGCTACTTGCATCAGTTTTATCTTTACCTGGCTTAAGAATAGGAATTACTATTGCTTCCAACCAAGCGTCAGGGAAAGTACGTTCATCGAATATACGATTGTATATCTCGAGGAGGGCAAGCCTACCTGACGTTGGAAGGTTTTTGATCATGGAATATACGAGGTTGTCAGGACCGGGAGCTGTGTCCTTCGTTGAAGGGAGTGCAGATTCCAGCTCATGCAGAGTAAACAGCCTATTAAGAGAAGAGTCGTCAGAAATACCGATGGTGAACGGCAATGGTTCCACTGCACTTTTGTATTTACGAAAGGCAGCGTTATACGCCGTAGAACAGGAATAGCTAGCAAAAGATGATCCTAATAAATTTACAATATCGGAACACTGAGAAACTAACTCTCCATTCGGCCGTTTAAGACCCATCAACTCTGTGGATGGAACACGGCCAGATATAGAGCGCAGTTTCTTCCAGACGACAGATGTTGGCGTTGTTCTGCATATTGTTCCGATATATTGCGACCAAGATTCCTTTCTACTTTCTCTAAAAATTCTTCGAGCTTTAGCTCGAAGGATTTTGTAATGTTCAAGATTTTCATCTGTCGGGCTTTTGTTGAATCTCCGTAGTGCTTTTCGGCGTAGACGCAAAGCCTCCTAACAGTCCTCGTTCCACCAAGGAACAGATGGACGTGGTGGGTATGCGGATGATTTAGGGATAACATCCTCGGCTGCATGTAAAATCGTATTTGTGAATTTCTTAACCACTGTGTTATTGCAGTTCACTTCAATGTCTGCAGGTACAAAACTTTTTGCAAATTCTTCCCAATTTGCCTTTTTAAGGATCTAACGCGGCAGGCGTCGTTGCACATGAGCGAAAGTACAAAATGAAATATTAATGGGAGTATGATCACTGCCATACAGATCTGGTAACACCGACCATTCAAACTTTGTTGCCAAAACTGGACTACAAAATGACAAATCGACAACTGTCCATCCGCCAGTAGATGCTGATAAATGAGTTGGAGAACCGTCATTTAGAAGGCACAAATCTAAGTTTGATCGTATTCCTTCGATTCGTATTCCCCTTGAGTTACAGGATAAGGAACCCCATGAAGTATGGTGAGCGTTAAAATCACCTGTCAATAGAATCGGTTGTGGCAACTGAGATATTAAATCATATACTTCATGATGTTGGAAATTGTAACTAGGCGGCAAGTAAAGGCAACAGACGGTAACTTTGAATGGAACGGTAATCTGAACGGCAACAGCTTGTAAAGGTGTCAATACATTAACGAGAACCGATTCAATAGAGTTATGAGTCAATATGGCAACACCGCCCTTGGCTCTTTCCTCCGTGATGAAATCGGCTCTGGCAATGGAATAACCCCTAAAACTGAAACTGTGAGATTGATGCAGGTGCGTTTCTTGAAGACACATTATCAATGGTGATAAATCTCTCACAAGAACTTTCAGATCCTCGATGTGGCATCTTACCCCATTAATATTCCATTGTATTAAGTTATGCTTCATTCGATTTGTAACCATAAGAATATAATGAACTAGTATATGACAGGATTTGATATTGTTTTGTCATTTGTATCTACTTTAGGTTTATCCGAGTCCACTGACATCGAATCACTACTGTGACTGATGTCGGACTCTGTAGATAGTTTACATTTTGAAGGAGGCACTTTGGCAGGTGATCCTTCTTTTGAATTTTTATTAGTATTTTTTTTAACAGGTTTTTTTCCTGTGTTTTTCTGCCCAACGACAGGTGGGCAGGTATTAGCTTTTTTTAGAAATTAGGTTAGGTCTACAGGCACTTTTTTATTGTTACCTTTCATTACTTGTGACTTTGCTCGCAAACCCATACTGGAAGTAGAAGTAGGTGGCATTACTTTTACAGGTAATGGCTTCGTGGACTCAGTCACAAGAGGTTTAGATATTTTGTTACTGTTAGACGCCTGGATTTTTCCAGCAGAACAATCCGATTTTTGACGACCAGTCAAATTAGAGATAGAAAGATCAGTACTAGTAGAAATCAGAGCCACAAGGTGAGCTACTTGTTCCGATAATGCTTTCACAGTTTTGGTAAGCTCGTTGCAATTTACACAAGAGCCCTTGCTGCTGCTGGATGCAACAGCAGCAAAGGACCTGCCCTGAACCATTTGTTTTGCACTTTTAAAAACCCTCGTAGCTTCTGAGAAGGATACCCTGTCTCTTGACATAATAGTGAGGACAGCTTTCTCGTCCTTAAACTTAGGGCAGTTAAAGGAACGAGCTTGATGAGCGCTTCCACAATTGGGACAATTAGGGTCATCTTTACAGTCCTCACTATTATGCTTCTCTGAACAACAATTACTACATACCTCAGGCTTCCGGCATGTAGAGCTCACGTGTCCAAAACCCTGGCATTTAAAGCAACGTCTAGGGTTTGGGACGTACGGTCTCACCGATAGCCGTTGGTACCCGGCATGTATATATTCTGGTAAGTTGGGTATTCCAAAAGTAACAATAAGGGAAGTAGTTGGTATTTTCTGCCCTTTCTCATTGCGCAAAATGCGACGGACGTCTATAATAGACTCGCTTGCCAGCTCTGATTTGATCTCCTCAAGATCTACATGGAGGAGATCTCTACAAGTAATTACCCCTTTGGCATGGTTTAAGGTCCTATGGGGTTCCACAGTTACCTTAACAGCATCATAAAAGGAGGTCATCTCTAATAGCGACTTGCTCTGCTTCTCGCTTTTGGTTTCGATTAGTAGCGTACCGTTTTGCAGTTTTTTTATGGACGCTACAGGACCTGCTTTTCCTATTACTGCCTTGTTGATAAGAAAGGGCGAAACTTTGGATAAGTCCGCACCTTCCACCGCGTTTTTCACCACTAAGAATTTAGGAGATGGCATCTGAGTAGTAACAGTACTCATCTCTTTTCTTCATTATCACTCCCACTATTACCTACAGACCTGTTCGACGAAGCCGAACGAGGCCTCTTTGTTCCGATTTTGGCGATTTGTTTTGAGGTTTCCATAATTGTTTTTACCGAGCGATTCATGAATGTTGATATCTCGAACAAATGGTACAGGGTGCACCCAAACGTCACCAGTAGCCCAGGATACTCGAACTAAAGCGAGAATCCCCAATAAATTGGGGGGACCTCCAATATCCTGGAGCCGAAGTACTCCAGAATCTTAGGAATGGGTTCCGGTACAACGTTACGGTTCCCCAAACCCAAGTACCACTGGCAGCCGCTCTCCATGTACTCACAGAATGAAACCATTTGTATCGATAGACCCAATTATAGGCTCCGACACCCATAATTCAACACCCATGTGCTTGCCAGGCGCCTATAGGTTGCTCGGTCCCAGCACTTGTCCCATCAGCGGTCCTCGGCAGTGCTAGGCACACATCAGGTTCCACATACTTGGCCCCGCCAAAGGAAACCAAGCAGTATTGCCACTCCCAGACATAACGGAACAAGCACAGCAAATCCCTAAATGTACGTGTGAGTGTAAGGTGTTTAAATCGTAAGTGTAGTGTTGTGAGTGTAAGTGTGTGTTAGACACGGGTGCCGCGAGGCTCGTCCAAGTCCTCTCAATAGATGCAGCTAGTCTGCACCCCCCTGCGGGTGTATATGTGTTTGTGTGAGAGAGTGTGTGTGTGTATATATGTGGTGTGTATGTTGTGTGTATGTGGAGTAAATGAGTGAGAGTAGAATGAGCTAGAGGTATGGTGGGGTCGCTAAGCCCATTAGCTGCTCACGTCAGCTGCCTCCGCCGGACTTTATATATATATATATATATATATATATATATATATATATATATATATATATATGAAGGACTATCCACAAAGAAACTCACGTTTTGGTATAATAAAAATGAAATTATAATGTTTACACTTAATAGCCTAATAATGTTATTAGGCTAAGTGGCTACTGAATGCGTAACGGAGCTGAGCTGAGTCAAGCGGCATCCCTGGGCTCCGCTCCCCCCACCACTAATATTATTGTCATAAAAAAAATCGCCTGTGACTTTAACCTGCTGGAATTTCTGCACTCATGAAAATGCTACTTTGTTAATCAGATATTCATGTGAGGAATTAAAATATCTCCTAACCAAATCGCTGTCAGAGGTTCAGAGTCCGATTGGTCGAGTGTAAATCACTGACACTTTTAGTAAGTTTTTACTCAGTTTTCCTCAGCGTTTCTTCTGAATTGCTCTACGCAACTTTTGTAATATTTCAAAATATTTTTTCAAATTTATTGTTGAACTAAGCTCCAAAAATTCAACTGAGCAATACACTTTGCCTACTATGATTTTTTTAAGGGTTTTGGCGAAAAACCAGAGCCATTACGTTTCCTACATACAGTCTTTGGTACTTGGCACTTCTTGGTGTTCTACGCGAACTGGTGTTCCTTTTTTTTATTTATGGCTTTTGGCGAACATCGCTGTCCAGCAAAATACACCGAGGGGAAACTAAATCTAAACATTGTGAATACTATAATAAAACTAAAATTAAAACACTGTAGACACTAAAACTAGATAACATTATTAAAATATATAAAGAAGGATTAACAGGAATAAAATGGGGGGGGGGAAATTGTATATAAATTAAAACTGGTTGTTCACCACTAACATAGTAATTCAAATACTACGTAAAAAACTCTGTCAATGGTCGACGAATCATTCTTTAAAATGGCCTCCATAGAGGCTTCCAATCCACACATTTTACGCATACTTTTAAAACCATTTAATCCAGAAGAATGCATTTGATTGTGATATCACCAAAAAACTGACATGTATGTGGGTGTTCCCACTCCATGGAGTCGTTTTGTTCCACAATTAACGAGTTTAATCCCTGTACTGTCTGCAGTAACGATGCTATTTGACCGGAAAGGTCGCGGCCAAACAAGCACTTAAGCCCTGCCGAAAGTACCTGAGTTACATTGTGCGTAGACCTACAATGGCCAACTTAGTCGCTAGCGATCAGGGTGTAAAAGCGTACAATGTTTTGCCACATTAATAAATTGTTTAAAAAAAAATTGTTTGAAATCGACAAATAAGTCTCATTTCACAAAATCGTGTACTAATTTTAAAAAATTGACAAAACTTTCAATTTTTGTTTGCTTTCACATTTTGTCCGTTAAAGCTGTCGTAAACATTTTTTATTTCATCAACATTTTCACTTTGTTTCTTAATTTGACAGACTCATCCGTCCGATCTTAATAGGAAAAATGTTGTCCTTCTTCACGTCAGAAGGCGCTATGACCTTGGAAGACGCTTTCCTCTACGCCGTTCTACTCTCCCTTACGTTCTTCTTGAATGGCTTCCTCACCGACCACTACTTCATAGCCACACAGATGTACGGAGTCAAAGTGCGGGTTGCAGTTGTGTCTCTCGTCTACAGAAAGGTAAGCATACAGACACACAGTCTCTCGACTCTCGAAGTGACCAATATATTTACCCTGTTCGTCATCTTTTAAATACTCATCATTTGGTGATGAGAGAATCTCTCAATATTTTTAAACCACTGTGCATGACGTCGTTAGTAATAATATGCACAAGCGGAAGTGCGCCAATGTGGTCCCAAATTATTCACTGACTAACAATCGAGTGAAATCGTGAGTGAACTTTTTAAACTTGTGCAAAATAAACTCTCCTCTCACTCCTCCAGCTTTGCAAATTTGTCTGGAGGCAAATCTCGGGCTCGCTAACTTTTCTTAGTACGTTCCCAGATAACTATTATCTACAGAGTTGAGATCTAACGTTTTGGTAGTCACTCTATAACCTTGATTCCACTTCTCTCAAGTACCCGTAACAATATATGCTTCAGTGGACGAGCATTTTTTTGCATCAGATTAAACTGTCTAACCTAAAGTGCTCTTCTAGGATTCCTCCCTCATCATTAACAACAGGATTACCTAAGGCCACTAATTCTACGCGCGCTTCGTAAATAATAACTTCAATCATATAAGTCCACAGCCAAATAGAGCCTGCGTGAATCTGAACTTCGGGCTAACTCGACCTTCACCTGAAAAAAGAATTCAGTTCCAGGCGTCCTTTCAGTTAATTTCCCGGCTCTCGAGAAAATCTCAGCCTTTTATCCGATGTTCTCTGGTATCGAGGATTTTTTCCGGCGAAAATCCATAAAGGCTATCATCGCCATGACTCAAAATTGAAATATCTAAAATAAAACATCAAAATTACAAAATAAAGATATTACAGAAATAAAAAGAAAAGAAAATTAAAGGTAAGTAAAAGAACCAACATAAATAACAACTACGGATAGTTATGTAAAACTAGCCCACAGTATTGTATGTCTTGAAATATAACGAAACAAATTAAATAGGCTATAATAACAGCCCTAAATGTTTGCCTAAAGCTAAATAAAATTATTGCATCTCTTAAAATCGTAACAAAATTTATTGGAAGGCTGTAAATTGGCCCTGCAATAATAACATAGAATGGACGTACTTAAAACCAATTATGGTATCGAGGACCAGTAGCAGGTCAAAACTAAACTCCTGATAGTTGTAGCTGGATGTTTGGTTCTCTTTTTGAAACGCTTATTCTCATAGAACGGTCATCCATCTCATTCATTTTTTTCCTGTAAGGCTATCTCGATGTGCTCTTCTTTTTTTTTCAAATAGGGTGTTATTTAAATAGCCTAACCATTCTCCCGTTTGTTGTACATGTACTCCTAATTGCTTTACCTCACATTCAGCCAACAAAAAGCTGCTAACAACCCAACAGCAAACAACCCAAAGTACTCGTAAATAACAAATAGCCATTTCATTGTAATTTTAATAATGCATTATGTTTCGCCCGCACTAAATTTCATTGAACTGTAATGCTTCCAGTGCCTACGGCTGAGCCAGAACGCGTTCAGTGACACCTCGTCTGGCCAGATTGTCAACCTCATTTCCAACGACGTGGCCAGATTCGAATTGGTTACACTGTTTTTGAACATCATGTGGGTGGCACCGATAATAGCGATAATATTGTTTTACATTCTGTTTACCAACGTAGGAGCTCCAGGCGTCATCGGATTTTTCCTTATTCTTCTAATAATGCCGTTTCAAGGTAAGATCATTGCAAACAAACATTTCAGTGAATTACAGTACAGGTACAATGTATTTTCCATTTGGAAACTGACTAGTGGAATTGTTTCCCACTATATGCAAGTTATAACAATAACTGTCACAATCTTAGTTGGACAGTACAGTCTAGCAAACCTGGCCTAATATGGCCTACGAAGAGGATTTTCTGAAAAGCCCCTAGTTATCGGGAATTATGGTTGACAACAAAAAATACGTGAATACATTTGAGTTTATGAATGAAATAAACACAATAACCGTTAAAGATTTTACAAATTAGATTACGTAACAATCTAGTTATCTTTATTTAACAAAGAGAGACACAATATTGCGCATTCTAGGCCTAAGTGTAGTGTGACAATAAACATACAGTACACAGTTCAGTCGATGACAACTTTTTACAGCTGAGTAATGTATCAACAGTACATAAAAATTTTAACTGCACTTTGTTGTTGGTTGGCAATTAATCGTACACCGGCCGATTTTTTCCACTGCAAATGTAGCAAGTTTCCTCGTGTGCTTTCTGCAAGCTCAAGTTGTGTTTAATTTAATAAGTTTGCAGAAAGTATTTACCGTATATTTATAACAAACAGTATAATACTGTAAATGTTTCACTTCAAAGTCGCTAACTTGAATAGTTCTCCTCAACTAACTCGTAACTTACGGAAATCCCGCTAATAATATATATTGTCTCGTTGCCTTACATATATTGTTTTACAGCTTACAACGGTAAATTGTCCTCCGTCTTCAGGCTACAAATGGCAAAGAGGACTGACGAACGGGTAAGGCTGATGGAACAAATTATAACAGGCATACAAGTGATCAAGCTGTACGCATGGGAGAAACCTTATCAAACACTGGTAGATCATGCAAGAAGGTAAGACAAAAACACGTCTGTTCTAAAAGGAAAACTTACAAATAAAATTACAACGCATAATCGAATATGCAACAGTCTTTCACGTACTCTCAAAGTACGTATGTGCAAAGTATGTAAGTGCACAGTACGTATATACAAAGTATGTACGTACAAAGTACGTAAGTGCAAAGTACTGCCGATCGGTGTATATCCGTTCGACACAATTGTTTCGAGATGAAGCAGCTGGGCTGACGAAGCAAGAACAAACCTTGAAGAGTCCAATGCTATATTTCTTCTCGAAACAATCAATTGTATCGAACGGATGAACACAGGTTTCTTTTAGGTTTTTCGCGAAAAGCCTTGAAGGCCATACATTTCAGAAGGGAGAAACTAAAACTAAACACCAACAAATTAGATCAGACTGTTAAAATATATAAATTAAACAAACAAAAATTTAACATGAAAAATTATGTAAAAACAATAAAAAAATATAACAACTAAACATTAACAAACTAGATAACATTGATAAAATACATTTTTTTTTTTTTTTTTTTTTTTTTTTATAGCAATCTAGTAATACACTAATAAGCTATTTGTCCTTAACCTAAACTACTACGATACAACATTCCACTAAGGTCAATCCACTGACAATCCCTTAGTATATAATTAATAGTCACTTAACTAATGTGACCTAAGAGCTACACAGTTCAAATGGTTTAACTCTTTTCAATCTTCTCATTGAGACATCGCTGTTAAGTAGTTGGAGTGCTTCGACATTGATGTGCTGTTGCAATCTTCGTCTATGACCTCGTGCAAATTTACTGACTTCACTATCAATAGTTGGAACCTCAAGATCTTTATGTATGTTCTCATTCCTGATGTACCAAGGGGCATTAACTATACCCCGAAGTACCTTATTTTGAAATCGCTGAATGATATCTCTATTACTCTGGGCAGTACAACCCCACAGTTGGATACCATAGGACCACAAGGGCTTAAGGACTTGCTTATATATCAATACTTTGTTATACACTGATAAGGAGGAACAACGACCCAACAACCAATGCAACTTTCTGTATTTTAATTTTAACTCCTCTTGCTTTTTCTTAACATGGGGTTTCCACCTGAGTTTAGCGTCCAACGTCATGCCAAGGTATCTAGCTGTGTTCGCATATGGAACCACTTGGTGATTAATATAAACGGGTTTGTGCTCGATATGCTTATTAGTGAAATCGATATGCACAGATTTGCTTTCATTAAGCTTAATTCGCCACGTTTTAGTCCAGGTTTGTATTTGGTTTATAGCTGTTTGAAGTTGTCTGATCGATTCAATGTTATTGTCACCAACAGATAAAACTGCTGTGTCATCAGCAAAGGTAGCAACTATACTTTGTTCAAAAGTTGGTAAATCACGGGTGTACAAAAGATAAAGGGTTGGCCCCAAAACACTGCCTTGAGGCACTCCTGCTTTAATTTCCTTCAAGTTAGAATAGGCGTCTTCTTGCTTAACCCTGAAATATCTTTCTGATATATAAGATTCCAGTATCATTGAATATTGAACAGGAAGGAATAATTTAAGTTTGTAATTCAGACCTTCATGCCAAACTTTGTCAAATGCCTGTGAAACGTCTAAGAATATTGCTGAGCAGACCTTCTTTTCTTCTAACGATTGTTCAATTACATTAGTAATTCTATGGACCTGATCAATTGTAGAGTGTTTATTTCGAAACCCAAATTGATGATCTGGGATGAGTTTAGAATCTTCGATAATGGGTTTTAGTCTTTTTAACAAAAGTTTCTCGAACAATTTTGACATACTTGGCAAAAGTGATATTGGTCGATAAGATGTTGTTTCGTTAGGTGGTTTTCCAGGCTTGGGGATCATCACAACTTCAGCCACCTTCCACATTTGAGGTACATATTTCAAACGAAATGATGTATTGATCAGATTGGCTAGCTTTACCAGCGCTCTTCTAGGGATTTCTCTCAGAAAAATCAAGAATATAAATGTAGGTAAAAATAAGCCAACTAGAAATATATTTATGAAAGATACACCAGTTCAACATAGGAAAGAAACCAACAGTAGTAATAATAATAAAACAACATATGCCTCGGTTGTTGCTTTGGATCGGAATCATCAGAAATCACAGAATAGTGAGAATAATGATTGTATACAGTCTTTACATCTCATTCTTGCTAAAATATCAAACCTCGAAGATGCATTTATAGAGATGAAGGAACGTATACAGAAAATAGAGAGTGGAATTAAGAAACCACCTTCAAAATATAAAATTTAATAACAATGGTAAATGTTTTAAAAATCATGGTTTGGAATGCAAATGGATTGCTTAATCACCAACAAGAGCTTCAGGTAATCCTAGATATAAATAAAATTGATCTGTGTCTGATTTCAGAAACACATTTCACAAGGCAATCCTTCATCAAATTTAAAGGCTATAAAGTTTATCATACAATTCATCTTGATAATACAGCGAGGGGTGGAAGCGCGGTAATAGTTAAAGATAATATCGAGCATAATGAGGAATCTAAAATTGAAGCGCAAGATATTCAAGCAACATTAGTGAGTGTCAGGACTAATAACTATAACATTACTGTGGTTGGACTGTATAGCCCACCAAGCACAATATAAAAGCCGAAAGGTATCTTGAACTGTTCAGAACATCAGGAAATCGATTTATTATTGGAGGAGATTTCAATGCCAAGCATACGTTTTGGGGATCTAGAATTATAACAACCAAAGGTAAAGAATTATTGAAAGCAATAAAAGAATATAAATGTGATCCTATATCAACAGGTAAACCTACCTATTGGCCCACAGATCTTTCAAAAATACCTGATTTAATAGACTTCTTCATTACAAAAACATTTCCAGCAAGTATATGCACATAGAAGACAATGTGGAGCTCAATTCGGATCATACACCAATTGTTTTAACTCTAAGTGAGTGTGTTATCTGGAAGCCATGCAAACCTGTGCTGGTGAATAAGTTTACGGATTGGGAGAGCTTCAGGATTTCACTTGAAGAAAGGATCCAACTGATGGTGCCATTGCAGACAGAGGAACAACTTAATTTTGAAGTTGAAAAATTCATCAATAATATACAGAATGCAGCATGGGAAAACACCCCTGAAATCAAAAGGAGATTAAAAGGTAACAGTTATCCTGGATATATTATGGAGCTAATTAAAGAAAAAAGAAGAGCAAGAAGAAAATGGCATCAATCTAGAGCCCCACAGGACAAAACTAGGCTGAACAATCTTACGTCACAATTAAAGGAAAAAAATTAGGCAGCTGAAGAATGACACCATAAGTGAATCCTTGAGAGAACTGACTAATGATATCAGTACTGAATATTCTCTTTGGAAAATCACTAGAAAACTTAAGAGGCCAACTATGCAAATACCACCTATTAAAAACATGGATGGAAGTTGGGCTAGAAATAACCAACAAAAGGCGAACCTCTTTGCTGAATACCTGGGAAATATTTTTCAACCGAATGCAGCCGATAATAGTGAGGAACTGCTGGATGTCATAAGACAAGATAGTGTAGATATTTTCCATCAACCACACCAATCGAAATTAAAAAGGAAATCAGAAGGTGCTTTAGGCTCAACAAAGCTCCTGGTTTTGATCTTATTACTGGGATAAAATACATAACTCAATAAAAATAAAAATGAACACGAAAACATATGTAAAAACAGCAACAAATATGACTAAGCAATAACAAACTATATAACATTGACAAAATATATACGAGTATACTTAACAAAAGTAAGAAATAACAAGAATAAATTTGTTAAAAACAACAATAAACTACAAAAACGTAAGTAGACCCCTTTAAAGGTTATCGAGCTACAGTGATGATCAGTGTTTACTTAACAGCCACGGATCTTGGTCTTATATGTTGGTTCATTTTCACATGATAGCGTAGATCACGTTCCAAACTAGTGCCTTAACAACATTATTGCTTTCTTATCTAATTTGTTAAATTTTTGTTATCAGATCTGAACTAAAAGAGCACCGTAAGGCGGCTTATCTGCGTGGTGTTTATATGATCTTCAACTTGTTCACTACAAGGTGTGCTCTGTTCTGCGCGCTGCTCACGGTAGTATTGATGGGAGGCGACCTCAACGCAGAACTGGTCAGTATAACTGTAACAGAAAACATAATATACCGAATGCAGAAGTCTTACCGGAATTGGGGAGTTGTCTTGATTTTTTACGGAGAAAATCGGTTATGGTCATCATCGCAGAAGCGCAAAATTCAGAAATTTTAAAGCAAAAATAAAAAATTAAGAATATGGACAAAATTTTAAAACAACTTAGGCAGTGTTACTTTTTTTACTATAATGATTTAATTATTTTTTTACAAATTTAGACGCACGCTGGAAAGGGCAACTTGAAAATTATTTTCGTACTCGTATGAATTGACTATATGGGACATTTTAATAATTAATCAGTTTACAACCCTAATTTGGACAGTTATACTGCCGAAGTATAATAATAAATATAATATTTGTAATGCTGGCATTCAAAACTGGTATCAAATTAAAAATAAAACAAATCAATGGGTGGAAGCCCAAGCACAATCTCCGATGAGTTTTGTTCACATACAGACAGGTCAGAACAACTGGCTTGGCCAATTTCCATGGTCACTCTCTGTTCAGTTAATTCACCGTATCACAACACTGTATTGTAACTTATGTTCTCAGTATATGCTAGGTTAACACCTACAGGATAATGTTAAGTTGACAATACATAAGCTAAGCCATACAATATGTGTTACAATTATATTGCAGGTGTTTGTACTGACGTCATACCTCACTACGCTCGCCTTTCTATTGACTGGAGTGTTTGTAAGAGGCTTTGCGGAAGTAGCAGAATGCCTTGTTTCTATTCAAAGATTACAGGTAACAAAACAAAATATTTTAAAAAAATTTTTTTCAAATCTGTTGATTAAAAGTGGACAAAAATTAATTAGGCATTTCTTTAAAAGTGAACTTTACAATGAAAGACTAAAACAGAAATGAGTATTAAATTTAAAAAAAACATTGTTCCTAATCAGAAAATATTATACTTTTTTTTAATTAAGGCTTTTGGCGAAAAGCACATGAAGGCTGTAATCGTTGTCCAGCAAAATGTCTTACATCTAAATCTAAACATTGTTAATACTTGATGAATCTCAACGACTGAATAGGCGGAAGAACCCAAACCAATAATTTTGGATTAAAAATGAGCAATGGAGAAAACAAACGGATGTTTTACCCCAGGTGGCAGTCCAGGTAAACTGGGAAATCCACCCTCTTCGGAGGCTGGCTCCAAGGATTCTGGGGGGAGCCAACTATTGCTTACAGAAGATCCTAATAATCCCTTTAGGAAAAGTTTAATGTTGGGAAGAACACCACCCAAAAATAACGCCCCTTTGAAACAGAAGGAAGCAAAAAATGAACACTCACTAGAAAGGAGTAAAGATGCCGCAAAAACTGACAAACTAGAAGAAGAAAATAAAGTACTCAGAAAAAGGCTAGGTGAAGTAGAGGTGCTAATAAATCAATTAAAAGAAGAAGTTTTAAATCTGAAAACAGAAAATAGTACTCTAAAGAACTTGCAGGTGGCAGGTAAAAATAAAGAAAACAAAACCCCACTGACGACTAGAGTTGATGAGTACTATACTGATGAAGAGGACCTCGCTAAGGAAACTGAATGGATAAGAAATAAAAAAACTTCAAGAAAAATGAAAAAAAGGAAAGCTGAAAGTTCTCCAGAAGGTGAAAACCCCGATGATATACCAAACACTAGGAAAATAGTGCAGAAGCAAGCTTTGGTGCAAAAAATACAAGCCACCTCCACCAATAAATATTGTTGGTGTTAAGGATTTTGCATCAGTGAAAAAGTTACTAAATATGGATAAAGTAAGCAAATTAGTTTCCCTCAATAGTGATGTGTGGAAAATCAATACACTAGACTCTGATGCCTATAGAGCTCTGACAACAAAATTAAATGAAGAAGGCACTCAATGGTACACATATGAAGACAAAAAAAGACAGGCCCATCAAGGTAATGGCTAGGGGTTTACACCCTACTTGTACTAAAGATGAAATAATCGAGAAAATAACGCATAAGGCAGGGTTAAAAATATTAGATGCTGTCAACATTATCAAAAGAGAAAAAAAAAAGTAGAAAAAGATGGACAAGAAACAATTTGTAAAGAGGGCTTCCATTATACATGCTCACATTTGATAATAAAGAAGATGTGGGGAAAATATATAATATCAAATCTATCCTTCATATGAGTGTCAAGATTGAGCCACTAAGGAAAACAACGAACTTGATACCACAATGTAAAAATTGTCAAGGATTTAATCATACAATGAAGTACTGCCATAGAGAATCCAGATGTGTAAAATGTACAGGCAAACATGCAACTTACCAGTGCACAACAAATAAAAATGTTCCACCAAAATGTGTAAATTGTGGAGGGGAACATCCTGCTAATTATCGTGGGTGTGAAGTTGCAAAGGAATTGCAAAAATCCGGAATAAAACTAGTAATCCTCAGCAAAGATTTCAAAAAAGAAGAGGAAAAAGTATGACTTTATCGCGGATGATTAAAAGACCTGAGGAAAATAATAAGGACGAAAACAGGAGATTATACTCACAAGTGGTTCAGACTAGGCCTATTGAGGTTAAAAACGCAGAGAAAAATAATGTATTAGAAAAAATACTAAGGAGGCTGGAGGATATAGAAAAACGATTGGAAGCTAATGATAAGAAATTTGAGGAAGTATCCACAAACCTAGCAGATATTAACAGCTATTTTAAATGAAATAAATAAAACCTTCAGGATAGCAACCTGGAACGCAAATGGATTGTTACAACATATTCAGGAACTAGAAGTATTTTTGAATTCTGAAAAAATTGATATATGCTTAATATCTGAAAGTCATTTTACGAAATCATCATATGTCAGAGTACGTGGCTATTGCTGCTATTCTGCTGTTCATCCAGCAGATAAGGCAAGAGGGGGATCAGTATTACTTGTGAAGGATAACTTGCAACATTTTGAGGTCTTAAAAATTGAAGAAGAATCTTTCCAGGTTATAGCCATCAGGATTCAAACTAATAAGTACAAAGAATATAACATTGGTGCTATATACTGTCCACCAAAATACAATTTAAAACAAGAGGATTTTGTGCAACTGTTTGAAAAACTGGGCAGCAATTATGTTGTTGGAGGCGACTTCAACGCTAAACATACATATTGGGGGTCAAGATTAATTAATCCTAAAGGAAAAGAATTATTAGCAGCAGGAACAGCACTAGGATGTGACTTTCACTCTGGGGGTAGACCTACTTACTGGCCGACAGATACTAATAAGATACCTGATATTATAGATTTCTTTGTAACAAAAGGAATTTCAGAAAATTACATTTACGTGGAAGACATTGAGAGTCTCTCCTCAGATCATACACCAGTTCTAATGACAATCAGTGAATTTATAATTACAAACAAGGCATCAGCACCGACATTGACAAATGCTCGAACTAACTGGCCCCGGTTTAGCAGCCTGGTGGAAGAAGATATAAATTTAAATGTACCAATTAAAAATCCAATTCAGCTGGAAGAAGAACTAGACAGATTTACTGAAATTATACAACGTGCTGCCTGGAGGAGTACTCTGTAAAACATAAACAAAGTTGTAAAGAAATCAATTACCCAGTTGAGCTAAGAGACTTGATAAAAGAAAAAGAAGGACAAGAAAATATTGGCAAATGAATCGGTTTCCAGAGACAAAAACAATGCTAAATAAGTTGTGTAACAAAATTAAATCCTTTATAAGAGAACTTAAGAATGACACAATTAACAGATTCTTAGAAGAGTTATCCTCACAAAGGACGGAGAGTATTCTCTTTGGAAGGCCACAAAGGGAATTAAAAGACCTAAAACACAAGATTATCCAATTAGAAATGAGGACGGTACTTGGGCTAGAAGTGCTCAGCAAAAGCTAATCTCTTCGCAAAATATTTAGAAGAAATATTTCTTCCACTGCCAAGGCAAACGTGCGAAGAAAGCATACCTCTGATAGAAAAACAGGATAATGTAAAAATAACTCCGGTGACACTTCAAGAATTAAAAAATGAAATTAATAAGTTAAAATCAAAGAAAGCTCCTGGATTTGATCTAGTTACTGGTATGATAGTTAAATCTCTACCAGAGAAAGGACTTAGGAAGTTACTTTACCTAATCAATGCAGCTTTAAGATTGAAGTATATTCCTCTTCAATGGAAGACAGCTGAAGTTATTATGATATTGAAACCAGGCAAACAACCAAATGATAAGACGTCATATAGGCCAATTTCGTTATTACCAACGATTTCCAAGTTATTTGAAAAGCTGTTGCTAAAAGACTAAGGCCCATCATTGAAAACAGGAAACTTATCCCAGAACATCAATTTGGTTTCAGACGAAGGCATTCTACATTAGACCAAGTTCATAGGATCACAAATATTATAGAAAATTCTTTTGAGAAAAAAGAAGTTTGTGCAAGTATATTTTTGGATGTAGCGAAAGCCTTCGATAAGGTATGGCATGAGGGCCTAATTTGGAAGCTGCAGAGAGATCTACCAAAACAATATTATGAAATTCTAAAGTCATATTTAACTGGTAGACATTTTCGAGTGAAATACGAAGGAGAATACTCGGAATTGAAGAAAATATCAGCTGGGGTTCCACAGGGTAGCGTTTTGGGACCTGTGCTTTACTTGCTGTACACAAGTGACCTTCCTACTGCAGATGATACAACCACTGGTACGTTCGCAGATGATACTGCAATCTTAGCTACGGGTAAGAAAATTGAAGAAGCTGTGATGAAGCTTCAACGAGCTACAGATGAGGTGTGCAAATGGACCAAAAAATGGCGCATTAGCCTGAACGAAACCAAGTCAGTGAATGTAAATTTTACAAATCTTAAGATAGATCATTCCATCCCAATTACAATAAATTCTATACCAATTCCCCAAGCTAACTCTGCTAAATATCTGGGAATGACCTTGGATGTGAAACTAAAATGGAAGGAACACGTAAAAAAGAAAAAGCAAGAATTGAATTTTAAATTTAGAAAATTGTATTGGCTAATTGGAAGACAATCCAAACTGTCAATTCATAATAAGTTATTAATATATAAACAGGTTTTAAAGCCAGTGTGGAACTATGGACTACAGTTGTGGGGCTGTACAAATAAGACGAATATTAATACAATTCAAGTTTTTCAAAATAAGGTACTTCGAAGCATTGTTGACGCACCATGGTATATACGAAATGACAACATTCATAGGGATTTGAATGTAGAGTTTGTCAGTGAAGAAATCAAAAAGCAAGCATTGAAGCATGGACACCGCATCTCACATCATGAATGCTCCGAGGTTCGGGGACTGATGGTTACACCTACGTCAGCTAGAAGACTGCAAAGAACTAAGCCTTCTGATTTGATTAGTAGAGAATAACCATTGGGTTATAACTCTAGATAAACGTACTATATTTACCGATTGTGTTCATAGAAATGTAAATTACTAGATGGGTTTCTGACTCAGTTGTAATATTATTAATAATAATAAAAAAAAAAAAAAATTGTTAATACTTTACTAAGAACTAAACAGTAAAACTAGATAACATTATTAAAATATATAAACTTAATAAAGGATTAACAAGAATAAAATTGTGAAAATAAAAACAAATAATATTAAAAAAACACTGGTGTTAGACCTTTGCTGTTCACCAATACTAAAGTAATTCAAGTACATTTATACGACGTAAAAAAATTAGAACTTTGTCAATGACCGACGAATCATTCTTTAAAATTGCTTTCATACAGGAATCCAATTCAAACAATTGACGCATGCTTTTGAAACCATCACAATCCAGAAGAAAATGTTTATTGTGATGATATCACCACAAAACTTACATGTAGATGGGTCTCCACTTCCCGTGAGAAATCCATGCGTTAACAATGAATGACCAATGCGGATACGGATACCCCCACCTCTACTCTACGACTTACACGTATTGGATTACCCCCCCCCAAAGGACGAACTGTATTTTCAATTACTCTCAATTTGTTATTGCCCACGGCTACCCATTCATTTTCCCAAAGCGAATGGAATAGATGTTTCGCTTCGCAAATAAAATCTGAACAAATAACACGTTGCGTGCTTGGCGGCAGCAGAGAAGCTTCCTTTGCCGCAATATCCGTTCTAGTGTTCCCAATTATCCCACTGTGACCAGGTACCCAGCAAAATGTTGTTTTTACACCTCGTAGTTTAAGCCTATAGATGGAGCAAAAGATATCTTGAACCAGAGGGTTTATTGAATACAGTAGTACCTCGCGATACGATGGGTTCACGATACGATGTGTTCAAGATACGAAGTGGTAAATCGCAAATATTCGTGCTCGCGAAACGATACGTTTTTCGCGATACGATCCCAATATCTCTTGCCGCTTGAAATTGTTTTGAAGTTGGCGCGCTACGGGCAAACCTCACGCGTCACTAAGCAAGCCTCAGCAAGCCTCAATACGTCACTATTCAAGCTGTTCTGCTATTGGTCGACGTGACGTCACCTTCCTTTCTCTATAAATCCTGTTCTCCTATTGGTCGGCATCACGGCATCGTAGGATACCGAGTCCACACAAAGCATCGATGTGATATCGTTCTCTTCTTCTCGAGACCGCTTGGCGTTCGTACAGTTATTACGATATTCTTGTGATTGTATGATCGTAATATTATTTTGTGATAAACTTTATTCGCCATGGGTCCTAAATGTGCTTCTAGTGCTGGTGGTGATAAGGGGAAAAGAAAGTCATCGATAACCATGGAAGTGAAGTTGGAAATTATAAAAAAATACGAAAGTGGCATGCGCATCATGGCTATTGCTAATGAATATGGACGAAACCAATCGACGATAAAGAACCATTATAAAGAATAAAGAAGCCATAAAAGCCAGCAAGTCTGCAAAGGGCGTTACCACCTTCTCATACAATAGAACTGCCCTTAATGACGAGATGGAGACTCTTCTTCTTATTTGGATAAAAGAGAAGGAAATTGCTGGTGATACGATAACACAAGCTGCTATATGCCATAAAGCCACTGCGATCTTTGAAGACCTCGCAAAAGTCCAGAGAGGCGAAGGGACATCAACACAAGAGGCCCCAACGTTCAAAGCATCTCATGCGTGGTTTGAACGATTCAAGAAGAGATCGGGGATACATAACGTGGTCAGGCATGGGGAAGCTGCCAGCGCCGATGAAAAAGCAGCGCAAGAATTTATCGAGGCCTTCAAAAAGTTACTCCTCGATGAAGGCTACATCCCTCAACAAGTCTTCAACTGTGATGAAACGGGGCTTTTCTGGAAGAAAATGCCCCGTCGTACATACATCACAGAAGAAGAAAAGAAACTTCCTGGACACAAACCCATGAAGGATAAGCTTACTCTTGCCCTATGTGCGAATGCCAGTGGGGATTTAAAAATAAAACCCCTACTGGTATACCACTCAGAAAATCCTCGTGCCTTCAAGGCACATATTGTGTCGAAGGATAAGCTCGCCGTCTCTTGGAGGTCTAACGCCAAAGCCTGGGTCACGAGACTTTTATTTGTTGAGTGGATTAATTGCTGCTTCGGACCTGCAGTGAAAAAATATTTAGAGGAGAATGGTCTTCCTCTAAAATGCCTCCTTGTGCTCGACAATGCCCCTGCTCATCCTCCTGGCCTTGAAGAACACATACATCCCGAATTCGACTTCATCAAAGTGCTCTATCTGCCACCGAACACCACTTCCATCCTCCAGCTTATGGACCAGCAAGTCATTGCTAATTTTAAGAAGCTTTACACGAAGCACCTTTTCAAACGATGCTTCGAAATGACAGACAGCACGCAACTCACACTCCGTGAGTTTTGGAAGAGTCACTACGACATTGTCCATTGCTTAAAAATCATAGAAAAGGCATGGGGTCTCAAGGTAGGTACGTCTCAAGGCGCACCTTGAACTCAGCATGGAGGAAATTCTGGGAACGAGACTTTGAGGGTTTCGAAATCCCTACTGAAGAAGAAGCTGTGGATGATCCTGCTCCATTGGAGGAGATTATTTCTCTGTCAAAGTCTTTGGGGCTTGTTGTCGATGAGGCTGACATTGATAACCTACTCGACGAGCACAAGGAGGAGCTCAACACTGACGACTTGAAGGCATTGGAGGCGATGCAAATCAGCGATCTTCAAGAGGAACATCATTCGAGTGGTGAGGAGGAGGTGGAGGTGGCACTGACATCTACGGAAATGCGAGAAGCCATCGGTTGGTTTGAAAACTTAAACAGTTTTATTGAAAAAAAGCACCCAGAAAAAATGCGTACAGCTCGTGCAATGGACAATGTGAATGACATTTGTATGAGTCATTTTCGAAACATTTTGAGGAGTCGTCAGAAACAGACTTCTTTAGATAGATATTTTTCGAAGAGAAGTGCCCCAGACAGTGAAGAAGTGAGTGTTTCTAGTAAGAAAACTAGAAAGGAAAGTGAAGACGATGATGTAGACGATGATGTATCACCTCAAATTTAAGTTCAGTTAGTTAAAAAAAAAGAAAAGAAAAAAAAATTACAAAAGATAAAAATTATTTTAAAAAATTGATTTTAAGTTTTCATTACTGTGTCTGTAATTTTACATAAGAAATTTAATTTTAAAAGAAATTTAATTTAATTTTAAGTTTTCATTACTGTGTCTAAGTTTTATAAACGCTGTGCGCAATTTATCAGTGTCGTAATAAAAACTATTAACCCGTACTGTACGTACATACGTACGTATCATCAGCTGTGTGTGTGGGTGCTGTTACAACCACCACCAACCAACCCTCACGTAGCTATCTACCACCACTCCTCACCATCCCCACTGAGCTCTGCTCCGTCGCCTCGCTTACCCTCGCTGACTGTACAGTACTTTACGGTAAGTGAAATTAATTTTTATTTTTTATTTATTTATAAGGTTATTTTAATTTATAAATGTGGTATAAATGTTTATTATGTGTATGTGGTACTTAATATACTATTTTGTGACTAATTATTATTACGTATAGACGATTTTGGTGTTTATATATTGGGCGTTGCACGAATTAATTAAATTACATAAGATTACATTGTTCATTATATGATTTTTTTACGATACGATTCCGGTCCAGGAACGGATTAAGATCGTATCGCGAGGTACCACTGTACATGTCTTGTATAGCCTGCAGTGCACTTTTAGAATCGGAACACATTAGATAATGCACAAACTCGGATTCAACGGTGGAGTTCAGAGCTTTAAGGATGGCGAATCATTCGGCAGTAAAGACACTACAAACTTAGGGTAATCCATATTTATTCGTGTGGCCTGTTCCTCTTCCTACAATATAAACAAAAGAAATACTACGAAACACATATTTATCTAAAACTGGCAAACAAAAATTTACTTTAAAACTCAAAACGATAAAGAAAATAGCCCAACATGCATAACAAGCGTACCTCTCTATAGAAAGTTGTTTACTTTTTCTATTCAGATTAACTTTTACACTTTTGGAAAAGTAAACTGGACACAAAGTGAATTTAATGACAGTTTTTACAAGTAAATTGTAATATTGTTACCGTTTAAATATTTAATCAAGAAAATATAAACAATTGTTTATTTTTTAACAAAATGTTTGCGTAGTCTAGGACAATAAAAATAACTGAATAAAATTATTTTCTTGCATTTAAGTTTGATTTCATAATTTTCGGAAGACTGGGTCACAGAGTTTTTGTCACACCATATCTTAAAACATTCATACGTCATTTAAGCGTTTATCTACATCAAGTACAAACTGAGAATAAATTTACATATTAAATCGTAAAAAATATTAATATTTGTTTGTTTTATTTAGTTTGTTTAATGCAAAGTAAAATTAAAAAATTAAAAATGTTTCATAAAGTTACCCTTAATTAGTTCAATGTGCTAGGTTTAACTAGAATTCATGAAAGGAACCCTCATAACTTACTAATATGAGATGCATACAAATATAAAAGGTAAAACTTAACATTCGTAACCTTTAAAAATACATAAAATAAAACATATTTTTTAAATATGTATTCTTAATAAGTAATTATGTTTTACAATTGTTTTTTATATGTTTCAGAACTTCTTGTTGCGCGATGAATACGGATCACCAATTGAATACATAACACTAAAAATACCTCGTCCGTTCAGAGGAAAAATGTTTGATAACAAAATGATCAGTACTAGTAATGGAAAAGAGTTATACAAGAAGAATCACGAAGATGGATTTATCAATAAAGCTTTCGTAAGGGAAGACCATGATAAGAGTGTATATAGTGTGGAATTGTGCGGCGTGAACGCTAGTTGGACGCCTGGTTCGAGGGAGTTAACGTTGGAAAACATAAACCTGAAGATACAGTCTGGCCAGCTGGTGGGAATTATTGGAACTGTAGGGTCTGGTAAGGTACGTACAACTTGCTGTTATTCAGTTGTTTGCGTACACACGTGTGCACACATATGTGTAGACAAGGCTGCCAAAGCTTAGTCTTCTAGCTGACCAATAGGATCTTTCGGAGTTTTTCTATTTCAAATATAGGGTAAATCGAGGTGAGATGCCCCACGAGGAGAGATGCCTCGTGGTTATTAATTTAGCTTTAAGACGTCTGAGAGCGCCACTGCTGTAACAACAGTTTCATATGCCTATATGAAGACGAGTTGCTTACGACGAGACGCTTATATGCCTAGTTGCAGTGTTTATCATTCCATAGTTTTCGAATTATTGCATAATAAAGGTAAGTTCATCATTTTTATACCTCAATATTAATTTAGTGTTCGATATTATGTTGTTTATACTATAATCAGAACTATGTTATGATTACTATTTGTGTTTATACTATTAATAGACATGTCAACAAATGATGTTGCATAGCAATATGGCCGTCTTATTCCAATGTGCCACAGCCACAAGCTGGGGTGTCTCTCCTTGATAATAAGGAAAGAAGCCCCAGGGCATCTTTCCTTTTCTTTTATAATAACGTATATAGAAGAGATGACCTATGGTTGAATAAAAACATAATACTTCTTATTTATTTAAAATATTAATAAATTTATACTCTAGTGATATTTTACAATATGATGGACACGCTGTTATAGCTAGCAAAGTCTGTAGACTAGGATTCATTTAGCAACCGACGTTTTTGTTAGTAAATTTATAGGCCTCACTTTTCTATAAACGTTCTTAATAATGTAAATCTGAAGTTATAATTTATAATTAGTAAACATTATTGTAAATATGTTGTTTGTTTCCTTTCAGAATGCCTAACAAAAATAAAAGGAAGCTGTCAGAAGAGGGTAAAGGGAAATGGAGAGAGGAGAGCCTGAGGGAAGTCGTAAAGAGAATAGAAGACGGAGAGATTGGAATCAACGAGGCTGCAAGTTATTATGGTATTCCTTCAAGAACTTTGAGGCGCAGGAAGGCATCAGGTAATTTAGAAAAGAGGTCTTTAGGGCCATCATCTTCATTGGGCTGTGAGAATGAAAGAAGATTGGTGCTACACATAAAAAGGTTAAACAAAATCGGGGTTCGCACCTGATAGGACAGCTGGCCGACGAATGGCATTTCAGTTTGCTGAGGCACTGAAAATTACACACAAGTTCAATAAAGAGGAAGGACTTGCAGGATACGTCTGGTTAAATTCATTCTTAAGAAGACATCAACAGAAGTGCTGAGGGGCTGTCTCTTGAAAGAGCAGAGGGAATGAACAGGCCCGAAGTAAATAACTATTTTGAACTTTTAAAACAAATATTCGATGAATACGATCTTTATAACAAACCAGGCTACATTTTTAATATGGATGAAACCGGCTGCCAACTTAATAATGAGCCAGGAGACGTTTTGGCTACTAAAGGCGCTAGAGATGTTCATGATTTGAGGTCTGGGGAAAGAGGAGAAAACGTGTCGTTTATTGCTTGTTGCAATGCGGAGGGTACGTTCCTTCCACCAGTTCCAATTTTCAAAGGAAAAAACGAGAACGCTGCCTTTTTTTGGGACTTCCTCCAGGTTCTCAGGTATATATGAACCCAAAATCATATTTCTTCAGAACTTTTTCATAGATGGTTGAAAGAACATTTCGTACCTCGAAAGCCTCATGTATAAGTTACTCTTATGATGGATGGTCATTCATCACATCAGAACTCAATAGAAATGTTGGAGTTTGCTAACAACAACGATATTATTCTTGTTTGTCTTCCAAGTCATAGCACACAGGCTCTGCAACCTTTTGACAGAACATTCTTCAAACCTTTTAAGTCTTTTTTAAAAAAATAGAACGATGTTATGGGTTCAACATAATACAAAATCAAAAAAAAAGGTAAATGCCGGAACCCTTATAGGACGCGCCTGGGTTAAGAGTGCAAGTCCTGAAAACGCAATAAAAGGCTTTTTAGAGTGACAGGTGTTTACCCTTTGAATGCAGATACAGTACCAGAACATTTCTTTAGTATTTATGATTCATCAGTGGTAACTGTCACAAATCCTGACAGTGGTAGGTTTAATGAATTAGATCTAACATTAACAAAAGAAACTTCAGTTTCTAATCGTGAAGAGTATCATGACAACAATGACACGAGTATCACACCAAGTACAAGCCAATCTGCAGAATCCAGACAAAATTCCAAAGAAACTCCCACAAAACATCTTCATTATGTTCCTTCTTTAGGAAAAAAAGTCCAAAAAAGTCCTGTTCCTTCTTTAGGAAAAAAAGAGAAACACAAAAGAAAACAATCTGCAAGAATTTTAGATAAAGAGTTTATAAATATCAAAAAACAAAAACTAATGGAGAAACTAACCAAAGAGAAGAAATCAAAAACTCTTTTAAGTAAGAAGAGAGTGACAAAGGTAACAAAAAAGTTCTCTATTGAATCAAGCAATGATAGCGATGAAGATGAAGTGGAATGTCCTGACAGTTCTGATGAAGAAAACAAATGCTTAGAATGTTTTGAAGACTATTTTATGACAAAATCTAGTGTAGATTGGGTTCAGTGTATCGACTGTAAGTAGTGGATGCATGAAAATTGCACTATCTATGTTGTAAGATGCAACATTTGTGGAAAAAAGATAGAATTAGAAACAAAACCACGAGCCAGTAGTATAAATTACTCATAATTCTATAAACATTTGTTACTTGTAAATCAATTTAAATGCATTTCATCAAGTTTAAATCTTACTCCATTTAAGCTAAATTACCTCGATTTGTTAAATTAAAAACGTATTTATATTGTTTTTCATGTATTATTCCATTGTTATTTTATTTCTTGGATACCGTTATTAATTATCGCAAACCTTAGAAAGAAATTTAGCCTAATAGTACAATAGAACCTCTTTAAAATTCTTGATTAATTTATATTTTGTAAAATTAATTTTTCCTCTTAAACCCTATTTACAAATTAATGAACATTAAATTGTATTACCTAATGATTTGATTTTATGTTTAGGTTTAATTATAAAAAAGTTTTAAAATATCTCAAAAATATCTTAAATTTTGTAAATTTTTTAATTGTTTTTCAAACAAGTTAATATGTTTTATTTTTAGTTTATTGTATTATTTTCTACGTAATTAAACATATTTAAGTTAAATAAAATGTATTTACAACAAAAATGTATTTTTACAACTTAATTTTTACTTATTTTCTATTATATCTAGTGGGGCAACTCTCCTACATCAGTGAGGCATCTTACCTTGACACCAAGGAGAGATGGCCAAATGCTTAAGTTTTGAAAATCTACCGAAATCTCATCTAAGATCTATTGGAAAATTTATTAATTTAAGCAAATCAACAGTAATTCACTATTGCAAAATGATTTTTTTGAATGTTTTACAGTTTAAAAAGCACATCTCACAAAACATATAATTTTTCGGGGGCAACTCTCCTCGATTTACCCTAACCCTTTTTAACGTTCCAATTTTTTGTTCTTGCTATTGAATATTCCAATCGGCGATCGGTGTTGAAATCTTCGTCGAATATTTGCAAAACCTCAAAACACTTGCTTACCCTAGCGTTTTCCTCACTTTAAACAAAAATAAGGCTTTTGGTGAAAGGAACATAAACATCGCCGACCGGCAAAATATCTTACAGGGAGGGGAAACTAAATCTAAATATTGTTAATACAGGGTCCGCCAGTGAAACGGGATGATTAAATAAAGTAATTGATTGTTGAAAAAAACTTTTTTACTATTATGTTTGTAAATAATTGAAAGTACAAGAATAGCCATTTTGGGTACAATACGAAAAAAATATTATTTTCTGAACACTACGTCTAACAAATGTCCTCCATTGCAGTTAAGGAATTTTTGGAGCCGGGTTTGGAAGTTTTGCATGACCTCTCGCAGCATGTTGACAGGTATTGCCGCAATTTCGTCTACAATTCGTTATTTGTGGGCTTGAATTATTGTGGGTGCTTGAAATACTTTTGTTTTCAGGTATCCCCATAAAACAAAAACAGATATCCCCAAGATGTGTCACAGTCCAATGCGAAGGGCATGTTATTTAGCTGATCGGCGAGGACTTCTAACCATAGCTTGTTGAACAGCTGCAATGTTTTCAGGTGTTCGAACAGTTTTTACCCTCCTGACTCTTTTTTAAAACGTTGATCCCGATTGCTCGAGGTTGTTTATCCATGTTAAGCAAACAATTTCCGCCATTTTGATAATACCCTTTCACAGCGTAACCGCGTTGTTCACCTATCCAACGATCTATTGCAACTAAATGGTAGATTGTGCAGGTGGTGACGCGCCAGTAACCATCCCCCCCACTACCTGCCAATTTTGTCTCAAGGCCACCTACAATCATCCCGTTTCATTGGCGAACCCTGTACTATAATAAAACTAAACACTAGGCTAGATAACATTATTAAAATATAAAACTAAATCAAGAAGTATTAACAAAAATTAAAAAATGTAAATAATGTACTTACAAAAGTGTGACTAAAAATAAAAATTAGGTGTATAAATTAAATTTTAAATTAACATAATTACGCTGTACACCAATACCATAGCTTAAGTAGTTCACATATATTTATACGACGTAAATAATTTAAAACATGGTCAATGACCAACGAATCGTCCTTTAAAATTGCCTCCGTAGTTGTTTTACAACTTTCGATTTTTTCCGGCGAAAAACCATCGCCGAGGCACGATATTAAAAAGTTACAAAAATCACTTTTACATATATAGATATAGATACGTATGAATCACAAACATGTTTATTCAAAAAGAAACATTTTTCTAATGTTTCACGAAAAATTTATTTCGTGGAAAAATTTATTCTGGAAATAAATTTGTCCAGGATTCATTATCAATAATGCATTTTTTTGCAGCGAAAAACCGTTAAGGTTATCATCGCTGTAACGCAAAATTAAAGTATATAAAAAAATTAATAAAAATTTTAATAAATTTTAAAATAAATATAAATAAAAATTAAATAAGAAAAAACCAACAACAACAAAATATAATAGTAAAAATAAATTAAACAAAAATTTAAATAACAAGTAAAACTATATTACAATAACGAATACTTAAAAACTAAATAACAATGAATAAAATTTAATAACAATTCATAAAAGTATATATAAACATAACAGAAATAGTTATTTAGAAAAAATAAATAAATAAAATATAAAAGGATGTAAATTGTCCCTGAAAAAAAATAATAAAATATTAAATAAAATGTAAGTACAATGTACAAAGCAAAATTAAAAATAAAAATAATAACAATAACAACAATAATTTAAGTTTTATTTAATAGATTCAAGCGACGCAAGAATGTTAGTACTCGGTCAATAGCCGTAGAATCATCTTTCAATATTTCCTCTAAATTGGCACCTAGTCCACATAATCGGCGCATGTTCCTTAGACCATTACAATCTCGCAGGAAATGTTCGATGGTAATGAGTGCTTGGCAAAACTCACAAAGGGCGGGTCCCCGCCTCTCATCAAGAAACCATGTGTGAAAAGAGAATGTCCAATGCGGAGACGGGTAACCACATCAATAATGCAGTTTTAATAAATTTATTATTTACAGAGTTCATTGCTGCAGATGTTGCTTGGCGAACTGCAAGCCAGTCAAGGGCTGCTGAAGGTGAAGGGCAGTTTATCTTACGCGTCACAAGAGCCTTGGATATTTGTCGGCACAGTTAGACAAAACATACTGTTTGGCCAAGAATTCAACAGGAAGAGATACAACAAGGTACAGCAACATGTGTTAGTAAATTGTTTATTCTTATATTAACCAAAGAACTTCATTTTGTGTCAAATGAAGGAAATAAACAAATTCTTATAACTTCGTCGATTTTAGTTAACTTAATTTCATTGACGACTTTGTATGTATGTAGTATAATTTATTCCGTATTTAAAACGTTTACGAATATACAGCCAAGATTAATAGTCAGGTTCCTGAGAAAATAACAAATATCTCATTAAATTTAAAAATGAATAAGGTACAAATGCAATATACTAGTAGCTTAGCGGTGTTATGTGTCACATTGATTTATTGTTTATTTTTCCTACAAAGGGCCCAGGCGTCGGGAGAGAAATAAACATTGACAGAAGCTCTCATCAACCATTACCTAACCACATTCCTTGCAAGTTGGCCCGCTTTTTTTTTTTTTTTTTTTTTTTGAACCGAGGAGTTGGTAACTGATGTATGGCAGTACTATTTATCACCTTATGATAAAGACCATCTTCCTTCTCATCATTTTTAACAGACTCATTCGACAAGTCAGAACACAGCTTCTACACAAACTTTGGCGTTAGAATTTTTATTATCCATAATTTTTTGCCGAGCGATTCCGTGGATGATAGCCACCCACCCCTGATAGTCTCTAGTAGTCCAAGATACTCGAACTAAAGCAAAACCTCCAATATCTCGGAGCAGAAATACGTGTCTTCAGCACTCCTCGAAGGAATGAATCCAATTATAGGCTCCGACACCCATGTGCTTACATGGCGCCTTAGAGGCTGCTCGGTTCAGCCGCCTCGGTGGCCTAGTGGATAGCGTACTAGGCTTTCACCACGTGGACCCGGGTTCGATTCCCGGCGAGGGCTTTTCATTTTCATACGCTATAAATCATCCCATCGTCTGCATTAGCCCAAGTGTGCACAATAGTCAGACGTTAAAAAAAAAAAAAAAAAAAAAAAAAAAAAAAAAAAAAAATAGAGACTGCTCGGTGCCATAATTTCTTCTACAGTCAGAGGTCCTCGGCAGTGATAGGCATAAATCAAGTAGTACGTACTTGGCCCCGCCAAAGGAAACCAAACAGTATCGCCACTCCCCGACGTAATTGGTCAAGAACAGCAAATCCCTAAATCTAAACGTAAGTGTGTAAATTATATCGTAAGTTTAGTGTTGTAAGTGTAAGTGTGTTTTAGACTCGGGTACCGCGAAGAATGTCTAAATACTCTCAATAGGTGCAGATAGTCTGTACCCCCACTGCGGGGTTGATCTGTAGCAATTTCGCGTATCTAAATAAATGCACGGCACACATTTACTATTATTTCCTTCAAGTTAGTCAAACAGCTGGGTGCTGCCACAATTACTAGAAAATTAATAAATGGATGTTCCATTTGTTTGTTTCAACATTTAGGTGACCAAAGTATGTTGTTTAGAAAAAGACTTTGAGCAGTTGCCAAAAGGGGATATGACTTTGGTAGGAGAAAGAGGAGTCTCGTTATCTGGAGGTCAGAAGGCCAGAGTCAACCTTGCTAGGTAAGTTCAGTGTTGATTTTGATTTCTTTATAAATTAGATCAAAAAATTCATTTCAAAAGCATTTCATAAAATAAAATGAATTTAACTACATATTATTTTTTAATCAGTGTCTGTATGAAGAAAAATACACACGTTTATGAATAAACTGTTGTTCTCAAGTACCTACCTGAAAACAAAGAAATTAAAAACCAGAACATAAAATTAGTAGGCTAAGTCTAATTTCAAATATTAAATATAAAAACCCATAAGCTCACGTAAACCAGGACGATTAAATTATAAAAACTAAAACTTTACACGAAATTTACAAAACTGCGTCATAAAAATGATTTTTTATCCGCCGAAAAACCGTGAAGATTATCACATTTTTTTCCCGCCGAAAAACCTTTAAGATTATCATCGCCGAGGCGAGACATTAATTACTTAATACAATTTTTCAAAACAAAAAAACAAGTCAGATAAAAATTTAAGATATTATAAAAACAACAAAAATTTAACAATACAAAATACAAAAACAACTATAAATAAATAATTTCTTAAAACTAGATAACAATAATATAAATCTTAAAACTACATACACACAAAATTATTGTAGGCTGTATATTGGCCATTCAACAATAACAAGATAAATAAAAGAAATATTAACGTACCTAAAACTAATTAACAAAATAAAAACAACTTAATGATAAATTAATAAATAAGAAATATAAACACCCTTTTAAGGGCTGTAAAGGAGCCCTACACGTTAAAGCAGCAATCCGAAACACGTTATCAAGCGACTGGAGAGGGGTCGTAGATTGACGCATGTCATATGCTTATATCATGCACCATCCACGAGAGGGGGAGAGAGAGAGGTCATAGATAGACGTATTTCGTATGTTTATATCACGCACTATCCGCCGCCCTGTTGAGTCCTAAACAACGGTGGTTGACGAACAATGAGGGCTAGTCACCGGCCTTCGCAGCAACGCGCGCTGAGCACGATGGACCGGGCAAGCACGATGTGACAACGGGCTGGTTTTGAGTCCAAAAGAAAATACGTAGCCACCGTGACGTCAATATAGAGGTACGGCACGTCGTGAAGTCAACACAGACCTCCGGCACGTATATATCCAAGCTGAGCACGTATATATCCACTAATCAAAGGGTTGAGCTACCCTGACGCCCGTCCTACTAACAAAAAAAACAACCGAAATAATAAATTAATTTTAGAGCTGTATTTTTTAATTTTTTTTTTTTTTTTTGCGGCGAAAAACCGTTAAGGTTATCATCGCCGTCACGCAAAATGAAAGTATAAAAAAAAAAGAATATACAAAATTTTATTTAACTAAGAGGAAAACAACAACAACAAAATATAACAGTAAAAATAAATTGAACATAATTTATATAACACGTATAGCTATATTAAAATAACGAATACTTAAGAACTAAATAACAATGAATAATGAATAAAATTTAATAACAATTCGTAAAAGTATACATAAACATAACACATATAAAGTTATAAGACAAAAAAAATACATAAAATTCCACAAGAAATTACAAATATATAAATTAAATTTTATTTAAAACATTCAGACGATGAAGGAAGTATAGAACCCGGTCAACGGCCGAGGCACTATCTCCCAACATCGTCTGCAAACAGTTGCTCAGACCACACATAACACACACAATTTGAAAACCATCACAATCGAGCAGTATATGTTTAATTGTGATGGCTTCCCTACAGAATTCACATTCAGGTGGGTCCCCGCGTCCCATCAGAAATCCATGTGTTAACATTAAGTGACCAATGCGAAGGCGGGTGATCATCACCTCTTCTCTACCACCAAGGATCACCAAGGACGAACAGTAATTTTAATTACCCTCAATTTGTTACTGCTTGTAGCTGCCCATTCATTTTCACACTGTAGAAGAATTAAATGTTTTACGTGACAAAGAAAGTCAGACAAGATTACACGTTGCATGCATGGCGGCAGAAAAGTTGCTTCATTTCCTGCATTATCCGCTACAGTGTTTCCAAATATTCCACAGTGACCAGGAATCCAGATAAAAGATATTCTTGCACCTCGTAGTTCAAGTCTATGGACAGAACACAGAACATCTTGAACCAGAGGGTTTACCGAATACATATCCTGGATTGCCTGGAGTGCACTTTTTGAATCAGAACAAACTACGAAATGCAAACTATCGAATTCAATAGTGTTCAGAGCCTTTAAGATGACAAAGAGTTCGGCCGTAAAGAAACTACAAATTGAGGGTAATCCATATTTATATGTTTCTTCCTGTGAGTAAAACGCGCACCCAACATTATTATTCATCTTAGCACCATCTGTGAAAATAAATTTAGCAGATGGATATGAACTAGTCAGTCAAGAAAACGCACGTTGATACACAATGTTAGGAGTGTTGTCTTTCAGGTATGTACACAAGGAGAATATCAAAGGTCGGCATATTGATTATCCATGGAGGGACAAGACAAAAGGACCTTTCAAACATTGGGGGTAGTTCAATAAGCAAGTCTTCAAAAACACGGGTTGTTCTAATGCCAACAGGGGCTGTAGCGTGCGGTCGGGATTCATAATGTTGGTTCAACTGATTATGGAAAACGGTATTATGAGCAGGATGCCATAGTTTAGTTCGTAGATTACTTACATAATTTATTTGAAGCTTTTGTCTCCGTCGAAAGAGTGATGATTCTCCAGCTTCGGCAAGGAGGCTCACAACTGGGCTAGAGCGAAAGGCACAGAAACATAGCGGATAGCTGAGTGATGGACGGGATCCAGTTTCTTTAATACAGAAGGTCGTGCAGACGAATATACAATGCTGCCGTAATCAATTCGCGAACGAATTACAGCACGATAAAACATCAGCACACTGGTCCAATCAGCGCCCCATCGAGAACTACTAAGAACCCTCAACATATCGAGAATTTTGTTACATCGTAACTTTAAATCACGCACGTGAGGGCTCCAGGAGAGCCTTTCGTCAAACATTACCCCAAAAAACGAACGGATGGAAAAGTCCGGAGCTATATACCATCTAGAAATAATGCAGGAACTTGGATCTGTCGACGGCGACTGAAGGCAATGCACTCAGTCTTAGCAGCAGAGAATTTAAAGCCAGTAGATCTCGTCCATGTCTGCAACTTATTTATTACCAGCTGAAGAGTTCATTCAGCTGTTGCCATATTTCTGGTGCTTACATAAATAGCAAAATCGTCCACGAAGAGCGAACATCGGACAGAGGACTGCACATTAGCGGTAATTCCATTGATTGCGATAGCAAACAAGGTAACACTAAGTACACTCCCCTGTAGAACACCATTCTCTAAGTGAAATCGATCTGAAACTGTAGCTCCAAGACGTACCCTAAAGTATCTATTAGACAGGAAATTTGTAATAAAAGCAAGAATTCTGCCTTCTATACCCCATGATTTAAAAATGTTCAGTATTCCTCTTCTCCAGGCCATGTCGTATGCCTTCTCTAGGTCAAAGAATACTGCAACAAGTGTTTGACGCAAGAGGAAGGCATTTTGAATTGCAGATTATAACAAGACCAACTCATCCATCGAAGATCGTCCTTGTCTGAAACCGCACTGTTCTTTGGACAGTAATTTATTAGTTTCTAAATACCAAACAAGGCGACGATTTATCATTTTTTCTACCAGCTTGCACAGCACGCTGGTGAGAGAAATAGGACGATAGCTACTTGGATCAGTTTTCTCTTTACCTGGTTTAAGAACGGGAATTACTGTAGCTTCCAAACAATCGCCAGGGAATGTACGCTCCTCGTACATACGATTGTATATTTCCAGAAGAAATAACTTACCCGACGGTGGAAGATTTTTAATCATGGTGTAAACAAGGTTGTCAGGACCTGGAGCTGAATCCTTGGTGGACAGCAGTGCAGATTCTAGCTCACGTAGAGTAAACAGACTGTTCAGAGGAGAATCATCAAAAATACCGACAATGAAAGGCAATTTTTCTGATGCGCTTTTGTATTTACAAAAGGCAGTGTTATAGGCTGCAGAAGAGGAAAAACTTGCAAAGGATGACCCTGAAAGGTTTACAATGTCGGAACCGTCAGAAACCAATAATCCGTTCGCCTGTTGAAGTCCCATCAGTCCTACAGATGGAGGCGGACCACAAATGGAACGTAATTTCTTCCACACAACATTAAGTAATTAGGTGTTGTTCTACATATTGTTCCGATGTATTGGGTCCAAGAATCCTTTCTGCTTTGCCTGAATATTCTACGAGCTTTTGCACGAAGAACTTTATATTGCTCAAGGTTTTCACTTGTCGGGATTCTGTTGAATCTCCTCAGAGCTTTTCTACGTAGACGTAACGCCTTCCTACACTCCTCGTTCCACCAAGGGACAGGTGGACGTAAAGGGCGTACTGA
This sequence comes from Callitettix versicolor, assembly GCA_022606455.1. Classification (NCBI taxonomy): domain Eukaryota; kingdom Metazoa; phylum Arthropoda; class Insecta; order Hemiptera; family Cercopidae; genus Callitettix; species Callitettix versicolor. Next base: position 41,744,369 of record CM040186.1, on the reverse strand, counting down.
AGTTTTTGGAATACATTTCTTTGCTGCTTGTAAAATGTTTTTACTAAATTTAGACACTATTGTGTTTATACAGTCACTATATTCAATGTCTGGTGATACAAATTTCTTCACGAATTCCTCCCAATTTGCTTTTTTCAGAATCCAACGCGGCAGGCGCTGATCCCGACTAGGGAAATTACGAAATTAAATATTAATAGGAGTATGATCACTGCCGTAAAGATCAGGTAATACCGACCATTCAAACTGCGTTGTAAGAATTGGACTGCAGAATGACAAGTCAACAACGGTCCAATTGCCAGTAGATGCCGCTAAATGCGTATAGGAACCATTATTAAGAAGACATAAATTCAATTCGGACCTTATCCTCTCAATGCGTATTCCTCTAGAGCAGGGGTCTCAAAACTTTCCAGCCTTAGGACCATACTGATTACTTGAGTTAGTTCCGAGGGCCAAAACCATATTATCATTGTTGCCGGTGGTAAAAAGTGAAATAGTCCACTGATGAAAAAAAAAGTCCGAAAAAGTACGCAACGTTTAAAAAAGGCTGCAAATCGGACTAAAGTCCGCAAAACGGCAACACTGCATATTATTAATTTTCCTGTCATTATCTGTAATTTCTAGATTAGTCGTAGAGTACGAGCCATGAGGAGTAACGTGACACGACATCTGGTGGACACAAGCGGAAATAGGTAGTACCTTCTATCGCTAACAGATGGCGCTAATAGCACGTACAGAATAATCTCGTTGGTTCGAGAAAGTTCTGGTGTCTTCCACTCACTTCTAGATGGCAGTAATTGGAATATATAAGAAGGCTAGTGGCGCAACCACAAGTCAGTTCCTATGACACTGTTGTGAAATAAAATAGTGCGTACCTCCTTAAAACGTGTTTGTGCGTGTTTAAGTTTAAGACATCTTTGTAACAGTATTTTGATTTGAATTGTTGCTTTTGTGTGTGATTTAGTAGTATGGAAAAGAAGCGAAAAATTGATAGTGAATGCAGAAAATTCAAAGATCAGTGGAACATTCAGTATTTCGTAATTGAGTCCAGTAACAAGGCGCTATGTTTGATTTGCAATAAAAGCATAGCCGTTCTCAAAGAATATAACATTAAAAGTCATTATGAAACAAAACATTTTCAAAATTACTCAAAATATACAAGAAGTTTGCGGACAGAAAAATTCGAAGCTATGAAGAGCGGATTGAAATCGCAGCAATCTTCATTTACAAAACTCAAAACTGAACAAGAGGCTGCAACTCGTGCCCGCTTTCGTGTGGCTCTTGAAATTGCAAAAGGTGGAAAACCATTCACCGATGGAGAAATGATCAAAGAATGCATAATTGCAGTAGCCGAAGAAATGTGCCCTGAAAAGGTAAATTTATTAAAAACTGTCAGTATGTCAGCGAACACTGTGGCTCGAAGGGTAGAAAACATCGCTGAAAATATATCCTCTCAACTGTTGGACAAAAATGGACATGTTGAGTGGTTTTCTTTGGCCTTGGATGAGTCAACGGATTTGTCAGATACTGCTCAGGTGTTGATTTATATTCTAGGAGTAGATAATAGCTATGAAGTGCATGAAGAACTTCTTGATATGTATAGTATTCATGGCACAACTACTGGTACAGATATTTTTCTAAAGGAGTTGAAATGGCCATTAATCAAAAGAACCTTCGATGGAAAAACTTGAAATGTATTACAACTGATGGAGGCAAAAACATGAGTGGGAAAGATAAAGGAGTGGTCGCTCTTGTGTCAAAGGCTGTAGAAAATGACGGTGGTTCAAAACCATTAGTCTTACATTGTATCATTCATCAACAGTCTTTGTGCGGAAAATGTTTGGATATGTCTGAAGTTCTGAAACTAGTCATATCAACTGTTAATTTTATCAGATCTTTTGGGCTGAATCACCGACAATTCCGACAATTTATTGAAGAGATTGGAGAAAATGACTTACCTTATCATACTGCCGTACGTTGGCTTAGTTGTGGGAAAGTCCTTCAGCGCTTTTTTGAACTTCGAGCAGTGATCGAAATTTTTTTGAATGAAAAGCATCGCCCTCTTACTGAATTACAAAACAACGCATGGCTGTGGAAGTTAGCATTCTATGTTGATTTGACAAAACAAGTGAACGAACTGAATTTGAGATTGCAAGAGAAAACCAGCATCTTCCTGATTTATACACTAATATCAAATCATTCCGGAAGAAATTGATACTGTTTCAATCATAACTACGAAGTAAATGTTTTTCACATTTTAAAACATGTGAAATATTCAGCTACACCACTGAGATTGAGTTTCCTATCGATTTTGCAATCGAAACTTTGAGTGCTTTGAAAATAAATTTTGATACTCGTTTCTCGGACTTTGATGCCATTGCGAATCAAATTAAGATTTTTCATAATCCTTTTGATACTGACATTGAAACCCTAGCCCCGGAACTTCAAATGGAAATGATTGATCTACAGTGCAGTGATATAATTAAGAACAAATATCAAAACTCATCTTTGTTGGAATTTTATAAGAGTCTTCCACTGACACAATTTGATAATTTGCATAAATTTGCTCGTGGGCTGTTTTCTGTTTTTGGTACTACTTATTTGTGTGAGAAGACCTTCTCCAAAATGAAGTACACAAAAAATGTTTACAGATCTAAATTAACTGATGAGCATCTTAAATATCTTTTAATAATTGGTACAAGTAAAATTAGTCCACAACTACAAACTGTTGTCAGTGAAAAATCTCAATTACATAAATCTCATTAGTATTTCATATGTCATTATGCTTGTTATAAGTTATGTTTTTATTTAAAATGTAAAAAATGTTAGTTGGATTCATTTCAATAATTTGTTAGTTATTATATACTGAAGTTAAATTTTCTGCATATTATACATGTCTTTACTCATTACAATTCTGTGTTTCTTTATCGAACTTATCACAAAAACAATAAGCCTACAACAATGTTATGAGTAGTTAGCCCATGACCATATCAATGTAGATGTCATATTAATAATTATTCAGCATAAAATTAGAATACTTCAGTAAACTAAATTTAATTTGCTATAAAAAATATGTTCTCTAAAAGGAGTTTTCAAGTATGCTAGCTCTCCGCGGGCCGGACAAAATCTGTCCGCGGACCGGATGTGGCCCTCGGGCCGTAGTTTGGAGACCCCTGCTATAGTGTTACAGGTTGATGAACCCCATGCAGTATGATGAGCGCTAAAATCGCCTAATAATAATATCGGCGATGGCAATTGGCATATTAAGTTACGTACTTCATGGTTTTGGAAATTGCAATTTGGTGGTAAGTATAGGCTGCAGATTGTAAGTTTGAATGGTACGGTTATTTGAACGGCGACAGCTTGTAAAGGAGTTACTATATTCACAAGAACCGACTCGACTGAGTTGTGAACCAGAATGGCTACACCACCTCTGGCTCTTTCCTCAGCGATGAAATCATCTGAAAACAGAATAACTCCTGAAACTGAAAATGTGAGATTCACGCAAGTGAGTCTCTTGAAGGCACATTATTAAAGGCGACATATCTCGTACAAGAACCTTCAGATCTTCAATATGGCTTCTTACTCCATTAACATTCCATTGTATCACATTATTTTTTGAACATGCAGACATTGAATGCTTAGGTTTAAAATATAACTGGATTCATTTCGGATTCAAGATTATGAGTCGTAGCTTTATCAGAATCATTGCACATCGAATCACTACTGTGATTGATGTCCCGACTCTGTAGAGATAGTAGTTTTGGAAGGAGGCACCTTGGAAGCAACCCTTTGATTTTTTTTCCTTCTTTGTTTGTATTTTTTCTATTTTGGACACAACCAATGGTGGGTATGTGTTAGATTTTCTAAGAAAGTGGGCTAGTCCAGAAGGAACATTTTTAGACGAAGACTTTAACACTTGCGACTTAGTTCTTACGCCTAGATTGGAAGAAGATGGATTTGCTTCCGGAATTACAGGCCACGGATTCTTTGTAACAAGGGTTTTAGTAGCAACTTTCGAAAGGTGAGTATCCTTTCCTTTTAAAGACACTTGAGAGGAAGACGTTTCAGACGATTTAGATAGCAAATCAGGAGTGGAACCCGCAGAAATCAGAGTTAGCAATTGAGCTACATGTTCCGATAATGCTTTTACCGTTTTAGTTAGCTCTTCACAATTAGCACACGATGATTTACTAGTAGAAGTGGCAGCAGCAAACGATTTACCTTCAATTATTGACTCTGAACTTTTGAAAACCTTCCTTGCTTCTGAAAAAGATATCTTGTCCTTGGCCATGATATAAAGAATGGCTTTCTCGTCCTTAAACTTAGGGCAGTCAAAGGAACGAGCGGGATGGTCTCCACCACAATTCGAACAATTTGGAACATTTTTGCATTGCTCACTATCATGACCATTACCACTACAATTACCGCATACCTGATCCTTCCGGCATGTGGAGCTCACGTGTTCAAAACCCTGGCATTTAAAACACCGTCTCGGGTTTGGAATGTATGGCCTTACTGAAAGGCGCTGGTATCCGGCATAGATGTGGTCTGGGACAGTTGGTTTACCAAAAGTCAAAATCAACGAGGCAGTTGGTACTTTTTGCCCCTTATCGTTTCGCGTAACACGGCACACGTCTACAACAGCTTGATTTCCTAATTCTGATTTAATCTCCTCCAGGTCTACAAGGAGGAGATCTTTACAGCTTATCACTCCCTTTGCTGAGTTCAAGGTTCTGTGCGGCTCCACAGAAACCTTGACCCTTTCAAAAAACGACGTCATTTTTAAAAGCGATAGGCTTTACTTATCGCTGTTAGTCTGAACCAGTAACGTTCCGTTCTGCAGCTTTTTTATTGAAGCTACGGGACCTGCTCTTCCAACAATCGCTTTATTTATAAGGAAAGGGGACACTTTTGACAAGTCGGCTCCTTCCACCGAGTTTTTAAAAATTAAAATTGTTGGAGACGGCAGTTGTAGACTTACAGCTTGCGTCTCCTTATTTCCCGGGTTTAAATCACCTCCACTGTTATCAACAGACCTTTAACACTCCTTTGGCGTTTTTGGTTGAGTTATCCATACTTTAGTTTCCCGAGCGATTCATGAATGCAGATTTTTCGAACAACTGGCACAGGGTGCACCCAAACGACCACAAGCAGCCCAGGATACTCGAACTAAAGCGAGAATCCCCAATAAATTGGGGGGGACCTCCAGATATCCTGGAGCCGAAATTCATGTCTGTCAGTACTCCAGAATATTTTAGGAATGGGTTCCGGTACACAGTTACGGTTCCCCAAACCCAAGTACCACTGGCAGCCGCCCTCTATGTACTCACAGAATGCAACCATTTGTTTCGATAGACCCAGCTATGGGCTCCGACACCCATAACTCAACATTCATGTGCTTGCCAAGCGCCTATAGGCTGCTCGGTTCCAGAACCTGTCCCATCAGAGATCCTCGGCAGTGCTAGGCACATATCAGGTTCCACATACTTGGCCCCGCCAAAGGAAACCAAGCAGTATTGCCACTCCCAAACATAACGGAACAAGTACAGCAAATCCCTAAATGTACGTGTGTGTGTGTGAGGTGTTTAAATCATAAGTGTAGTGCTGTAAGTGTAAGTGTGTGTTAGACACGGGTGCCGCGAGGCTCGTCCAGGTCCTCTCATTAGATGCAGATAGTCTGCACCCCCCTGCGGGTGTAAATGTGTTTGTGTGAGAGTGTGTGTATGTGTATATATGTGGTGTGTATGTGGAGTAAATGAGAGAGAGTAGAATGAGCTAGAGGTATGGTGTGATCGCTAAGCCCATCAGCTGCTCACTTCAGCTGCCTCCGCCGGCTTTAGAGCTGTAAGAAGGCCTTACAATAATATTATATTCGAAAGAAAGATATAAAACTGGCAAATACCAACAGAATCCCCTCATATTCATTAGTCTAACTAAAGTATGCAAGTTAGAAAAAGTACTTGAACAGTTGTTTAGTTTAAGGATGTGTACATTTGTGGGATTGCTCGACTCGGATTCCTCGAAGTACTCCAGTCAATCAGGGCTGCAAATAGTCTGAACTTTCCACGAGGAACTTTATTTACTTGGTAACATGTTTCGATTAGTTAACATTTCTTTTGCTATATTTTTGCAGAGCTGTTTATAAAGATGCCGACATCTACTTGCTGGATGACCCGTTGTCAGCCGTTGACGCGCATGTGGGAAAACATCTGTTTAATCTTTGTATTGAAGGTAATATGATTGCTTAATAAAAATTACACACACACACACACACACACACACACACACACACACATATATATATATATATATATATATATATATATATATATATATATATACATACATATATGGCTTTTGGCGGGAAGTACATGAAGGCTATCATCGCCATCCAGCAAAAACCTCTTACACAGAGGTTAAAATAAATCTAAATAATGTTAACGTTTTACTAAAACTAAAACGTTAACATTTTTTTTTTTAATACAGCTTTTGGCGAAAAGCACATGAAGGCTATCATCGCCGTCCAGCAAAATATCCCACATTGGTGGGTGGAGAGGAAACTAAATTAAACATTATTAATACTATACTAAGACTATAACACTATAGAAACTAAAACTAGATAATATATATATATATATATATATATATATATATATATATATATACATAGTTATACTGTTACGCTGTTCAACAATACCATAGCTAGAGTAATTCAAATACATTTATACAACGTAAAAAATTAAGAACTCGGTCAATGACCGACTCATCATCTTTCAAAATTGCATCCATAGAGGAACCCAATCCACACATTTGACGCGTGCTTTTGAAACCATCACAATCCAGAAGTAAATGGTTGATTGTGATGATATTACCACAAAACTGACATGTAAGTGGGTCCCACGCGCCATGAGAAATCCATGCGTCAACATTAAATGTCCAATGCGGAGACGGGTAACAACCACCTCTTCCCTACGACTAACACGTATTGATGACCCTCAAGGACGAACAGTATTCTTAATTACCCTTGATTTGTTATTGCCCAAGGCTACCCATTCATTTTCCCAAAGTGAATGCAGAAGATGTTTTGCTTCGCAAATAAAATCTGAACAAATAACACGTTGCATGTTTGGCGGCAGTAGAGTAGCTTCCGTTGCCGCAATATCCGCTCTAGAGTTCCCAATTGTGTTTAAACTAAACTTTAAAACTATTATTAAAATTAAAGTTAAAATTATAAAAATACACAACTTAAACCTCAATGGACATATGGAATTCAAATTTGGGGCTGCACAAAAGAATCAAATATGAATATTATTCAAAAATTTCAAAATAAAGTTCTTCGAGGGATAGTTAAAGCTCCGTGGTACATCCATGACAACCGTGATCTTAATACAAATTTGCTAAAAGAGGAAATAAAGAAGGTAGCTTTGAAGCATAACCAAAGTCTCCAAGTTCATGATAATAAAACCATGAAGATAATGACCGACAACGTTATGAACGATGTTCGCCGCCTCAGTAGAACCAAACCTCATGATTTAGTTCAGTAAAAATAATGAACTGACGAATGGGAAGGGACCAATTTGTTAATGTTAACCCTACAATTGTGATTATAATAGATGTAAATCTTTAGTCGATTCCTATTAGGATTCGTGAAGTTTTGTAATTTAATATATATATATATATATATATATATATATACATATTAAAATACACACACTATTTTTGCTGTAACTACTGAATAGGTTTTCTTTATCAAAATAGGGTGCATACATAATGCTGCGCTATATTTTACTTAAAATTTAGGAAAATCATTAAAACTGATTTCGAAAAATATTGCTTTTTTAGAGATTCTAAACAAAGCTAAATTATCAATTTTTTTAAAAATTAATTCAAAAATTCAGAACAAATTGTCTCTATAACTAGTAAACTCCTTGAATACAACTTTTTGCAGATTTTCTTGGTGATAAGACACGCATTTTGGTTACACATCAAGTGCAACATCTATCTCACGCAGACCATTTGGTTCTTCTAAACAATGTAAGCCTAATTTATCAATAAATGTTTACCTATAAAGCTTACTGACAATAATGTTTGAATTAAAAGGCGAACTATGATAAAGGATAAAAACATACAATTTAGCTTACGTTTTTGCTTTTACAATTTCATAATGTTTTGTATTTTAACATTACAAAAAACAGAGAATTTTCAATTACATTTAAAAAAATATAATACTTATGTATACAGATTTTAACAATAATTACAAGTGTAAAGCAAAAAAGTTACATTTTTTAAAATTTAATCACGACTTTTGAAAGTGTGTTGGGTATTGATCTTGTCAAATCAATAACAAAAATCGGTTTTGTGCCAAGTTTAAATGAAATGAATACAAAATTGTGAAGGGTAGTGCTAACAAAGCACAAATAAATAACAATTTTAACTCCTCCCCTTCAAAAGATGACCTAGGGATCAGAATCGACACACAATACCGGGTTCGATTCTTACATGATGGCTACTTCAAAAGCACATTTTCCAATGGAAATCGGAAAAACAATTTTTTTTTGTTTTTTAAGAAATAAAATCAAAATACCCAGGAATCTACATCAATGATAATCAGTTCTGGATGAAAGTGGAAACTGCACTACTGAAACTGTAACGGAGCTGAATGGAGCCGAGCGAAGTGGCTGGGCTCCGCTCTGTGTAGATTCGATTCTGCACAGATCCGTTTTGAAGCTGATTCCGCTTTCACCACCACGCTTACCACGCCTCTAAACTTATTAATTTTCTTATCTAGGTTATGGTTTTTAAACACAGTAGCTTCCTAGAATCCATCACAGTAAGCTTAAATATTTAGATTTAAAAGATACAAACGCGTTCTTTAAACTGACTGAACTCCGTTTCCGATTGTCGTTCGTCTTCATTCCGCACCGCATTTCGTCGCCACCCACCCTTACAGCTTGTATATCTCCACAATGGGCTAATCAGTTTTGCGTAATTAGACAATCAAAAGTAGTAATCTGTCACTACAGATTGTAAAAATGTGATACAGCTTTCAGCCAAATGCATAATTGAACAATTTGATTTCTTTCAGAATGTAATAGAATTACAAGGCACAATGTGGGAACTACAGAACTCAGGTCTGGACTACGCCGCGCTCATGGCCACTGAAGAATCCATCAAAAGCGGCAGTGAAGAGAATAACGTGATGCAATTTTCACGGAGCACCTCGCACGCTTCCAAAAGGGTAATTCACTAATTACGGGAAGTACAACTCTTTTTTAACACATTTTCTAACACGGGAAGACATCAAATTAACACATTTTAAACATTAATGAAATTATCAAGCTTTGAAAGCACGTAATAAGATGCTTTTGCAGAAAAGCACATATAGGTTATTATCGCCATCCAGAAAAACCTCTTACACGGAGGGGCCAAAAGAAATATAAACGTAAATAAAACTAAATAACAAAATAAAAACAACTTTAAAAAATAAATTAATAAAAGAGCAAATATAAACAATCTTTTCAAGGATGTAAAGGGGCCCTATCACAAACAATAACAAAAATATATATTAAATTTTATTTAAAAAATTCAGACGATGAAGGAAGTCTAGGATCCGGTCAATGGCGGAGACATTATCTCCCAACATCGTCTGCAAACCGTTGCTCAGTCCACACATAACACGCAAATTTCGCAAACCACCTCTTCCCTACGACTTGCACGTATTGACGACCTCCAAGGACAAACAGTACTTTTAATTACCCTCAGTTTGTTGTTATCCGTAACTACCACTCATTCTCCCAATCAACTAGAAGTAAATGTTTTAACAGATTTTGAAAATCTGATAGAATAACACGTTGAGTAGTTGGCGGCAGCAAAAAATTGCTTCCTTTGCCGCAATATCGGCTCTAGTGTTCCCAACTATATCACAATGGCCAGGTAACCAGCAAAATGATACACCAACACCTCGTAGTTCAAGACGATGGATAAAACACAGAATATACTGAACACAAAAATATGAAAAACAAAAACAAATAATATAACAAAATGTGAAAAAACAGTACATTCGTAGACGTCTTGTTCTTGTCCTTGTAAATTCGTATCGGTCCTTCAAATGTTAACTTTAACGTTTTGTTTTTCATAATAAATCTGTTGACTTCCGTGTCATTTTCAATACCGCAACGAGGACTAAACCCATACCTGCCAACTTCAGAAAATTAAATTTTATTTAAAACCACATATTTGACGCATGCTTTTAAAATCATCACAATTCAGATAATAGTGTTTGTGATAACACCACAAAACTGACGTATGGATGGGTCCCCGCGTGCCATGAGAAATCCTAGCGTTAACAAAGAATGATGAATGAGAGACGGGTAACCACCACCAGTTGAAATCTGTTGACTTCCGTGTCATTTTCAATACCGCAACGAGGACTAAACCCATACCTGCCAACTTCAGAAAATTAAAAATTGCCTCCATAGAGGCAGCCAATCCACATATTTGACGCATGCTTTTAAAATCATCACAATTCAGATAATAGTGTTTGTGATAACACCACAAAACTGACGTATGGATGGGTCCCCGCGTGCCATGAGAAATCCTAGCGTTAACAAAGAATGATGAATGAGAGACGGGTAACCACCACCAGTTGGAAGAAAACTGTTTTAAACTGTCCCAAAATTTTCTTTCTAGAAGCAACATCACGTCTCAAATTTCTTAAATTAAAAGTATATTTCATCAAAGTGACTCTCCAAATACATAGATACAAATAACTGTATTTTAAAATATTATCTTAATTTTAATAAACAATTTGTTTTCGAAAGTTACGAAAACCGAGATATGCTGTGTTTAATCTGCTAATGACGATATAACGCAAATAAAATAGCAAAATTTCAATTAATAGAAAAGTACTGTACGACAGCAAAATTTCTATTTAAAAAAAATTAATTTTGATAAATTAGGAATACTTTCTACTATTTCCTGTAAAACCCAAAACGGATAATTTGGTTTGTCAATACTGTTTTTGTTTTAGAGTTTTGATTCAAATATCGGAATGGACGAAATAGATCCGGATAACGACTTAAACGAGGACCAAGGCGAGAAAGAGCACCTGACACACATCTCGACAAAGGAACTTTACCTTGGCTATATAAAGTCGGGTATGAATTACATCGGAGCAACAATGATTGTATTTACGTTCGTCTTCACCCAGTTACTGGCCAGTGTATGTGATTACTGGGTGTCATACTGGTAAGTGTATCGGCTAGTACGTATAGGTGGCCTTTAATTAGACGCTTAGATATCGAAAAGGCGACCACGCAAGCAGAGTTGCTGACTTTGGTCTTTATGTTTTTGGGGTCGCTGAATCCGAAAATGACATTTGTTTTTATTTAAAGTGGTGGAACATTGTCAAAAACGCGATTTTAGTCAAAAATGGAAAAACATTTTATTTTTTCCTGAAATCCATCAAAATATCAAGATCTATTTTTTCACACACACACACACACACACACACACACACACACACACACACACACACACAAACACAAACACAAACACAAACACAAACACACACACACACACACACACACACACACACACACAAACACAAACACAAACACAAACACAAACACTAACAAGCGCACGCGCACGCGCACGCGCACGCGCACGCGCACGCGCACACGCACACGCACACGCACACGCACACGCGCGCGCGCACACACACACACACACACACACACACACATTTTACTTCCCCCTATTACAATTATGAAAGATTTTTCAAGGCTTGCGTTGACAAAAAATCAAAATCACTCAAACAATCATACTAACATTTTGCTCAAATGTTAATTCATTAGTATTAAAACCTAAAGAAAATGTATGAATCGCTGTAACTTCGAAAATTCGATTGTAAATCTATAATAAAACAAAACTTGAAAGTTGAAACTGTACAATATTTCTTGTTCCAGGACAACCATGGAACAGACGAGACAAAATTACCCAGAGGGAGGTGAGATTTGGTCAAGTTTAACCTACTCTGTTATACATGGAGTATTTGTTTTTTCGTAAGTATAGGAATCATAAATATTACTGTAGAAGCAGATTAATTAAAACATAGAATGTGAATTAAGACTGCACAAAGATGAAGCACGCTGAAAGTATTTTATAAAAAAAAAACGATTCAAAATGAATCGACAATGTTGAATGTAGTTTTTGCACAAATTGTTTGATCATATACAAAATACTACAACTTTTTAGAAATGTTATATACTAAATACTGTTAACTTTTAACTGCCAACCTCTTCACAATTTATAATTTTTTGTTGTGTATTAGGAATATCTTTAAATTTTTACACGATATTTTCTTAACTTGCTTCCTCTGTCTGTATGTTTCATGGTTCAAATCTTGTAATCGATTTTTAACCCACTTTCCATGACGATGTTTTGCACACTTGCTTGCTTCCGATGACAATTCAATAATTAGGCACATCAAATTTCGCTTCATTGTGCTGTAATTAACTAAAATTGCACACGGAAAAATAGTTTTAGCGTTGCTCAACACATGGCGTTACTTTCTTCTTTCTGGGAAGAACTATACAGAAAAATACAATAAAATGTTTCCGTGAATTAGACAATTAGTGCCTGCAATATGGTGTGATACCGCTCGCAGTACACGGCTGTAATGCTTTAAGTGTGTTGCGCCCAGCGCTGTTCTGGATAGGATTGCACGTTAAAAAAACAAAAAAAAAACTTGATAAATTGCTCTCGGATCGCACTCTAAATGTAAGGTCCACGAGATAGACCAATGATCTATTATGCAATTATTTGTGTTTATGACAAGATATAAAATCTAGAATTTACCCATATACGAAAAATTTTGGAAAATCATTTACAATATTCAATTCTAAAAAGTAGAAAATAAAATGATATTTAAAGAACACGCTTTTTCAATTCAAGTATAAAATGCACTAAAAAGTCAAAAGTAAATTTTCATCAGTTGGAGAATAAAGCGTGGGTGCCATCAATACTCACTATCCCCATCTTCTTCAATTAATTCTAATTAATATAATCTGCACCCACGCTTTATTCTCCGACTGATGGATTTTTTTTTAGTTCATTTTATACTTGAATTGAAAAATCGTGTTTTTAAATCTTTATTTTATTTAATTAAATATTGGTTTAATGATTTTAATGCTCGTTGTTTACACTGTCGTCGTTATACGTAGTTTGGAAGTTGGAGTTGATCTGCATTGGTGCTGTAAGGTCGTAGAGTTGTAGATTTTCTATACTAGGCATTACTGAAGTTCTCGATACTTACAGCGGTGACGAATAACACTACACAAAACAAAAACTTTCGTCCTTGGCTAATTTCTAAGACAACGAAGCAATTTAGCTTTATGCAGATTTAATTAATTCACTTTTTTATAAACGACGTTTCACAAAAGAACAAAATTGTATCTTTCTAACTAATTATTATTATTAATTATTGTCATTAAGTTCTAATAATACTCTAGACTTGGACATCGTACCTGCCTACCATTGTAACGGTTTAAAAACTAACCCCTTTACCTAAATGCACGGCTATGTATGTAGCCTAAGGAGAAGTAGTAAACAGTATCAAAGGTTAGATCACGAATATAGCGTAAAGCAAGGGTTTGATGGATCCCATAGGCAAATTCGAAACCCTCAGAACCGAGCTTTGGGACCTGCATGACAAAAACTAGTTTCTGCGCATGCGCGGCGTTAAGAGTATAAAAACATTAATCATGAACGTCTCTCGCCGACTTCGTTCGATAATATTAAGAGGTCGATTGCGGTCTATCGTGAAACTCACGCAGCTCGAGAATATTGAGCAGCCAATTGTCGACTCCGATCAAACATAGTTATTGTACTACCGCAGACTAACACAAAAAGAGATACGCTGCCAAGAAGCAGGTTACGTAAAGCGAGGTAAGAATTAGTGAACATTCCGAATCTTTAGATTATATAGGATAGAATATTGAGCAGCCAATTGTCGACTCCGAGTTAGCTACGAGACTAACACAAAAGAGATAGTGAACATCTTAATCTTTAGATTATATATAGATTCCGAGAAGAATATTCTTAATCTTTAAGCTTGAGAATATTTAGCACCCGAATCTTTACGCTCGAGAGTATTGAGCAACAGAACCTTACGCTCGAGAGTACTGAGCACCGAATCCTTATGCTCGAGAGTACTGAGCACCGAATCCTTATGCTGAGCACCGAATCCTTATGCTCGAGAGTACTGAGCACCGATCCTTATGCTCGAGAGTACCGAGCACCGAATCCTTATGCTCGAGAGTACTGAGCACCGAATCCTTACGCTCGAGAGTACTGAGCACCGAATCCTTATGCTCGAGAGTACTGAGCACCGAATCCTTATGCTCGAGAGTAATGAGTACCGAATCCTTATGCTCGAGAGTACTGAGCACCGAATCCTTACGCTCGAGAGTACTGAGCACCGAATCCTCACGTTCGAGAGTACTGAGCACCGAATCCTTATGCTCGAGAGTAATGAGCACCGAATCCTTATACTCGAGAGTATTGAGCACCTGAATCCTTACGCTCGAGAGTATTGAGCACCAGAATCCTTACGCTCGAGAGTACTGAGTACAAGAATCCTTACGCTCGAGAATATTGAGCACCAGAATCCTTACTCTCGAGCATATTGAGCACAAGAATCCTTACGCTCGAGAGTATTGAGCACACGAATCCTTACGCTCGAGCATATTGAGCACCAGAATACTTATGCTCGTGATGATTGAGCACCAGAATCCTTACGCTCGAGAATATTGAGCACCAGAATCCTTACGCTCGAGAATATTGAGCATCAGGATCCTAACGCTCGAGTATTAAGCGCCCGGTTCCTTAAATAAATTGCGCAAGTATTTTAAGTTTATTCGGCGAGCCTTTTTTTAATTAGGCTTTTGGCAAAAAGCATATGAAGGCTATAATGGCCGACGGAGGGGAAACTAAATCTAAACACTATAAACACTAAACACTACAAACACTAAAACTAAATAACATTATTAAAATACATAAACTTAATAAAGAAGGATTAACAGGAATAAAATTCTAAAAACAAATAATATTTTTAAAAACTGCTGGACGAGATGACTTTACATGGGTGGAGAAACAGCTTAGCAAAAATCAATTGTATGTGATTCATTTAATCTGTAAACAGACTGATCAGTCAAAAAGTCAATACTGACTGTTTTCACTATCAAAAACTATTTTAATATTTTGTAATTATAGTGTTTTTGTGGCTGGTGTCATCAGAAGTGTGATTTTCTTTGAATCCACTCTCCGCTGCTCCAGAGGTTTGCACAAAAAAATGGTGAAATCAGTTATTGGAACGTATCTGAGTTTTTTCCATAAAAGCCCCTCAGGTAAGCAATATACGTAAGTCTTGTACTGAAATTTTGATTCATGAATGTTATGTTTTGTTGCTATCACCGACGCAACGATGACAGTTATGTGCGACCATTTTGCCCTAAAAATAAACCACAGACTTTCCCGCATATACTTTATTTACCACCAAAAAAAGACGGAAAACGCAAAATTTCTCAATTTTTATATATAAGACGAAAAGAACATTGAGGCTGTTATCGCCTGTTACCCAACTGTTACAGACACAAAAAAGACGGTAAAGTTAACACTACTTACCAACTAGATAACACTGTTAATAATGAATAATTTTAAATTTAAATTGTCATACTGCTAAAATAAATTAAATGTAATCTTGTACCCTTACGACTTTCCAGGTAGGATATTAAACCGGTTTGCCAAAGACATGGGAGCTGTTGACGAGGTATTGCCGAAAGCATTAATGGACGTAGGGCAGGTTAGTGAATAGGGTAATTTTTTTTATTAAAATAGGCATTTGTAAGGACGAAGGATTGGCGTTAACGAAAATGATAAAGCTTATGACAGTAAATGCGTTTGGAAGCCAACCGGTACCTTAGTCACATCGACCACCGAACCCTCTTCCAGAAGGAATAACCAATAGCCCAGAAGACTTGAGCTACAGGAATAATATCGGAACCGAAATGCATATCTTCAGCGCTTCTCGATATTTAGGAATGAGTTCTGATAAAAAGTTACTATTCCTCAAATCCAAGTACTACCGATAGTCGCCATCCATGTATTCAACAGTTTAACGTGTTTCGATAGATCAAATTATGGGAGTGGGTGATCCGGTTATGGGCCATGAGAAATCCATGCGTCAACATTGAATGTCCAATGCGAAGACGGGTAACAACCACCTTTTCCCTACGACTTACACGTATTGGACTACCCCCCAAAGGACGAACTGTATTTTCAATTATCCTCAATTTGTTATTGCCCAAGGCTACCCATTCATTTTCCCAAAGCGAATGCAATAGATGTTTCGTTTTGCAAATAAAATCTGAACAAATAACACGGTGCGTGCTTGGCGGCAGCAGAGTAGCTTCCTTTGCCGCAATATCCGCTCTAGTGTTCCCAATTATCCCACTGTGACCAGGTACCCAGCAAAATGTTGTTTTTACACCTCGTAGTTCAAGCCTATAGATGGAGCACAAGATATCTTGAACCAGAGGGTTTATTGAATAACCTGCAGTCCTGTATAGCCTGCAGCGCACTTTTAGAATCGCAACACACTACATAATGCAAGAAATCGGATTCAACGGAGGAGTTCAGAGCTTTAAGGATGGCGAATAGTTCGGCAGTAAAAAACCGCACTGCAGCGCCCAACAACCGTTACACTTTCCTCTTGTTCCACATTAGTTAACAACTTTTCGTGTTCCCTTGCCAGTGGCAATTTTAGGCGGTGTAATGGAATACCACTTTCATCCATATCTAAATTAGTTAAGCTGAGCTCTACCCTATACACTTCTCCGTGTCTAGAAAGAGTTATCTGTATTCAAAGAAATTCCATAGAAGATTAGACTTTGCTGTTTGTTTTTCTTTAACCAAAAATATTACATTTTTTAAATAAATTACAACAAAATATTTTATTCTGAAATTTCGTTCATTTTTTCTTTTACCTATTTTGTTAAGAACATAACACTGAATTTTACTTTGATATTCGAATTAGATTTTAAGGTATGTACCACCATAACTAACTATTCCTCCTTAGCCAAGTCCTGGATCCGTGTAACAAAAATGAAAAATTGTAGGTACTATGCAAATCTTGTCTTGTCTAATTTTAATTTGTTCTATGAACAAAAATCAAGCAGGTTTTCATTAAATGTTTTCTAATACTTTATTGTTTTTGTAATCAGCCAAATGTTGTTTTGAACAGTCACTCTGCAGTACAAACATTATCTAATTCAAACTACCTTTGGTTCGAATACATGTTATTCGGTTCCATATTGCTAACAAAATACTCATAAAAGTAACAAAAACAATATACGCATTGACACCTGTTTACACTAAACTGCTTGGTTCCATGTGATGGAAACCGGTCGCCACCATTGGGCCGACGACAGGCTTTTGTTTTTCAAATAATTAATTAACAGTGAATATTTATGACTCCTGAGCCTGCTATATATAATGAAACGCAGACGATAATGTTCAAGTTACACTGAAAATAAAATATATATTACAATTTTCGAGGATTTTATTAAAGATTTTCTTCAAGTGGGCTCATTAATTTACCTCACCCTATATTTAAGCTACCTAAAGAGAAAGTAAAACAATTGCTTATACTTAATTTTTTCCATATTGCAGACGTTTTGTCAAGTACTTGGGTCTTTCATTGTAACGGCTTATGTTAACCCATGGTTCTTGGTTCCCATTGTAATACTTGCAACCGCCAGCCTTTATTTAAGGCAGTTATTTATTCACACGTCAAAAAATCTCAAGAGAATTGAAGGAGTGGGTAAGTGTTTTATTGTTATTTAGTACTTTTTAAGGCAGAAAATTTGTGATGTTTATTACGCTGCACAACAATACCCTTAGCTATTCCTGATGTCTGCCTGTTTATTCAGTCATCCGTCACGCCAACGAATGGCGGTTAATAGAGACAACTGTTTTTTTAATGTTAAAATTTTCTGAAAACATTAACTTAGCATTGTAAAATTTCAAAAAAATGTAAGAAAAATTAACTTATTTTTAGATTTCGGACAGCTGCCAGTTATGATTTTTTTTTAATGAAAAACCTGAAAGGATATTATCACCTAATTATACTTTGGCATTAAGGTCTTCAACTATATTCACGCAAGTTATTAAAACTCTGTTGATAACTAAATAGTGTATAGACTTATAATTACAAGTTAAAAATTAACTATTAATTGTGGAAAAGCAAAGGCTGCAAAGAAGTCCAGGAAAACAAATGAAATCAGAACTTTGACTAAAAAACTAAAATTAACTGAATAAAAGTAAGAGATAAAAAACAATGCATCAACAATAAAACTAAAATTGACTGAATAAGAGATAAGTATAAAATAAGTAAGAGATAAAAACTAGACAATACATCAACAATAAAATTAAAATAACTGAATAAAAGTAAGAAATAAAAACTAGACAATACATCAACAATAAAATTAAAATAACTGAATAAAAGTAAAAGATAAAAACTAGACAATACATCAACAATAAAATTAAAATTAAACTACAACTATTTAAATACGAACACAATTCTGAAAAAAAACTAAATTTCTCTGAATAAACCCAAGTGATGCATGATGGTCCCTTCACACTGACCAATAGAAATTAGATTAAAACATAGCTGTAAATGTAAAATTTGACTCGTTTTCTTTAACTGGTAATGTATTTTCATACAGCACGCAGTCCAGTTTATAGTCATTTGAATGCAACGCTACAAGGACTGACCACCATCAGGGCTAACAAGGCGCAATCACAGCTGATCAAAGAATTTAGCGAACATCAGGTACTGTGTTCATTCGCACATCATGCAGGTACACAGTAGAGTTTGATTTTAATTTTAAGTCGAATTACCGCTAGAAAACGATCTATTGAAGTGGCCATCATTACATCTTCATTAAGCCGGGATGATGTTGCGAGCACAGATAATGAAATATAGAACAAACTTTGAAGTATCGTTAAAAATAAATTTAGTTATCTACAGTTGAACTGTTTTTTTAAGGCCACAAAAACTGATTTTTGTAAAAGATTTTTTTTTTGTGAAAAGCACGTGAAGTCTGTCTAGAAAATATCTGTTACACAGAGGGGAAACAAAACTAGACACTGTTAAGGCTAACTTAAAACTAAAACTAAAACAGTTTAAAGATCAGAACCGGCTCTCATTTTAAGGTCCGGGATCTGAAATACACTACGGAGGCCACTCAAATAGCTCATTTTGCACAATAAAGTAGCACAGCTTAGTTTATATTTTGGAAATAACACTAGTATATATCATTATTTATTTTGCAGGACAGACACACGGGTTCCCTGTTCCTGTTTTTCAATGCAACCAGTGCATTTTCCTTTTCACTAGGTATGATGAGCAGTGCATTCAACACCATCATAATACTCAGCTTCCTCTTCTTCCATGACAGTAAGTCCTAGAGGGTAACTTTTTGCAAATATCTCGCTCGAAAATTCAAGTATGCTTGTTATTACCTAATTGTGAAACAAAAACCATGGCATAAAGATTCTTCTTTTTTATAATCAGGTGAGAGAAGCTAACAAAAAGATTTTCGTTACTGAACCAAAAATTAAAATCATGTATCATACTCTCTCTTTATATTTTAATTAATTTGTTTGATGACACGATTTTTATTTTTAAATGTTTTGTAATGTATGACCCACAATCTAGTATCACAACATTTATAAATACTATGTAGGAATTTCATTAAACAATATTTTATAAAAATTAAATTAACGATTCATTTCATATATTTACATCGGTCAAACTTCTTCGTAGTTTCCGTAGTGTAGTAGTCATCACACGCGCAAGGTCCCAGAACGGAAACACAGGAAATGTTAATTATCGCACCACTCAAATTCCAACGTCACAACGAGGCCTAAAAAACGATACATGTTAAAAAGATCACCAATTTCTAAATAGCACGAATAGCTTTGTAAAACATCCCTCTGACAAAATTAAGTTCTGTCTAACCAAAACAAAATAACGGTAAAAATGTTATTTTTGTT
This sequence comes from Callitettix versicolor, assembly GCA_022606455.1. Classification (NCBI taxonomy): domain Eukaryota; kingdom Metazoa; phylum Arthropoda; class Insecta; order Hemiptera; family Cercopidae; genus Callitettix; species Callitettix versicolor. The sequence goes on along the minus strand of CM040186.1, from coordinate 41,724,251 downwards.
TACAATCTAGGCTAGCCAAAATAAACACATCCAGTTAGCACGGATATTACAGAATACATATCCTTTTTTCTCAAATACTCCCACCAGCACTCATAGACCCGTTCGACGAAGCCAAACGAAGCTTCTTTGATAGTATTTTAAAGGTATCCATAATGCTTTCTGTCAGGCGCTTTGTGGACGAGAATCGCACAGCTGATAGTACCGTAATATCAATAACCCAGGGAACTCGTACTAAGGCGAGTTGTTAATTTGAAGGAACCGATATACATGCCTTCACACTCTCTCAAACTTAGGGGTTCCTCACGGCTCCAACTTCCCACAGTGTCATCTTGTCAGGCACAATCGAGGTGGCCGGTTCCAAAACTTGCACTACTAGAGCTAAGCTACACAACAGGATCCACGTACTTGGCTCCGACAAAGGTAGCCAAGCAGTACCACTCCCAGACAAGCGTAGATACGAATCCTGCGATTTATTTTTTTTCCAAAAAGGTAGTCACATCCGAAAAGAATTGTCAGGACCGTGTCAATTGGATGCCAAAAGAAGGGATGTTACAAAACACAAAGCCTAATATGTAAATATAAGTGTAAGTGCACAAGTGTATGAATGTGTTAGTGTAATATGTTGTTTGACTGGAGTGCCATGAGGAATGCCAACCTCCACTTAATAAGTGCAGGTCTGCATCTCCACTGCGGTCATAAAAATTAAATGTTTATTTAAGAAATAATAATACAAGTTTTTCTTTTGATAATAAGGATAATCACAAATCATTTATGCATTTTCATAAACAGGTTTATAAATTTTAGTTAAATCGAAATAGATGTGGTTGCCAGTTTAAACAAACTTTATAACTGAAATGTTACAGATTCCTATGGCTCAAATGTGGGCCTGACCATAACACAAATCATGAGTATTAATTTGTATATGCAATGGGGCATGCGCATGACAACCGAAGTGACCAATCAGATGACTTCTTGTGAACGATTAATCGAGTACACCAAATTTGAACCAGAAGAAAATACAGGTAGTGCTTTCGTTACAGTTTATTTTAGTAATGCGATGGATAATTCTTTAAAATGTTAAATGATATTTTTACGTATTTGAAACAAATATAAAAGTGAATCCTATGCAAATTATCGCTGCGCGCACTGCCTTGCTGACGTGACGTGATGGAAGCAGATTTCAAAAAAAAATTGGATAAACTTTTTGAAAATTTTATTAATATATGCATTAAAATATGCAAACAATATGTCAAACTCTCTAGTTGCGCTGAAAACAAACCGCGGCCTTTATAAGCCGATTGTAATACCGATTACGATGGAAAATTTTGATTTCCAAGAAAATGTTGCAGTATCGAACCTTCTACCTTAAAGTGCGCAAGTTCTAAAATGCAATACACAGACAAAAAATATTATGCATATATAATATTTTGTGCACAACTTACAATATTATTTTTGTATTGTTTAATTTACGGTTTTGACTTCATTGATAATGGAAACTTACTTTTTGGATACCCTAAGTACTTAACAAACGTGTTAAATCACAATTGATTACAACGATCCCTTGTAATTGATTGTTTTCTCGTAGTAAAACTCATAAATACGCAATGTATTTAAAAATTAACTACATACTAATATAATAAACATAACAAAAAGTACCCATATCGTTGTAAGGCTATAAATTGGCTTTTACAACATTATCAACAATAAATGACACACATTTACGAAATATAAAAAAAGAACACGATTCGTTGAAAGGTTTTTAAATGGCTCTTCAATAATAACTGGGAATAAATCATTAAAAAACTAAAATATATATTTACCTCATACTAGTTAACAAGAATATATCTTAACTTCTAGAATGTGTAAGAAATTAAAAGATAACAGTAATGTAATGAAAATTTTATTAAAAATATAAAATTATTTTTGAAAAAAGTATTATCAAAGCGGCTGCTTCTGTACGAAATCAGTAGTTTATGTGTATATTACCCCACCCAACCACGCATCACTAAAGCATAGCATATTAGATGTTATGTTTTTTACAGTAGACATGTTTATAAATATATTTACAATTACAGAAAACAAACACAGCTTGTCGGAAACATGGCCGACTCATGGCCAAATAGAGATGCGTCACGTTTACGCTAAATACACGCCAGACGATCCATTTGTCATTAAAGATTTAAGCCTGACAATCCTGCCAAAAGAAAAGGTTAGTATGTTACTTTCTGTAATTACCGTATCACAATAAAATGTTATTTGTAATTTGACCAGCCAGGGAAGCCAAATAAAACAATCTGTTCGCAGAGCAAAATTATCTAAAACAATTACGAATATATTTCACTTATTCATTTTGAAATTTCTAAAGCTAAACTATTAGTTACATGTTACATTTACTATAATATATATTGAAAATTTGAAGACAAGAAAATAAAAATTTGAATTAGTACTACCTGAATTTTATCGATCACCTGAATCGAAGAGATATTCTGAAATTTAGTACTTTAGTTTGTCCTTTATCGATGAACTTTTGAAATAGATATTCGACGAAAGCAACAAATTCTTTGAAGAATTTTTTCCCAGCGAGAAACCAATACGAAAAAATAAATTAAGACAATTACCTAAGAAATCCAAATAGGTGGTCGTGGAATGATATAATCAATAGAATTTAATTAGAGTAATAGAATTTAAAGCGATCTTAGGTGTTCATAGGTAGTTACATAATAAAATTTCAAAATATTTTTTCTCACTTTTTAATTTCTTTCTTTCACTTCGTACAGTGACGAAGTAACTGAATATTTTTACTAGTTTCGGGTTCTGTGTAATCAATAATAATACACGAAAAGTAAGACACCTGCAAAGAATGAAACCCTCTATGCATAATGTACAGCACGTAACATTCCTGGATAGCTTTCCTAAACTGAGTCTGTAAATACCAGATAATCTATAGCTTAGTGGTAGGAATAATATTAATTAAAAAAAGTAAAGACTTAATTTTTGTTAATTAATGCTTTCGGCGAAAAGCACATGAAGGCTATCATCGCCGTCCAGCAAAATTTCCTACATTGTGGATTGGAGGGGGGGAACTAAAACTAAACATTATTAATACTATACTAAACCAATACTAAAACTATAACACTATTCAAACAAAAACTAAATAGCATTAAAAATATATATATATACATATTTACACTGTTATGCTGTTCAACAATACCATAGCTAGAGTAATTCAAATACATTTATACGACGTAAAAAATTCAGAACTCGGTCATTGACCGTTGAATCATCTTTTAAAATTGCTTCCATAGAGGAATCCAATCCACACATTTGACGCATGCTTTTGAAACCATCACAATCCAGAAGTAAATGTTTGATTGTGATATCACCACAAAACTGACATGTAGGTGGGTCCCCACAAGCCATGAGAAATCCATGCGTCAACATTGAATGTCCAATGCGAAGACGGGTAACAACCACCTCTTCCCTACGACTATCACGTATTGATGACCCCCAAGGACGAACAGTATTCTTAATTACCCTCAATTGCCCAAAGATACCCATTCATTTTGCCAAAGCGAATGCAGAAGATGTTTCGCTTCGCAAATAAAATCTGAACAAATAACACGTTGCGTGCTTGGCGGCAGCAGAGTAGCTTCCTTTGCCGCAATATCCGCTCTAGTGTTCCCAATTATACCACTGTGACCAGGTACCCAGCAAAATGTTGTTTTTACACCTCGTAGTTCAAGCCTATAGATGGAGCACAAGATATCTTGAACAAGAGGGTTTATTGAATACATATCTTGTATAGCCTGCAGTGCAATACAGTTTAGATGGTAACGAGATATCAGATCTCACATATCCGAGCGTCGTGTGCAATAATCAAATATGTTTTAGGATTTGAACGTTGAATGTGACTTAATCACGGTTAATCTTGGTCGGATAATCACTGTTCTTGCAGATCGGAATTGTTGGGCGCACCGGAGCCGGCAAGAGCTCTCTGATTGGTGCACTCTTTCGGCTCATATGCTTAGAAGGACTAATCAGTATAGACGGTGTGGACATCGAAACACTTACTTTGGAAGAACTACGGTTGAAAATCTCCATCATTCCTCAGGATCCGATCTTGTTTTCTGGAACTTTGCGCCGAAATCTGGACCCGTTTGATCAGTACCCCGACGATCTGTTGTGGTCCGCTTTGAAAGAGGTGAGTAAAACTTCAGCCTGGAAAATATCAATAATTCAAATAAACGTTACAAAAGATGAAAAGCTTTAATTCCAAAACTGTACTCAAGTAAATCGAGAATAAACACTGACGAAATGATTTCTCAGAAGTGATTCTTTTAACTTGTATAAAATTAAGTCAGTTTCAGCAGTTTTTCTGTGTAAGGACTGACCAACAGAAAACTGTAAGTATATAAGTAGAATACAAGCAGCAGAGATTAATGTGCAGCATTAAATGAGTCATACGTGTCAGTGGAGGGGACTTGAATTCTTGCGTTTAGCCCTCGGCGTGAATTCAAAACAGAGCCTAGTAGTGTTAAAAATCATTAATAATTGTGTAGTATTACATAAGGGTGTCGTCAGGGACGTCTAACCCCTCGCTGCATCTTTCTGCGGTATCAGGACTTGAACTGCAAATTACAGATATGGGACGTAGCGTTGAGTGATGAACTAGATTTTTTTTCAAACCGATACGCGTGCATTTTTACGCTAAAAATTATCGACAATTTTTAATCAATTTTTTCCGACAAAAAACCATTGAAGTTATCATCGCCGAGGCGTGATATTGAAATTTTCAAAAACACTTAATCAGAACAAATAAAAATTAAACGTACTACAAAAATAACTAGACTAATAACAATAATTAAAACAAATTATATTTACAACTATATTTCCCTAAAACTAGTTAACAATTAAATATAAATGAGAAACAACACAATGTATACAATTAATTGTAAGGTTGTAAATTGGCCTTACATTTATTTAAAAATAAATAAAATAATAAATAAATATATATATTATATTAATTACGGCTTTTGGCGAAAAGCACATGAAGGCTAACATCGCCGTCCAGCAAAATATAGATGGAGGGAAAACTAAAGCCAATCATTGTTTAAATAAAATAAATAATTAAATACATTATTAAACTAAATAACACGAAAAACAAAGCAAACAATAGTAAATTAAAATAAATAAATAATCAATCATATACAACTTGTTGCAAAGCTGTAAAGAGGTTCTGCAACATTATTTTAATTAAATTTTATGAAACAAATCCAGACTATAAGGAAATTTCATAGCCAGGTCAATGGCCGAGACACTATTTCCCAGCATCGTCTGCAAACAATTTCTCACACCACATACCGTCGCGTATTTTGAAAACCATCACATTCTAGCAATAAATGTCTACCACGCGTGGTCCCAGCGTTCCATCAGAAATCCATGCGTTAACGTGGAGTGAATGCGAAGGCGGGTAACCATAACCTCTTCTCTACGACTTGCACGTATTGACGACCCCCAAGGACGAACAGTATCTTCTATTACTCTCAATTCGTTACTGTTTGTAGCTGCCCATTAATTTTCCCACTGTAGAAGAATTACATGTTTAACATGATCAAGAGAGTCCGGCAAAATCACACGTTGCATGTATGACGGGTTGCTTCCTTTGCCGAATTATCCGTTGCAGTGTTTCCAGCTATTCAATAAACAGTGACCAGGAATCCAGAAAAATGATACTCTAGCACCCCGTAGTTCAAGTCTATGGTTGGAGGACAAAATATTTTGAACCACATGGTTATTTTTAAACAGTTATTGAATCTTATAAATAAAATAACAATAACACTATTGAAAAAAATATCTTTGTCCTATGTGCGTATAACCGACAAATGCAATTGGTAAAATCATAAATTTTCCCGTCCACTTTGCGCAGGTTGAAATGAAAGACTTCACAAGTGACATGGAAGGTTTCTCTTTGGACATGAAAGTGATGGAGGGAGGCTCCAACTTCAGCGTGGGACAAAGACAACTAATCTGTCTGGCGAGAGCGATACTTCGCAATAACAAGATATTAGTGTTAGACGAGGCGACCGCTAACGTCGATCCACAGTAAGTTGTAGCATCACTGTCCAATACTTTTTTTTATGAATGAATATTCATTGATTAGTTTTATGAAGGAACGCGAGGGAAGTGTTTCGCTCCACGCGAGGTGATGAATACCGCTTTTCCAGGTATAAATAACTTTAAAACGAAAATTATTACTGAGTTGGCACAATAAAGGAGCATAATGACGAAGTGGTAAGAAATTTCGTTCTACTCGTTCTTACTCAATGACGTGTCTATTGCGTAAACACTAATGTTTGATTGTAAAATTGCAAAAAACTGGAAAAATGGAAATTTAAGCACTTACGTCTCTATAATCTATATTAATTAATTAATTTTGATCAACGGTGACACATTTATTTTTTTAATTATGGCTTTTGGCGAAAAGCACATGAAGGCTATTATCGCCTCCCGAAATGTAAGTGTGAGTGTACAGTGTTACAAGTCGTAAATGCAGTGTTGTAGCTAGTCTCAATGTGTTTTTCGCCTTAAAATAACAAAAAAATCCAAGTAAGTCAGTGATTGAGTTTCGTATTTGTATACGGAGTGTTTACAAAAATCGTCAAACAAAAATCGGGATATAATTGTACACGCAAAACTAACCTTGGAGGGTCGTCAATACGTGTAAGTCGTGGTGGTTACCCTCCGTATTGGTCATTCAATTTTAACGGATTTCTCATGGAACACGGGGACCCACCTATGACGTTTTCTGGTGATATAACAAAACATTTTCTTCTGGACTGTGATGGTTTCAAAAGCATGCGTCAATTGTGGGGAGTGGGTGTCTCTATGGCGGCAATTTTAAAGGACGATTCGTCTGTTATTGACCGAGTTCTAAATTGTTTACGTTGTATAAATGTATTTGATTATATATATATATATTTATATATATATATATATATATATATATATATATATATATATATATATATATATATATATATATATATATATAGTAAGGCGAAAAACACAATAAGGCCATTATGGCCTCTTTAAATGTGTGAGTGTAAAGTGTTAAAGTTGTAAGTGTAAGACTCGGGTACCGCGAGGGACCAGCGAGGTGCAGCCAGTCTACACCACCCCAGCGGGAATGACCTACTTGGATTCATCGATAGCAATCAAACAGTAATTTTAGAAATTTTAACTCCTTTAAAATTAACGAAAAATGGAATTTCTCTGAACGTTATCAATAAAAATATTTACAATTTCATAAAATCGGCTAATTATATTTTGCTAAAACACGTAGAATTGAAACTTAAATCACTAAATCGTAAAAAAAATCATAAATTTATCTGAAAATACAAAAATAAATTAAGAACCTTGTCGGACTTTACGAATAACAACCGAACAGAAATTTTTGTGATAAGTAATCCTTGCGTTTTGTTTTGGGTGAATACACTGCTCCATTGAGTACTTTGTAAATGATACATTACACGCAAGAAAGTTTATGCAGTGTTTTCGCATCGTTTGTAAAACTTTGTAAAATTCTACTTGTTAAATCATTCCTTGTCTGTAACAAATTCATTGTCAGATACTGTAAACAGTGGACAAGTAGCAAGTAGTCTGGGACTTGAGAATAAGGGGCTGGGTAGGCAATTTAGTTGCACGAGATATATAACCTATAAGGGTATGTTTTTTTATTTATTGACGCGTTTCACATTACCACCATCATCAAAACGTATTGCTGTATTGTAAGTTGCAACACAACAATACGTTTTGATAATGAAAGTATTACGGAAGATATTAACAAAATAACAACCCCCCCCCATTAAAAAATAAAGAGGATTATGTTAACAATTTCAATTATGTTTTACATTTTTCCACAGAACTGACGCACTGATCCAAAAGACTATCAGGAGAAAATTTGCCGACCAGACAGTACTTACAATAGCCCACAGACTGAATACAATCATGGATTCCGATAAAGTGCTAGTGATGGACGCGGGCAGCTTAGTGGTGGGTATAATTTGCATTGCGTCCTTGAAGAATCAAAATGCGGTTAGCTGTAGAAAGATGTTTCTACGCATATGTTTTTGGAATTGCTTCTCTTTATTTTAACCCAAAATAATACTTTGTGAATAATGTTCGCGTATTACAAAAACAACCTGTATATTTTTTTTTTAAAGAGCAAAATCATTTTTTCGTCGGCGAAAAACCAAGAAAGTCATTACCGCCGTGGCACGAAGTTGAACTTAAAAAACTAATAATTTCGACGTACTACATATAAAAAAACAAGATAAAAATAAAAAATATATAAATATTTACCTAAAACAGTTACCATTAAGATATAAATTAAAAATGACAAAACACACAATTTATTCTAAAGCTGTATATTGACAGTACAGCTTTATTTTTATAATAAAAATAAATTACTAAAACATAAACATCTTTTAAAAAAATAATTAATAAAATGAAATTTATTGCAGGGCTGTAAAGGTTCACACAACAATTATACTAATTACATGTTATTAAAAAAATCAGTAAAGTGACCTTAAAACAACAATAGAACAAAAGAAAAAAACATGCATTAACTAAAACTATTAAATAAGAAAAAATATTTTAAATAAAATATAAAACAATGTAAACAACAGCGGCTATTCAAATTAAATTTTATTAACAAAATTTCCGGATGATGGCCGAAGCCTATCAATCCTCCCAACATCGCCTGACAACAATTACGCGATTTAACAGACCTTTAGCGATTTTGTTTGAAGATTCCATATTTTAATTTGACGAGCGATTCATGACCGAAGATTTTTCGAATAAGTGGCACAGGGTGCACCCAAGCATAACCAGTAGCTCAGGAGACTCGAACTAAAGCGACATCTCCAATACCGCGGAGTCGAAATACATGTCTTCAGCACTCCACGATAATTAGGATTAGGTTCCGATACGATGTTACGGTTCCCTAAACCCAAGTAACACTGATATCCGCTTTCCATATACTCACAGATCTTAAACACATACTTCGACAGACTCAGCTATGGGCTCCAACACCCATAACTCAACATTCATGTGCTTGCCAGGCGCCTATAGGCTGTTCGGTAACAGAACCTGTCCCATCAGAGGTTCTCGGCAGTGCTATGCACACATCAGAGTCCACATATTTGGCCCTGCCAAAGGAAACCAAGCAGTATCGCCTCTCCCAAACATAACGGAACAAGAACAGCTTAAATGTAAGTGAGAGTGTACAGTGTTCAAGTCGTAAGTGTAGTGTGTAAGTGTAAGTGTGTGTTAGTTTCGACGTGTCTAAATCCTCTCAATAGGTGCAGCTAGATTCTACTACGCCCTGCGGAGGCGTAAGCAAGACGTGACCAACGCAAAGACGTGTAACCATAATCTTTTCCCTACGACATACACCTCAATTTGTTGTTATCCATAGCGTCCCCCACTTATTCTCCCAATGCAAGAGAAATAAATGCTTTGACCTACTTACAAAATCCTATAAAAAATAACAAGCTGCCGGTAGCAAAATTGTCGCCCAATATCCGCTCTGGTGTTCCCAGCTATCCCACAGTGACCCCGTACCCAGCAAAATGTTACTCGAAAGGAAACTAAATCTGAAGACTGTTAACGATAAACTAAAACTTAATTGTTTAAAACACTAAAACTAAATGACACTATTGAAATATATAAACTTATTCAAAATTATAGCAGAAATAAAGAGTGAAAAAAGAAAACAAATAAAATATAGAACAAAGAGGGTAACAAAAATAATAAAAAAGGTTTAACTAAGGCTTTGTTACAAAAGAAAAGTTCAAGACAACGTACAGAGCACAGAATGTACTTGAACCAGAGCGTTAACCAAATACACATCCTGGATAGCCTGGTATGCACTTTTCGAATCAAGAAGTGTGTATTAATAATTTCTCAATAAATTTTCAATTTTTTTTAACACTAATATATAATTTTGTTTGTTTCTTTTGTACAGGAGTTCGATCATCCTTACAAGCTATTGTCCAACCCTCAAGGACACTTCTTTGAATTGGTTAAACAAACCGGAAAATCTATGACTGCACACTTAATAGACTTGGCGAAAGATGTAAGAGAATTGAAAAAATAGATTATCAAACAGTTAAACATGTACTATGGTAACAATGTAAATAATTATCTTAAAATTTTGAAGGATGAGTCAGTAAAAGCCCAGGATGTTATGCGTACATTGAAGGATATTAAACTATTTCGCGGATATTTGTGAAATTGACGTGTTGATCTGTTTTTAACTTTCAATTTTTGACTGTCTCAAAATAAGGGCAACGATGTTCTGATGACTTAAATATATGGTTTTGAGAACTATAAAAAAACTTTCATAGTGTCTCAAGATCGGATTTTTTTTATTTCAAATTGCCGTCATCTACAAAGATTCACAAATGAAAACAGTGCTGGTAGTTTAATGTTTTATTTTGCATTAGTGAGTTCGGTTGAGTTATAATTCTTCGGTAGTATTCAAACTGATGTTTTTTGAGGAAATAAATAAACACAAGAAATTTAGATATTTATTTTTATCATCAACGCTCAAGTTTTTTTAAGTATGCTTCAATTTTTAAAACTAAGGTGTTACAAATGTACATAATACTGAAAACTAAAATATATAAAATGTATAACATTTTTTTAAAAAATACTGAGAAAACACAAACCTTTTCACAGTTCGATCATTTTACCGAAAACCCCAGTTAGGAAGCTACCAAGAATTTTTTTCCAAATTGGTTCACTTTTTTTTAAATTAAAAATATTTATAATTAAATGTATCAAATTTTAAAAAAAATTGATTCGTGAAAAAATTGGCATCTGTAATGAGAAATGAAACCGCCAGTTTTTTCCTATACCGTATTTTTAGGGATATATCGACCGACCCTAGTTTTGTTTATTGATTACAATTGAAGTAAATTGATGGAAATCTTTGGAGCTGATTTCTTAAATTTTCGGCTAAAAAGTTCTTAAATTTTTGTTTTTTTTAACACTATTTCGGTGAAAAATAACTAAAATTAGATAATTTGAAAATCAACTCTAACGATTTTGATTAAATTTCACTCACATTGGGAGAAAAATAAGAAAATTAGGTCTAATTTTTTTTAAATTCATTTATAAAATTTCGGTCATATAATATGTAAACTCACAATTCAAGTTTGTGCATAAATTTTAAAAACATTGTTATAGGATTATTTTCTTTTTAGATTTGTTACATTGTTTTGAATTATGAAACTGAATCCCCCGGGACAGAACAATACGAAGTGAGAACGTTTTTGTGATATTTTTTCATCACTTACTTAGTAAACTTTGTACAATTGTTTTTCCAGAATTACTTCAAGACGATGACTAAATGAACAGAGGACAAACTGCATGCTGGCCATAATGATTCGTCATACTCTGCAGCACATGCAACACTTCTAACACAAGACAATTAGTAGAAATTATTATTATGTATAGTACTTTTTTATGAAGCTATTTTCGAGTTCAAGCTTGTTAACGAAATTGTTCAATATAACGAAATTGTTCAATATATCACTAAAATCGATTTTCGTGCCAAGTTTGAAACAAATCGGACTAAAATTGACCCCTAAAACACACACACTCATAAACAATTTATTTTTATCCAAGCGAAAAACCCCGCCGTAATTTTAACGACCCCTCAAAAAGTCATACGTCAAAGTCGGTGCTCATTTCAAAGCATCGAGTCTGAGTCTAATCACAATGACCGCTCCAAAAGCTCTTTTCCAATGAGATATAATCGCTAACAATCTCACACTAACTTGATAAAAGCTAATTAGCTTCAATAATATTTCATTTTACATGATTTTTTTAAATCACATGTCATCATGATACTAATGAAAATTGAAATTCGCATGCATTTCCAATAACAGAACAACGAAAATAAACCTCAACGGCCGATAAAAGTTCGTACTTTCAACAATCAAATATTTTCGAAAATTTCGACGCTTTTTTATGAAGATTTTAACGCTGACACAGCAAGTGTACTCTAATATATGTAATACTTTATACATGTAAAGTAAAAAATTATATTTTTCAACTAATTGCCGGTAAGTTCGTACTTTCAACAGTGAAATATTTAAGAAGATTTTGACGCTAACTTTATGAGGATTTTAACGCTGACATAGAAATCATGTTAAGAAATTATAATTTTTAACGAATAGGAATGGACGTTATTTTGAAACGGTTGAACACATTTCGCTAAAAAAACTTATTAAACCTAATACCACAATCGATTGCTACGCCAAGTTCGAATAAAATCGGGATCGATTAGCTTACAATCTTTGAAATAAAGTAAAACTAAAAATAAGAACATGAACGTTGGTTGGCGTATGTAAGTTTTTGTATTTTAAACGTAATTATTTAATACATAATTTTAACGTCATTCAATTTTTTTTTGCCGGCAAAAAACCGATGTGGTTATCATCGCCGATACTCAAAAGAGAAAGGTAAAAGAACGAATAAAATAAACAAAAATTTAAGTTTAATAAGAAAATAAACTATAATAACAAAACAAATAAACAGAACAAAACAAAATAACAGTTACAGATATATGACTAAACTAGTTAACAATAATATATCTAAAAACAACATACACACAAATTATTGTTGGGCTGTAAATTGACCCCACAACAGTAACAAGACAAATAAAAGAAATATAAACGTACCTAAAACTAAATAACAAAATCCAAAAAAATGTCATGCAGAAGTTCGGGGCTTATTTCAAAAGTATGGGTCTTTTTCTTGCCATAATGACTGCTCCAAATAGTTCTGCATTCAACAAAAATACGCTATTAGTGACACAATACAATTGCATTAACTACGGCTTCTTAATGCTTCACCAAGGCACTATAACAATCCAACGATAAGGTAATTTATAATCACATCTTTTATATGCTCATACACAGTGAATAGTATTATACTTGCCATTATATTTTATATTATTTCTTAAAATTATACTTTTATATATAAAAATAATCGTGGCAGCTGTCACACTGACATGATAGAAGGGGAAATCCTAAAATTCTTTTCTCACCACCATAATATGCTTGTAGCATTTTGATATTTCAAATTATGTACACTGAAAATACGAAAATGAACCCTCAACGCCGACAAATTATATTTCTTAATTTCAACTGTTTTGAAAATTCAAAACGATAATTTATGCAGTTTTTAACACAGATTACGACGATGAAATCAGATTTTCAAAACTGTGAACAACCCCTCAAAAAGTGATCTGCGGATCAGGATCGATCTCATTTTAAGGTCCCGGGTGTCTTGGGTTTTACCATGATGGCTGGTTAAATAGTTCATTTTTCCAATAGATATTCACTAAAAACTATATTAAGAGGAACAGACACGCAAAACGTAATGTTTTAAATGTAAACAATGTAAATTATATTAATGTAACATAAAAATTACGTTACTAAATATTTGAATACGTTAGTATTTCTGAAACATTTTAAAAACAATATTTTATTTTAGCATTAAATATTCATCTATTGTACTGTTTGTTATTTATTATAATATATAATTTTAGAAAACAAAATCTGTTTCATTGTTAGATTTTTTCAGGAGAAGAACCAACACAACTATCATTGCCGACACGCGAAACTGTAATGTAAAAATACAAAATTTTGTAGATACCGTAAAAAAACAAAATATAACAATTAAAAAACACATAACACTAGATAACATTATTTAAATATATAAACTTAATAAAGAAGGATTAACAGAAATAACAATTTGAAAACAAAACAAATATTTAATTAAATTTTTAAAAAATTTTAAAAATTATTTTCACTTTTATACTGTTCAACAATACCATAGCTAGAGTAATTCAAAAACATTTATTCGACGTACAAAATTAGGAACTCGGCCAATGACCGACGAATCATCTTTTAAAATTGCTTCCATAGAGGAACCCAATCCACACATTTGACGCATGCTTTTGAAGCCATCACAATCCAGAAGAAAACGTATGATTGCGACATCACCACAAAACTGACATGTAGGTGGGTCTCCGCGCACCATGAGAAATCCATGCGTTAACATTGAATGACTAATGCGGAGACGGGTAACCACCACCTCTTCCCTACGACTTGCACGTATTGACGACCGCCAAGGACGAACAGTATTTTTAATTACCCCAAATTTGTTATTGCCCAATGCTACCCACCCATTTTCCCAAAGCGAATGGAATGGATATTTCGCTTGACAAATAAACTCTGAACAAACAACACGTTGCGTGCTTGGCGGCAGCAGAGTAGCTTCCTTTGCCGCAATATCCGCTCTAGTGTTCCCACTGTGACCAGGTACACAGCAAAAGGTTATTTTGACACCTCGTAGTTCAAGCCTACGGATGAAACACAAGATATCTTGAAACAGAGGGTTTATTGAATACATATTCTGTATTTATACAGATACTTTAATTAATGTCTGGTGGCACAAATCTGTGTTTTGCTTTTTTTAAGGATCCAGCGCAGCAGACGTTCATTCACTTGGGAGAATTTCCAAAAGGACATATTAATGGGAGTATGATCCCTGCTATATAGATCAGGCAATATTGACCATTAAAACTTTGTTGCCAGAAGTGGATTACAAAATGTCAAATCTACAACAGTCCAATCGACAGTAGGGGAACTGTCATTTAGAAAACAAAACCAAATTACACCCGATTGCTTCGTCTTCCCCTACAGTGATGATCAGCCACATTAAGTATGATGACCAATAAAATCATCTGTTAGTAAAATTGGTGATGGCAGCTGGGATATTAAATCATACAATTCATTATTTGCAAAATCGGAACTCGGTAGCAAGTAAAGGCAGCAGATGGTAAGTTTGTATGGGACAGTTGTCTGAATGACAACAGCTTGTAACGGTGTTATTACATTAACAGGGACGGATTCGATAGAGTTATGGGCTAGTATGGCTACGCCACCTTTCGCTTCTTCCTCCATGATGAAATCAATCCTGAAAATACAATAACCCCTAAAACTAAACGTGTGAGACTCGCGGTACCCGGCATAAATGTATTCGGGTTTAGATGGTTTCCCGATGGTCAATATTAAAGATGCAGTCGTTTTTTTTTTGAATACAGCTTTTAACGAAAAGCACATAAAGGCTATCATCGCCGTCACGCAAAATGAAGGTATTAAAAAAAATAATTAACAAAATTTACATATATATATAAATAAAACTACAACAAACTATAATAGTAAAAATAAATTAAACAAAATTTAAATAACAGGTATAACTATATCAATAATAAATACTTAAGGACTAAATAACAATTGATAATGAATAAAATTTAATAACAATTCGTAAAAGTATATATAAACATAACAGAAATAAAGTTATTTAGATAAATAAATAAATATTTTTTTTTTTTTATTTAAGGCGAAAAGCACATTAAGGCTATCATCGCCTAAATACAACTACTAAAGAAAAGAAACAACAGAGCGATAAAACTTAACATTACTTACAAACTAGATAACAAGAATAAATAACTTAAAAACAAAACAATATAAAGGTGGACTGTAAAGGGGTCCTAATTAAACAGGAAGATAATAAATATTTTGAAACAATAAAATTTCCTAAAACTAGTTAACAAGAATATAAACTATAAAGAACATATAAATACTAAGGAAAAATTAAATATATTGATATATATGCAAGCGTCTCAGGAAGGCCAAAACGCGATCAATGATCGCCGAATCGTCCCCCAAGATCGCCTGCATACAGTTTCCTAATCCATATATTGAACGCATGGTTCTCAAGCAATCGCAGTCTAACATCAAGTGTTTGACTGTGATGGTTTCTCCACAAAGTTGGCATATAGGTGGCTCCCCGCGTCCCATTAAAAAACCATGTGCCAACAACAAGTGACCAATGCGGAGGCGTGTAACCACAACCTCCTCCCTTCGACTTGTTCTTAGAGACGACCCCCAAGGGCGAACAGTATGTTTAATTACCCTCAATTTGTTATTGTCCAAGGCTGTCCATTCATCTTCCCAACGCATTCGAAGTAATTGTTTTACTTTGGATAGATAGTCTGAACAAAATACACGGTGCGTGCTTGGCGGCAGCATAGTTGCTTCCTTTGCTGCAATATGCGCTCTAGTGTTTCCAATTATCCCGCAGTGTCCTGGTATCCAGCAAAATGTTACTCCAACACCTCGTAGTTCAAGGCTGCGAATACGGCACAAAATATCTTGAACTAGGGGATTTACCGAATACATATCCTGGATAGCCTGGAGTGCACTTTTCGAATCGGAACACACAAGATAATGAGCAGAATTGGATACAACAGTGTTCAAAGCCTTCAAGATAGAAAACAGTTCAGCAGTAAAGACACTACAAATTGAGGGTAATCCATACTTACACGTTTGCCCTAATGTGTAAAATGCACAACCGACATTATCTTCCAGTTTTGATCCATCTGTAAAAATAATTTCACTAGATGGGTTGGAATGTAGAATATGAAGGAACTCCTAACGATACACTACGTCAGGAGTGTTGTATTTTACGTAAGACGATAGTGATAAATCGACTGTCGGCATGGTAATAGTCCACGGAGGAATAAGACATTGGGACCTTACAAACATTGGGGGCAGTTCAATATCTAAGTCATCAAAAATACGGGAAGTTCTAATACCAAGAGGAGCAGTAGCATTCGGTCGAGTTTCATACTGTCGCACCAATTGATTTTTGAAAACTGTATTAAAAGCAGGGTGCCATGGTTTAGATGATAAATGCTAACATAAGTAGCATAAGTAGCTTACAAGCAGTAGCAGCAGCAAATGATTTGCCTTCCACTGGAGATTGGGAAACCTTAAAAACCTTTTTCGCATCTGAAAAAGATAGTTTATCCTTTGCCATTATTGTGAGGATAGCTTTTTCTTCCTTAAATTTAGGGCAGTTGAACGATCTGGCTGGATGATCGCCTCCGCAATTCGAGTACTTGGTGTCATTTGTGCATCCATCACTGCTATAGCCTTTACTTACACACTGGCCACATACCTCCGGCTTTGTACAAGAAGAACTCGTATGTCCGAAGCGCTGATATTTGAAGCAACGTCGAGGGTTCGGGACATATGGTCGCACTGAAAGCCGTTGGTATCCGGCATAAATAAATTCAGGTAGTGTAGGTTTCCCAAAGGTTAGTATCAACGAGGGAGTTGATACCTTCTGCCCATTTATGCTGCGCATTATGCGTGTCACATTAATCACGGACTCCGATGCTAGTTCCGTTTTTATCTCATAAAGGCTTACATGTAAAAGGTTTCTACATGTAATAACCCACTTCGCTGAGTTCAAAGACCTGTGGGGTACCATAGATACCTTGACCAGTTCGAAGAAGGAGGTATTTTCATCAACGAACGACTCTGTTTGTCATTTTTGGTTTCTACTAATAATGTTCCATTCTGTAACTTCTTAGTAGAAGCTACAGAACCTGCTCTACCCGAAATCGCCTTATGTATAAGGAAGGGCAACGTCTTTGACAGATCTGTCCCTTCCTCCTAGTTGCTAAACACTAAAAATTTTGGAGTTGGTAGTTCATAAATTGAAACTACCAACGATTCTACATCATGATTAACTGAACTGGTAGACTCATCAGATACAGTTGAACGATGTCTCTTCATCGAAATTTTGGCGTTTTTTGTTATTTCATCCATAGTTTGTTTTACCGAGCGATTCATGAACGAAGATGTTTCGAACAACTGGCACAGGGTGCACCCAAACGTCACCAGTAGCCCAGGATACTCGAACTAAAGCGAGAATCCCCAATAAATTGGGGGGGGACATCCAAATATCCTGGAGCCGAAATACATGTCTGTCAGCACTCCAGAATATTTTAGGAATGGGTTCCGTTACACAGTTACGGAATTATTTTTTTGATACAGCTTATGGCGAAAAGCACATGACGGCTATCATCGCCGTCCAGCAAAAAGTCCTACATTGGTGGATGGGTGGAAATTAAAACTAAACATTATTAATACTATACTAAACTAACTAATACTAAAACTAAAACTATAACACTATACAAACTAAATCTAGATAGCATTAAAAAAAAAATTATATATACATATTTACACTGTTATGCTGTTCAACAATACCATAGTTAGAGAATGGTTTGCGGTACACAGTTACGGTTCCCCAAACCCAAGTACCACTGGCAGCCGCCCTCTATGAACTCACAGAATGCAACCACTTGTTTCGAGAGACTCAGCTATGGGCTCCAAAACCCATAACTCAACACCCATGTGCTTGCCAGGCGCCTATAGGCTGCTCGGTCCCAGCACTTATCCCATCAGAGGTCCTCGGCAGTGCTAGGCACATATCAGGTTCCACATACTTGAACCCGCCAAACGAAACCAAGCAGTATCGCCACTCCCAGACATAACGGAACAAGTACAGCAAATCCCTAAATGAACGTGTGTGTGTAAGGTGTTTAAATCGTAAGTGTAGTTCTGTAAGTGTAAGTGTGTTTTAGACACGGGTGCCGCGAGGCTCGTCCAGGTCCTCTTATTAGGTGCAGCTAGTCTGCACCCCCCTGCGGGTGTATATGTGTTTGTGTGAGAGAGTGTGTGTGTATATATGTGGTGTGTATGTTGAGTGTATGTGGAGTAAATGAGAGAGAGAGTAGAATGAGCTAAAGGTATGGTGGGATCGCTAAGCCCATCAGCTGCTCACTTCAGCTGCCTAGGCCGGCTCTCTCAAATATATATATATATATATATATATATATATATATATATATATATATATATATATATATATATATATATATATATATATGTTATGTCGTTGGTTCCGATCGATTGGTTTTAAAAAAACTCAAACTTGAATTTTACAAAACCGTTTACTATAATAATTATAATAAATAGGTGTAACTCTTATGCCTAGAGGTAACCTGTTGTACAGTGTTGTTCACACACTGGATCAGACTCAACTAACTAACTTAACAAAAGCTTTGTTACAATGCAATGAGAAAAAGCTGATATAGATATTCTAAGAAATGAACATCTGCTGGATTATATATCGTTTGTTGACATTGTTCATTGTCTTAACTTAAATTACACTATATAACTCCTCCATCCCTAAATAAAACTTCCGGGGGTGGTCGAGTTTTGGGTTGACGTTGGTCTTTTTCCGAAAATCGTTTAAACACAATATAAATAATCCCCAGGAGAAGACTTCCGAAAATAATGATGGTCCAGATGCTGATTTTTGTTGTAATAACTGAATGTTGTTGAATTTTTTATATAGCGTCTAAATTAATTTTTTCTATGTCCAATTTCTTTAGATTAATGGAGAATTCTGGTCGTTGACTGACTTCTAGATGTAATCCAGGGGCATCTAGGAATCGTGGATGACCACCTCTTGTTTCTGATGAATGATACAATTGTTTATTTTGATAAAAAATTGAATCATTGTTGGGACTGATTAAGTAGATACCTTGAAGTGTAGTTGCTGTAGTGTCCTTTGACTCATAAATTTTAAGGTTTCCTTTTGAGGTAAAATTGCCAAATATTGGTTCATTTCAGGAATCCATATTATTATATTTTCAGGAATCTCCAATGCAGTATATTTGTAGCTATCCGTCTTGCCGGATTGTATTATAGATGTTTCGCAATCAAGATTATGATTAGTTATTTGTTCCAATGAGCATAGAGATTTTGAATGAATTTTGTTCTTACAATTACTGTTTAAACCTAAGAGATTCATTACTGTTTAAACCTTACCTAACTTAGATTTAGACATTAACATATATTTTACTCTAGGAATTACAGTTATATATCCTGATTCATATTTGGTTGGTACAGATAACAACTTATAAATATTATAGTCTGTTTCATCTACAATAGGCAATTTCAGCAAATATACTATTTCTTTAGCTCTAATTTTACAACTTACGTCTATTACACTTTCAAATGCCCACATATTTTCTATTTTTGGCTCTAATGGTAATTTATTATTATAGAACTGATGAATTTTCTGTATTTCATTGAACTATTCTTTTGTGGAAATTATACTTGGGTGAAGTATACCTAGTTTACAGAAGGTTAGACTACTCTCTATATCTTGTATTAAACTTTATTTTCTACATAAATTATCTCTAGCTTATCTTTAATTACTCCCTGGAGGAAGAGGAGGGACCTGGAACAGGATTTATAAAAGGATCATTAGATTTTGGAATGTTACTGATTTTCCTTGGTCTTTTAATTTTTGATAGATGGATTTTTTGTTTGGTGTTAGGATGTCTCTCTTTAATTTTGGCAGTTTTTAATTCTGCGTTTACTGAAGTGACTTCTTCTTTATTATATTTGTTTTTAGTTTTATTTTGTTTCTGTACAGTTTTGACATAAACATCAGATGGAATTTCGGGTAATAATTCTCTATTGACATTCCTTTTAGTTAAAATATTTTCCTTTGTATTTTGGTTTGTTTCTCTAATAATCTCATACAATTTTTGTGTCCTTTCTTTGTGGGTGGTAACGTAATCATTCATAACTTGTCTCTCAACGTCAATATCTGAAAGTGAATTTGAATTTATGTGTCCATTTAAAATTTCAAACGGAGTTAATTTCGTTACAGAATGTATACTGTTGTTGTAGGCGATTATTGCATATTTTACTTTATTTTCGATCGTTTCATTTTTAAATTCAGATTGGTTGTTTAATAATCTTATATGTTCTATTAGTGTAGAATGTAATCTTTCTCCCATCCCATTTGATGGTGGATGTTGTGTGCTTTTGAAATGAATTTTTATTTTGTGTAAATCCATCATTTCTTTTACTAACCTGTTATTAAATTCCACGCCGTTATCTGCTACTATAACTTCTGGTATGCTATGATGAGAAAAGAAATCCAAAAATTTGCTGACTATTTCGACAACCTGTGCACCTGCAATACAATACATCTGCGCATAACTAGAGAAGCTATCAACAATGCTTAGAAACTTTTGCTTATCAAGCGTAATACTGTCCACGTGCATTATTGTAGTGGTCTCGTAGCTGTTGGTGTTAAATTCATTTCTAGCTTTAAGGGTATCCTCTCGTACTTTGTTTTTAAGCAAATGTCACAGTTGTTTACAAAATTTTGAATATGATTTTTTATATTTGGCCAATATCTCCTTTTTATTTGTTCGTATGTTTCCTGAATTCCACGATGGTTGGTTTTCCCTACATGATAATTTTTTATGATTTCCTGAACCTCTTCTTTATCGGTTATGTCCACTAATTTTCTGGTGCATTTAATTAACCATAGTTGCGAATTTTTAAAATGTCTGGCTATGCAAGTTGCAAATTTTTCATAAATATCGTTTTCAAAGTATATACTGTATCTTATATTTGGTATTAAATATTGTTTTACAAAATTTACGGCATCATTATCGAAATTATTCTTAGATATCTCTACAATGAATCTTGTTTTACTGTTGTTAAATAATTTTTGTATTTTTGCTTTTTTGGGGTTATAGTTTACAAGAGATATTATGATCTGGTTTTTTCCAAAATTAACGGGTTCATCAAAAATTAGCATTTCAATCACTGTG
Source organism: Callitettix versicolor (assembly GCA_022606455.1). Classification (NCBI taxonomy): domain Eukaryota; kingdom Metazoa; phylum Arthropoda; class Insecta; order Hemiptera; family Cercopidae; genus Callitettix; species Callitettix versicolor. The sequence goes on along the minus strand of CM040186.1, from coordinate 41,702,608 downwards.
TTAACTTCATAATTTGAATGTAACGTTTGGTCGTTATCTTCTGCGTTATCCTCTGCTGCTGCCAAGTCGACTAAGATATCTTCCGTTTCGACTATGTTATCGTCTGCGTTATCTTCTGCTACTGTTTGCTGAATGTTTTGATCGGCCGTTGATAATGAGTTCACTGGACTGGTATCGTTAACGTTTAGTTGTATTCTAGAAAGTGCGTCAGCGTTTTGATTTAACTTGCCCTTTGTATACACTATTTATTTGGTAATCGTATTCTTCTAATTTAAGTCTCCACCGAAGAAGTTTAGAATTTGGTTTTTTGACTGAAAAAAGCCATTGTAAAGGTTTATGGTCCGAATAAATTTTGAATTTTCTTCCGTAGATATAGGGCCGAAAATATTTAGTTGCCCATACTATAGCAAGTAATTCCTTTTCTATCGCCGAATAATTGACTTCGCTATCACTTAATGTTCGACTCGCACAGGCTATAGGTAAATCAGCTCCGTTTTTATTTTGGCTAAGCAATGACCGATCGCAAAATTACTACCATCCGTAGTTAAATTGAATTCCTTTTCAAAATCTGGATATTGCAATAAAGGTTCATTAGATAATATATTCTTGCAAGTTTCAAAACAATTTATATAATTTGGATCGTCTATTTTAATTGTTGCACTTTTTTTCAAACAGTTTGTAAACTTGGCTAAGATCAAAGTGTAGTATCTGTTCTTATCAGCTTAATTGTGTGCCATTGTTGTGCTTCAAGAAAGTGTTAAATCTTAATTGTTGTGCCATTGTTGTGCTTCAAGAAAAAAAAAAAAAAGTTACGGTAGCGTCTGTGGGACTCGAACGGTGGTCGCTGCGTCGGATACTATTGTTTGGTTTTATTGTGTTTACTTTGTCGAGGAGCGGACAATTATTTTATATGTAAACACTATTATTATATCTGTTTGTTTTTTTTTCGAAATGACATCCTGAAACTGATTTTAGCTCTTCTTCTATTTGTACCAATTTTCTTTTTGTTATTTCTTTTAAAATCAAACGAAAACCCGTGCCCACAACGCCTTGTTGATGTTTGGTACTTTTATTTATTTTTGTGACAATTGTTTTAACGATATTTAATTAATTGTTGCGTGTTTATTTATTCTGTTCTTACCAGCTTCATTTTTATTTATTTTTTATTGCGCAGTTTATGCGCGAGCCAGTGTTGCGTCAATAGGAAAAAAGTACGGTGGTGTCTGTGGGGCTCGAACGGTGGTTGCTATGTCCAAGATTCATCTTGTGAAGTGTGTTTACTTTTTCGATATTGCGGACTATTGCATCGTGTAAACACTATTATTTTTTTTTAATCAAACGTAAACCCGTGCCCATGACACCTTGTTGACGTTTGATACTTTCGTCTTATTTTATCTTTGTGATACATGTTGTCCTTTTTTTTATTTATTTTTGTGACAATTGTTTTAACGATATTTAATTAATTGTTGCGTGTTTATTTATTCTGTTCTTACCAGCTTCATTTTTATTTATTTTCTATTGCGCAGTTTATGCGCGAGCCAGTGTTGCGTCAATAGGAAAAAAAAGTTACGGTGGTGTCTGTGGGGCTCGAACGGTGGTTGCTATATCCAAGATTCATCTTGTGAAGTGTGTTTACTTTTTCGATATTGCGGACTATTGCATCGTGTAAACACTATTATTTTTTTTTAATCAAACGTAAACCCGTGCCCATGACACTTGTTGACGTTTGATACTTTCGTCTTATTTTATCTTTGTAATACATGTTTTAGCGATATTTATTTTGTTGTTCCGCGTTTATTTCTTCTGATCGTTTTGTTCTTTTTTTAAATGTTTTATATATATATATATATATATATATATATATATATATATATATATATTTTTATATTTTATTATTATTATTATTATTATTTCTTTTCTTATTGTCGATATGGTTGTGTTCATCGTGGACTATCCTCCGGCGGCGGTCGGTTACGTGTGCACGTCGTGCTATGGTGTTGCGGGTCTGCGTACCTCAGGTGTCTTTAAAAATAATGGTGAGCTTACCAAACACCTAAGTAAGCACCACTCGCCTTGCGAATATCAGTATCGTTGTCGTGTGTGCAGGGCGGTGGATTATCCAAATTTAAAGTTAATGAAGAAGCACCTGAGGGAAGTTCATGTTCTTCATTCGGACGCGCCGGGATTTACTTGTCCTGATAACATTGTACCTGCTGTTGATGGCACCGAGGGGGTCTTTGTCATCGATGAAGCATCATCTCCACCTTCTTGTTCGGTCGCAGGCTGTGTTCATGATTCACCTGGGGGCCTGCATCATATTGCATCTGATGAATTCGTCCCGCCTGAGGAACAGTCGGCATTGAGTCTACCGCCGCCTACGCCTTCGTTAGAGGTCGACGCAGAGCAGTTTCCGCATGGAGCGTCGCCTGCGGAGCTGTTACCATCTCCGGATTCTGCGCGTACAACAGCTGGTGTTAATCCAGTGGAGGTTAGCCTCATGAACGTTTTTAATGTTAGCGATAAGTTAGATGTAGGTGGGGATTGTTTTACTGGGGAGGGTGATGCGATCGATCCGGTATTGGCTGCACGAGCGCAGGCGGGGTACGGAACGATGAGTTACAGGATCCCCTTAACAATATGCTGGAAGCGACCGAGCAGTCCGGTTTGCAATTGGCCAATGAGCAACAGCTGGCGTGGATACGCAGGCTAGGCGAGGCCGATACCTTTAGTTTGTTTGAGAGTGTGGTAGATGAGTGGTTGGTGTCAATATTTACGCAACGTGTTGAATCGGCGGTGTCAGGCGGGATGCGACGGACTGGTGGCCGGCCCAAACGGGCCGTTCGTGGCCGCGAACGCCGGCAGCCTGCGCAGGAAACAAGGTATGACCCGGCCGATGCGGCGCGCATTCAAAAATTGTATCGAGTTAATCGTAGGAAAGCCGTGCGTGAGATCCTCGGGGGCGGAACCTTGTTTTGCTCTGTGGATGGGGGTATTGTTGAAGGTCATTTCAGGAAGTTTTCTCGAAAGGCGAGTACGCCTGGAGAGTTGTCCCCGATTTGGTTGGGGACATGTCTCCGTCTCCTGGGGCGAATGCGGGGTTGGAGGAGCTCACGCGCGAAGTAACGAGTTTCGAAATTATGGATCGCCTGACCAGAATGGCAAACACGGCACCTGGTCCGGATGGAATACCATATAGCGCGATGCAAAAAGCAGATCCTGGATGCGTGGTATTGGCAACAGTAATGAGTCGGTGTATGCTTGAATCTAGAGTGCCAGCATCGTGTAAAGTGTCCAACACGGTCCTCATCCACAAGAGAGGGGATCCGACAGACTTGGACAACTGGAGGCCTTTAACTTTGGCCAGTTGTGTGTCCAAGCTGTACTCGGGAGTGATAGCGGACCGACTGGGAAAATGGGCTGCTACAACCTCTCGTGTTTCTTGGGCCCAGAAGGGTTTTATGGAGCACGAGGGTTGTTACGAACACAACTTTGTTGTGCAGTCGGTAATCGACGACGCGAAACGAAGGGGCAAGCGTGCGATTCTTTCGTGGCTTGACCTTACGAACGCTTTTGGATCTGTGCCCCACGAATACTTGAGAGAAATTCTCAAGCTTCACCAGGTACCGTGCAGGCTCGTAGACGTCATTATGGACATGTATCGGGGAGCCTGCACCAAAATTAGAATTCCGGCGGGCTATACGGGGCCTATTCCCCTGGAGGCCGGGGTTAAGCAAGGAGACCCGCTTAGTCCCATCCTCTTTAACCTGGCAATCGAGCCGCTTGTGAGGGCGGCTCAGCGGTTGGCCCCTACGCATGGGTATAGCCTCTGCGGCCACAACTTTTCGGTGGTTGCATACGCCGATGATTTGGCGTTAATCGCATCTGGTGCTGCCGAGATGCAGGATAGGTTGGACGCCATCGGTGATGTCGCGTCTTGGGCTGGTCTGAAGTTTAAAGCTAGTAAGTGTGCCAGTCTGGACGTTGACTGCCGCGTTCGTCGGGGAGTGGCGCCAACTGTATTTAATATTCATGGACTGCCAATGACGGCCCTGCAAGAAGGAGAAGAATACCGTCACCTGGGTGTCCCCACTGGCTACAAAATCTGCCAGACCCCGGTGGACGGTATTAATTGTATGATTGAGGACCTGCGAGCAGTAGATCGGAGTCTGCTTGCGCCTTGGCAAAAATCGAGACGGTGCGCATGTTCATCTTGCCTCGCGTCGATTTCATCATGAACTAGTCAGTCGAAAAAACTCACGTTGATACACAATGTTAGGAGTGTTGTCTTTCTGGTATGCACACAAGGAGAAATCAAAGGTCGGCATATTGATTTTCCACGGAGGACAAAACAAAAGGACCTTTCAAATATTGGGGTAGTTCAATACGTAAGTCATCAAAAATACGGGAAGTTCTAATACCAAGAGGAGCAGTAGCATTCGGTCGAGTTTCATACTGTCGCAAAAATTGATTTTTGAAAACTGTATTAAAAGCAGGGTGCCATGGTTTAGATGATAGATTGCTTATATAAGTTAACTGTAGTTTCTGTCTCCGTCGAGAGAGGGAAGGTTCCCCAGCATCGGCGAGAATACTCACGACGGGACTTGAACGGAAAGCACCAGAAACAAGGCGGATTGCAGAGTTATGGACGGGATCTAGTTTCTTTAAAATCGATGGTCTAGCAGATGAATAAACAATGCTGCCATAATCAATTCGCGAACGAATTACGGCACGGTAAAACATCAGCATACAGGTCCTATCAGCACCCCATCGAGACCCACTAAGAACCCTCAACATATCGAGGATTTTATTACATCTTAATTTTAAATCACGCACGTGAGGGCTCCACGAGAGCCTTTCGTCGAGTATTAGACCCAAGAATCGAACGGATGGAGAAGTCCGAAGCTGTATACCATCAAGATATAACGACGGAGCCTGGATCTGTCGACGGCGACTGAAAGCAATACACTGAGTTTTAGCAGCGGAGAATTTAAAGCCAGTAGTTCTCGTCCAGGTTTGCAACCTATTTATTACCAGCTGAAGGGTTCTTTCAGCTGTTGCCATGTTTCTGGTACTTACGTAAATAGCAAAATCGTCCACAAAGAGAGAACATCTGACAGGTGACCGTACATTAGAAGTTATGCTATTGATTGCAATAACAAACAGAGTAACACTAAGTACACTCCCCTGTGGAACACCATTCTCTAAGTAGAAGCGATCTTATAGCGTACTACCAAGACGCACCCTAAAATACCTATTACTGAGGTAGTTTTTGATAAAATACAGAATCCTGCCTTGTATACCCCATGATTTTAATGTTTTCAAAATTCCCCTTCTCCAAGCCATGTTGTATGCCTTCTCTAGGTCGAAAAAACAGCTACTAGTGTTTGAGGCAAGAGAAAGGCATTTTGTATTGCAGATTCCAAAGATACCAATTGATCCACAGAACATCGTCCTTGCCTAAAGCCGCACTGGTCTTTGCAAAGTAAATTGTTGGTTTCAAATACCAAACAAGGCGACGATTTACCATTTTTCTACCAGCTTGCAAAGAACGCTAGTAAGAGAAATCGGACGATAGCTACTTGCATCAGTTTTATCTTTACCTGGCTTAAGAATAGGAATTACTATTGCTTCCAACCAAGCGTCAGGAAAGTATGTTCATCGAATATACGATTGTATATCTCGAGGAGGGCAAGCCTACCTGACGTTGGAAGGTTTTTGATCATGGAATATACGAGGTTGTCAGGACCGGGAGCTGTGTCCTTCGTTGAAGACAGTGCAGATTCCAGCTCATGCAGAGTAAACAGACTATTAAGTGGAGAGTCGTCACAAGTACCGATGGTGAACGGCAATGGTTCCATTGCGCTTTTATATTTACAAAAGGCAGCGTTATACGCCGTAGAACAGGAATAGCTAGCAAAAGATGATCCTAATAAATTTACAATATCGGAACACTGAGAAACTAACTCTCCATTCGGCCGTTTAAGACCCATCAACTCCGTGGATGGAACACGGCCAGATATAGAGCGCAGTTTCTTCCAGACGACAGATGTTGGCGTTGTTCTACAGATTGTTCCGATATATTGCGACCAAGATTCCTTTCTACTTTGTCTAAAAATTCTTCGAGCTTTAGCTCTAAGAATTTTGTACCGCTCAAGATTTTCATCTGTCGGGCTTTTGTTGAATATCCGTAGTGCTTTTCGGCGTAGACGCAAAGCCTCCTTACAGTCCTCGTTCCACCAAGGAACAGATGGACGAGGTGGGTTTGCGGATGTTTTAGGGATAACATCCTCGGCTACATTTAAAATCGTACTGGTGAGTTTCTTAACCACTGTGTTAATGCAGTTTACTTCAATGTCTGGAGGTACAAATCTTTTTGCAAATTCTTCCCAATTTGCCTTTTTAAGGATCCAACGCGGCAGGCGTCGTTGCACATGAGGTAAAGTACAAAATGAAATATTAATGGGATTATGGTCACTGCCATACAGATCTGGTAACACCGACCATTCAAACTTTGTTGCCAAAACTGAACTACAAAATGACAAATCGACAACTGTCCATCCGCCAGTAGATGCTGATAAATGAGTCGGGGAACCGTCATTTAGAAGACACAAATCTAAGTTTGACCGTATTCCTTCGATTCGTAATCCCCTTGAGTTACAGGATAAGGAACCCCATGAAGTATGGTGAGCGTTAAAATCACCTGTCAATAAAATCGGTTGTGGCAACTGAGATATTAAATCATATACTTCATGATGTTGGAAATTGTAACTAGGCGGCAAGTAAAGGCAACAGACGGTAACTTTGAATGGAACGGTAATCTGAACGGCAACAGCTTGTAAAGGAGTTATTATATTGACAGATATGGACTGGACAGAGTTGTGAACCAATATGGCTACACCACCTCTGGCTCTTTCCTCAGTGACGAAATCTGCTCTGAAAATAGAATAACCCCTAAAATTGAAGGTGTGGGATTCATGCAAGTGCGTCTCTTGGAGACAAAGTATTAAAGGCGATGAATCTCGCACAAGAACTTTGAGATCTTCCATATGGCTTCTTATCCCATTAATATTCCACTGTACCACATTGTTATTAATTGGAAATGCAGACATTGAAGTAAAATAAATTAATATAGCAGCGGGTTCTGTTCGTTTTTGTCATGTACAACTTTTGATTTATCAGAGTCTACCGACATCGAATCACTACTGTGATTCATGTCGGACTCTGTAGATACATTTGTTTTGGCAGAAGTCGCTTTTGATACGGCTTCAGTTTTAGTTTTAGTTTTTTTAACTTGCTTAGAGGTATTTTTAACTAATTTTTATCCGCATCCTTAGACCCAACTACTGGTGGGTATGTATTTGATTTTTTAAAAGTAAGCAAGTCCAGGAGAAACAGACTTTACTGTCGGTTTTACCACTTGTGACTTAGTTCGGACCATCATTTTTGAAGCAGATGGAACTGCTTCAGGAAGAGTAGGTTTTGAAGATTTAGTCACAAGTGACTTTGGAGCTTCATTTTTAGAGATTTTCGACTGATTTTCTTTAGAAGAGATAGACATAGATTGATCAGATGTACTGGAAGCAGGAGTGGTAACAGTTGAAATTACGGATAACAGCTGAGCTACTTGCTCAGTCAGTGCTTTAACAGTTTTAGTCAGTTCATCGCAATTTCTACATGAGGTCTTGCTACTAGACGCGACCGACGCAAACGACTTACCCTCAATTATTCTGGAACTTTTGAATATTTTTCTAGCTTCTGAAAATGAAACTTTATCCCTTGCCATGATAGTCAAAACTGCTTTCTCGTCCTTATATTTGGGGCAGCTGAAGGAACGAGCCGGATGATCGCCACCACAATTGGAACACTTTGGGTCATCCGTGCAATTGTCACCACCATGGCCATTCGAACCACAATTACCACATATTTCGGGCTTTCTGCATGTAGAACTCACGTGTCCAAACCCCTGACACTTAAAGCATCTTCTCGGGTTAGGAACGTAAGCTCGAACAGAAAGCCTTTGATATCCGGCAAATATATATTCCGGGATTGTGGGTTTACCAAAAGTCAGAATGAGGGAAGCAGTTGGTACTTTTTTTCCATTTTCATTACGCAGAATGCGATAGACATCCGTAACTGACTCTGATGCCAACTCAGACTTTATCTCCTCAAGGTCTAGGTGGAGGAGATCTCTGCATGTTACCACTCCTTTAGCAAAATTCAAGGTTCTGTGGGGCTCCACAGAAACCTTGATCCGATCAAAAAAGGAAGACATCTTTAGGAGTGACAAGCTCTGCTTGTCGCTACTAGTCTGAACTAACAGCGTACCATTTTGTAGCTTCCTAATAGACGCTACAGGACCTACTCTTCCAACGATAGCCTTGTTTATGAGGAAAGGAGACACTTTCGATAGGTCGGACCCTTCCTCAGAATTTCTAAAAACTAAAAATCTAGGAGAAGGGAGCTGAACAACTGCAGCACCCATCTCCTTTTTCTTCCATGTCAATACTCCCACTGCTACTCTCAGACCTGTCCGACGTAGTCGAACGAGGCCTCTTTAACACATTTTTGGCGTTTTGTTTTTTTTGTTCCATGCTTTGTTTTGCCGAGCGATTCATGAATGAAGACTTTCGAACAACTGGCACAGGGTGCACCCAAACGGCCACCAGCAGCCCAGGATACTCGGACTAAAGCGAGAACCCCAATAAAAAAAAAAAAAAAAAAAAAATTAAAAATGAAAAAAAAAAATGGGGACCTCCAGATATCCTGGAGCCGAAATACATGGTCTGTCAGCACTCCAGAATATTTTAGGAATGGGTTCCGGTACATCGTTACGGTTCCCCAAACCCAAGTACCACTGGCAGCCGCTCTCTATGTACTCACAGAATGCAACCATTTGTTTCGATAGACCCAGCTATGGGCTCCGACACCCATAACTCAACATTCATGCGCTTGCCAAGCGCCTATAGGCTGCTCGGTTCCAGAACCTGTCCCATCAGAGGTCCTCGGCAGTGCTAGGCACACATCAGGTTCTACATACTTGGCCCCGCCAAAGGAAACCAAGCAGAATCGCCACTCCCAGACGTAACGGAACAAGCACAGCAAATCCCTAAATGTACGTGTGAGTGTGAAGTGTTTACATCGTAAGTGTAGTGCTGTAAGTGTAAGTGTCTGCTAGACTAGGGTGCCGCGAGGTTCGTCTAGGTCCTCTCAGTAGGTGCAGCTAATCTGCACCCCCCTGCGGGTGTGTATGTGTTTGTGTGAGGGAGTGTGTTTGTGGATGTTGTGTGTTGTGTGTATGTTGAGTAAATGAGTGAGAGTAGAATGAGCTAGAGGTATGGTGGGGTCGCTAAGCCCATCAGCTGCTCACGTCAGCTGCCTCCGCCGGCGCGTCGATTTCATCCTAAGGGGTGCTAGGGTTGAGAAGGGTCCACTCTCCAGACTGGATAAAGAGGTTAGGCGGCTGGCCAAGTCGTGGCTTTATCTGCCACGCAGAGCTAGCGCCAAGGTTGTCTACCTCCACCCTTCGGAGGGTGGATCAGGTCTTCTCCCTTTGTCGGATCAGGTGGACGTTGCGTCGGTGGTGCATGCCTTCCGACTGGTCACCTGTCGGGATCCAGTAGTTAAAGATCTGGCGCGTAAGATCTTGCGCGGTGTAGTTCGCACTCGATCGGGCGTGATCCCACCGAAGAGGAGATTGCCGGATATCTCTCGGGGAGACTCGATGGGATGTACGGCAGAGATGGTGGTGATATAGCTTCGGTCTGGACCGTCGCTAGAAATGCAGCCCGTAGACTGCACCAGCGGGTCGGCGTCTTGTGGCGTTGGAGCGCGGTGTTGAGGGAATATCAAGTAATTGTCCCTGCACCTGATTCTCCTTTAGATCATGTCATGGTCCCGGAGAGCGCCCGCCAGATTCTTATGCGGCGACTGAGAGCGGCCATACGGTCAGGATACCGCAGACGATTGCTGGGGAAGGCGGACCAAGGGAAGGCGGCCGAGGTGTGGACCCAGAGCGATGTCTCGAATCATTTCTTGCGTTCTGGACGGTACACGCGGTTTGCCGACTGGCGGTTCGTTTTCAAAGCCCGCTTAGGTACCGTGCCGCTTAACGGATGCAAACGGTTTGGACAAGGAGACAGACGTTGTAGGCGATGCGGTTATGCGTCTGAGACGTTGCCGCATGTGCTGAATCACTGTCTCAAACAGAGTGCTGCCTTGCAGGGTCGCCATAACGCAGTTTTGGGGCGCTTATCTAAGGCTGTGCCCCGACTGGCCGGAGAGGTGCGCGTGAATAGTACTGTTCCAGGATCGACAAGCGATCTGAGACCGGATCTGTTGGTGGTGAACGAGGTGGAGAATCGAATTTCAATAGTCGATGTCGCTATCCCGTTTGAAAACCGATACCAGTCTCTGGCTGAGGCGCGACGGTCCAAAGAGGACAAATACGCCCAGCTGGCCGAGGAGCTACGCATGAAGGGTTACGAAGTAACCCTAGATGCCCTAGTTGTTGGAGCACTCGGGTCGTGGGACAAAAAGAACGAGGCGGTTATCCGGCGACTGAGGATATCGCCTCGTTATGCGATGATTATGCGACGCCTTATGGTGTCAGACACCATTCGCTGGTCGCGCGACATATACGTGACCCACGTCACTGGTCATCAGCAGTGGAGAATCGAATTTCAATAGTCGATGTCGCTATCCCGTTTGAAAACCGATACCAGTCTCTGGCTGAGGCGCGACGGTCCAAAGAGGACAAATACGCCCAGCTGGCCGAGGAGCTACGCATGAAGGGTTACGAAGTAACCTAGATGCCCTAGTTGTTGGAGCACTCGGGTCGTGGGACAAAAAGAACGAGGCGGTTATCCGGCGACTGAGGATATCGCCTCGTTATGCGATGATTATGCGACGCCTTATGGTGTCAGACACCATTCGCTGGTCGCGCGACATATACGTGACCCACGTCACTGGTCATCAGCAGTGGAGAATCGAATTTCAATAGTCGATGTCGCTATCCCGTTTGAAAACCGATACCAGTCTCTGGCTGAGGCGCGACGGTCCAAAGAGGACAAATACGCCCAGCTGGCCGAGGAGCTACGCATGAAGGGTTACGAAGTAACCCTAGATGCCCTAGTTGTTGGAGCACTCGGGTCGTGGGACAAAAAGAACGAGGCGGTTATCCGGCGACTGAGGATATCGCCTCGTTATGCGATGATTATGCGACGCCTTATGGTGTCAGACACCATTCGCTGGTCGCGCGACATATACGTGACCCACGTCACTGGTCATCAGCAGTGGTAGTCTGCTGGGTCGATCATTATGTTTTTTTTTCTCTTCCCATTTCTTAAATTCTTGAGTATTATTTATTTATTTTTTTTTTTTTTTGGATTGGGTGGGGCATGCACTGACTATTTTTTGTTTACTTCTTTGTATAATTTTTATTACTTTTCTAACATTGTTATATTTTATTGTGTTTATATTTTTGTGAATGTGCTAGGGTGGTCAGTGCATGTTTTTAAATATAATTTTCACACCTTCTTTATATGTGTTAATTAGTTTTTAAGTACTTTGGCTAGACCAGAATGTGCTAATTTTAAGTTTTTTTTTATCTTGTTATCCACCATTATTGCCATTTTATATCAGTGAACTTTGTTTTGTGTAATTTTAACCAGCAGATGAACTATTTGATCTATTGTACCTGATATGACTTTTTTTTTTAGTTCTAAAGACTATGTTATTATCCTGCTGTTATAAACTATTTCTCTATGATTACTGCATATTTGTAAAATATTAATTTAATAAATGGCTTTTAAATCTGTTCTTATCAGCTTAATATCTGATACGCTCTGCATTGCAGGGCCAGTATATTAAACTGATTTTTGGAAAATGACGGAGTGCTAGGGGCTTGCTCCACCTCTGTCACGGGTTGACCCGGTATTGCAGTACCGCCGGGACCGGCCCACTTAATACAGGTTTAGTAATTCCAGCAAAATTTTTAATAAATTTTCTATAGTATCCCAATAGACCTAAAAATCCCTTGTTTGGTGGTTTTTGGAATTGGGTAGTTTTTAATTGCTTTCACTTTATCTGGATTTGGTTTGACACCTTCTGCTGTTACTAGGTGACCTAAATACCCTACTTCTTTTCTAAGAAATTCTGTTTTGTCTAACTGAATTTTAAAATTTGCTTTCCTTATCTGTCAAAAACTTCCCTAAGTCTTTGTATGTGTTCTTGGAGACTAGTCGAATAAATTATGACGTCATCTAAATATACTAAGCATGTTTCATTTTGAATTCCCCTTAAAACATTGTTCATAATTCTCTGAAATGTGGGAGGACTGTTTTTTAGACCAAAAAGAATTCGTAATGTCCGGTTTCTGTCGAAAATGCTGTTTTTTCTATACTGTTTGGGTCCATTTCCACTTGGTGAAATCCTGAAGCTAAGTCCAATGTCCAGAAATATTGAGATCGTCCTAATTTGTCTAAAATGTCTGTTATGTTTGGTAAAGGAAATCGGTCATTAATTGTTTTTGAGTTTAGGCCTCTAAAGTCTATTACTAGTCGAAATTTTTGTTTACCAGAGGCGTCCTGCTTTTTGGGTACAATCCAAACTGGAGAGTTCCACGGGGATTGAGAAGGTTGAATAATTTCCTGATTCAGCATATCATCAATTTGTTTGTTAACTTCGTTTTTATAAATTTCTGGATATCTGTAGTTTTTAGAATATACGGGAACTTCATCTGAGGTTCGAATGATATGTTTTCTTTGATTAGTGAAAGTCAAGTTATTTCCGTCAATATGAAAAATATCTGCGTACTCTTGTACTAATTTAGTAATGGCAATTTTTTCTTCCGAATTCATGTGTTCTACTCTAATTTTTGACAAATCAAAAATATTTTTTCGACTTTTGTAATCAGTCATATTAAAATTAATTCTTTTGTCCAATATTTTTGGTTCATAAATATTGTAATTACTTAGGGGTTCTAATTTAAATCTTTCATTTATAGTCAGTTTAATATTCCTTGTTGTGTTGTTAGTAATGGGACAAAGAGCTTCGCCGTTACGTACTGTTACTAAACATTGAGGAATTTCTAACCCATTTATTTGTTTATATGTTCCTTCACCGTTATTTATACTATTTACCGAAATTTTCATAATTTGACTGGTTCTAGCTTTTACTATGTAACTTGAAATTTGTTGTTTAACAGAGTCTGTTCTTTTTTGTGATACGTCTTCTTCCGTGTTAAAATAATGAATAGGAATCTTCTTACCACACAAGGTTAGCTTATTATTTATAAAATCTAAATGTATTCCCAAATTTTTAATGTTATCCAAACCTAGCAATAGATCAAATTGTTTATGGAAGTCAAACAGGTAAAATTTCATTGCCTTTTTAAATAACAAAGCTAGTTTACAACTGAAGTTTTCTCTTTAAATGCCATGTGCAGTGGTTACTTCAAAGGGTTCCTTAATTATACTTGTTTTAAAACATTCTAGGCCTAATGATTTTCTTACAAAAGATCATGTACTACCTGTGTCGATTAATATTTTAAAGTTAGTTTTCGGATCGTATATAAAAGGTAAGTGATTGTTATCACTCCTCAGATTCATTATCGAAAATCGGTTCCTGAGTTGGTCATCTCTAAAAAATTATTCTCTTCGGATTGTGAGGTTAAGTGGTTATCTTCACAGTCTTCGTCAGTGTAGTTGTAGTCAAAACATTGTTCTTCCGAATTCTCGTCTGTTACAAACATATCTAGATCTGGTATAGTCTGTACAACGCTGTTATTGCTCGTTTCAGTGTTTTGTCCTGTCATTTGAAAAAGTTTAAAATTTTGCCCATGTGTTTGTTTACTAGAAATACTCATAGGAGTAGGTGTATATGTTTTATTTTTGGGTGATACAATAGGTTTTTGATTTCCATTGTTCATAAACGGACTTCGCTGTTGTTGACCGTAGTTAGCAAAGGGCGGTTTATAAAAAGGATTAGGTAGTTGGTATGTTTGTCTAGGAGTTTGGTTAAACTTTGGTTGTTCAACATTTGTCGGTCTGCGTACAAAATTATTTTGACTTTTAGGAACACCTATATGCTTGTTTGGTTGTGAAAACATTTTATTATTTTTAAATTGAAAATCGTTCGTTAGCATGTTAAGTGCCTCACCCAAAGTTGTGGGATTTTTCGTTCTCATAAGAGAACCTAATGGTTCCTGTAGCCCTCTTAATAAAACTCGTAAAGCTAATTTTTGAACGTACTCGCATAGTACCAAATTGTTACCTACTTCTTTATTTACAAAATATGCTATTTGCAGGTTTAACAATTTTTGAATTCTGTCATAGAATTTAAATGGTGATTCATTGACTTCTTGTTTTAGTTCAGCCATTTCGAGATTTAATGTAAAGCAATCTCTTTTGTCTGAATAACAAGATAAAAGTGTTTTCCTTACGTCTAACCAAGCATAACTATTCTAATACTTACAACTAATTCTAAAGCAGATTCTTTTAACTTAGCTAAAATCGTTGACATCAAACATTAATTTTGAAAGTCTTCGGGATTACTAGCTACATAAAATTTAGCAACTATTTTGTCACAAATTGATGTGAATCTACTTAACATTGTAGGTTCTCCAGAATATTCCGGAATCATATCTAGATATTCCTTCTTTAAAACAGGAGTTGCCATTAGTAAAATTTTAATTTAATTATTACTTAAAGTTAAAATGTTATAAATAACTAAGGATAATGTATACAGATTCACAAAGGTTATTCTTCTTTGTATTACTTACAAAATCCAAAACTCTATGCTCTGTGCGCGATGCACTAAACTTTTACACAATTATTTCACTTCACTTCGGTTCGGATGTAGATGTACACTCTACGGTTGCAAATATTCACTTTAACGGTTGGTTGTGTTCAATTTAATAATATAAGCTTATTAAATTAAACGGTTGGTCTTTTGTTCGACACTTCGGTTAATCAGTTGAAACTGAAGAAAAATTATATGCGCTAAGTTTCCCGATGTGTCCTACCGAC
The DNA here is from genome assembly GCA_022606455.1 of Callitettix versicolor. Taxonomy (NCBI): domain Eukaryota; kingdom Metazoa; phylum Arthropoda; class Insecta; order Hemiptera; family Cercopidae; genus Callitettix; species Callitettix versicolor. Next base: position 41,687,582 of record CM040186.1, on the reverse strand, counting down.
TGCGCCAGTTATTTCGTTGGTTCCGATCGATTGGTTTTAAAAACTCAAACTTGAATTTTACAAAACCGTTTATTATAATTATAATAAATAGGTATAACTCTTATGCCTAGAGGTAACCTGTTGTACAGTGTTGTTCACACACTGGATCAGACTCAACTAACTTAACAAAAGCTTTGTTACAATGCAATGAGAAAAAGCTGATATAGCTGTTCTAAGAAATGAACATCTGCAGGATTATATATCGTTCGTTGACATTGTTCATTGTCTTAACTTAAATTACAGTATATAACTTATATATATATATATATACATATATATTTGTTTCGTAATCGTACTTAGCACTATAGGATGTTTTAGAAATAATACAACGTTCGTTATACATATACATTTATTATATCTCAATAATTTAGTTGTTAATAATACATGAATTACTTGTTAATAATACATGTTAATAATACATGTATGTTAATAATACATTTGGTATGTACACATATTATAAAATCTTATATTACCTTAAAACTAACTTTATAATATATACATTTATTATATTTCAATAATTTGTTTGTTAATAATACATGAATTATGGTATGTACAGTTATTATAAAATCTTATATTACCTTAAAACTAACTCTATAACATATACATTTATTATATTTCAATAATTTATTTGTTAATAATACATGAATTATGGTATGTACACATATTATAAAATCTTATATTACCTTAAAACTAACTTTATAATATATACATTTATTATATTTCAATAATTTGTTTGTTAATAATACATGAATTATGGTATGTACAGTTATTATAAAATCTTATATTACCTTAAAACTAACTCTATAACATATACATTTATTATATTTCAATAATTTGTTTGTTAATAATACATGAATTATGGTATGTACAGATATTATAAAATCTTATATTACCTTAAAACTAACTCTATAACATATACATTTATTATATTTCAATAATTTGTTTGTTAATAATACATGAATTATGGTATGTACAGATATTATAAAATCTTATATTACCTTAAAACTAACTCTATAACATATACATTTATTATATTTCAATAATTTATTTGTTAATAATACATGAATTATGGTATGTACACATATTATAAAATCTTATATTACCTTAAAACTAACTTTATAATATATACATTTATTATATTTCAATAATTTGTTTGTTAATAATACATGAATTATGGTATGTACAGTTATTATAAAATCTTATATTACCTTAAAACTAACTCTATAACATATACATTTATTATATTTCAATAATTTATTTGTTAATAATACATGAATTATGGTATGTACAGATATTATAAAATCTTATATTACCTTAAAACTAACTCTATAACATATACATTTATTATATTTCAATAATTTGTTTGTTAATAATACATGAATTATGGTATGTACAGATATTATAAAATCTTATATTACCTTAAAACTAACTCTATAACATATACATTTATTATATTTCAATAATTTATTTGTTAATAATACATGAATTATGGTATGTAGTTATTATAAAATCTTATATTACCTTAAAACTAATTCTACAAGTACAATTCCAATTTTTTTATTTAAGTTTTAGATATTACTATTAAAAATCTATGGAATATAACTATAAGAAATAGGAACAACAACAACATTAGCTGCATATAAGGGCTGAGCAAGGATAGATACCCTTGGAAGGAAGCCCCAACCACGCTTCCTTCGGTGCCTATCAACACATAAAAAAAAATAGGCTCCCCTAATTGAATCATTTTTTTAAAGAAAAGACGACATTAACTGAGGATGCCTAATCAGCGACGATTCATGGGTTGTAATAGTTCGATTGTTACCAATCGAAAACTTACTCTCAATCACCGTCCGAAAGTATCAACTCATTAATGTCGTAATCGTACATAAAGAACATAGTATTATCGTTAGCTCTAATTAATGCCACCGGTTCAACTTGCGTTGACTGCGGTGACATTAACGATAAACTAAAGTTAAAATTATGTAACTTAGATATATTGTATGCAGCTGTTGTTGTTGCTGCTGTTGAAATTTGTTGCTGTCTTAATGTTGGTGATGTTGGTGGTGGCGGCGGTGGCGGTGGTAGTGGTGATGATGATAGTGGTTGTTTTGGATGGTGTTGTTGTTGCCTCTGCTGCTGCTGTTGACACGGTAGTGGTGGTGAAGATGGTGATAGTGGCTCCTGTATTGTTGCTTATGCTGATGGCATGCTGGAGGTGTGACCAAATCCTGCATCGAAGGATCCGAAGATGGCGGAAAGTTAAAGAAGGATTCGTCAATCAAAAATGGTGAAAGAGGGGTAGAAGAAGGAGGAGGAGGAGTTGAAAGACTTTTTGGTAAAAAGGGTACTAAATTTAAAGTAAAATCCGGAATTTCATAAGGAGGAAGAGAGAAAGGAGAAGGAGGAGAAGACGAAATTTTATTTTTGAAGGTGAAATCTATTGGTACGTGAGTCAAATGAGAAGGAGAAAGGGTAGAGGATGCGGAGAAGGAGTCGTTAACTCGCTAGATAGAAGAAGAGGTGAAGGAGAAGTTTTAGAATAGTCAAGCGGGACATTGTTATAGGAAGGTGGGATCGGTCTAGGATATCTAAAATCGTATTCGGGAGGTGACGGTATACTCCCACCAGGTGTTTGACGGAACCTTTTTAACTTACGTGGACACCATCTGAAGTCCACTTCCGCTGTCTTTGTCTTGGATCCTCCGGTTTTCGACGTTAAGTCCTTCAACTCCAACTTTATCTTAATGCTCAGCTCTGTGTAGTTGGTCTCTCGCCGCCGCCTTTCAAAATCATGGGTTTCACTGAAACCAATAATAAAAAACAACAACAACATAAACGCTTTGAAAGGTATCAATTAAAATCTAGAAAAAACATGTAAAAGCACAAAAAAGTAAATTCATAAAAATAACCTTTTGAATTACTTAAAATTAAATTATTTCTGCTTTACCAAAAGTAAATCATAGTATTAATAATAATAATCATTGTATTGTTATTCGAAAATAATCAGGCAATAACAGAAAGAAACATTTTTCTTAGAAAAATTATTCGCACAAGTTTATCCATCTAAAATTTATTTCTAAAAAAAAAATGAAAGTAAATTATTGTTTGATAAATCGCTAAGAATATCTTGCAAATTACAAGAGTACTATGAGTCGAAACTAATCCCGCAACGGTTGAAAAAATATTTCACAATGTTAATTATTAAAAAATTATTATTTTTTTTTTTTTTTTTTGAATACAGCTTTTGGCGAAAAGCACATAAAAGCTATCATCGCCGTGCAGCAAAATGTCCTACATTGGGGATGGGTGGAAATTAAAATTAAACATTTTTAATACTATTCTAAACTAATACTAAAACTAAAACTATAGGCTAACACTATACAAACTAAATCTAGGAAAAAAAAATATATACACATTTACACCGTTATGCTGTTCAACAATACCATAGTTAGAGTAACTCAAAAACATTTATACGGCGTAAAAAATTTAGAACTCGGTCAATGACCGTTGAATCATTTTTTAAAATTGCTTCCATAGAGGAATCCAATCCACACATTTGACGCATGCTTCTGAAACTATCACAATCCACACGTAAATGTTTGATTGTGATGATATCACCACAAAACTGACGTGTAGGTGGGTCCCCACGCGCCATGTGAAATCCATGCGTCAACTTTGAATGTCCAATGCGAAGCCGTGTAACAACCACCTCTTCTCTACGACTAACACGTATTGATGACCGCCAAGGACGAACAGTGCTCTTAATTACCCTCAATTTGTTATTGCCCAAGGCTACCCATTCATTTTCCCAAAGCGAATGTAGATGATGTTTCGCTTCGCAAATAAAATCTGAACAAATAACACGTTGCGTGCTTGGCGGCAGCAGAGTAGCTTCTTTTGCCGCAATATCCGCTCTAGTGTTCCCAATTATCCCAGTGTGACCAGGTACCCAGCAAAATGTTGTTTTTATACCTCGTAGTTCAAGCCTATAGATGGAGCACAAGATATCTTGAACCAAAGGGTTTATTGAATACATGTCTTGTATAGCCTGCAGTGCACTTTTAGAATCGGAAAACACTAGATAATGCTCAAAATCGGATTCAACGGTGGAGTTCAGAGCTTTAAGGATGGCGAATAATTCGGCAGTAAAGACACTACAAACCGAGGGTAATCCATATTTCCTGGTTTGGCCTGTTCTGTAAAATGCACAACCGACGTTGTTATCCAGTTTTGAACCGTCAGTAACAATAATTTCACTGAATGGGTAGGATTTAAGAACATGATGAAACTCCTACCGATACACATTATCGGGGGTGTTATGTTTTGAAAAGGATAGCAATGATGACTCAAAGGTTGGCATTGGGATACACCATGGAGGGATAAAACATTGAGTCCTCTCAAACACTGAGGGCAGCTCAATACCCAAGTTGTCAAAAACACAGGAAGACCTAATGCCAAGCACAGCAGTAGTATGCGGACGAGATTCATATTGTCGGAGCAACTGATTATTGAAAACAATATTGTAAGCAGGGTGCCATGGCTTACATGATAAATTGCTTACGTAACATACTTGCAACTGCTGTCTCCGTTGCGAGAGTGAAGGTTCAACAACTTCCGCCAGCACACTCACAACGGGACTAGAACGAAAAGCACCAGACGCAAGACGGATTGCAGAATGATGGACAGGACCTAGTATCTTTAATGCGGAAGGTCGCGCTGATGAATAAACAATGCTGCCATAATCAATTCGAGAACGAATGACCGCACGATAAAACATAAGCATACACGTCCTATCAGCGCCCCATTGAGAGCCACTAAGAACCTTCAACATATCAAGGATTTTGTTACACCGGGCTTTTAAATCGCTTAGGTGAAGGTTCCACGATAATCTTTCGTCGAATATTAGGCCCAGAAATCGAACAGATGGAGTAGTCCGAAGCTTTATGCCATCAAGATATATCGAAGGTGACTGAATATGTCGACGGCGACTGAAGGCAATGCCTTGGGTTTTGGCAGCAGAAAATTTAAAGCCTGTAGACCTCGTCCACGACTGCAATCTATTTATTACCAATTGAAGGGATCTTTCAGCTGTTACTATGTTTCTAGTGCTCACGTATATAGCAAAATCGTCTACAAATAGCGAACATCGGACAGGGGACTGTACATTAGAGGTTATGCTATTTATTGCAACTGCGAACAGGGTTACACTAAGTACACTCCCCTGTGGAACACCATTCCCTAAGTGAAAACGATCCGACATCGTAGCTCCAAGTCGCAACCTGAAATGCCAATCAGAAAGAAAATTATTAATGAAGGCAAGAATTCTGCCTTGTATTCCCCATGATTTTAAGGTATTGAGAATTCCTCTTCTCCACGCCATGTCGTATGCTTTCTCTAGGTCGAAGAAAACAGCCACAAGCGTACGACGCAAGAGAAAAGCATTTTGGATTGCAGACTCTAATAAAACTATTTTTTTTTCCGGCGAAAAACCGTTCAGGTTATCATCGCCGTCACGAAGAATGAAAGTATATACAAAGAAAATTAAACGAAATTGTACTTAAGAAAAAAACAACAACAACAAACTATAACAGTAAAAATAAATAAAAAATTTAGATAACAATTATAGATATATTACACTTAAGAACTAAATAACAATAAATAATGAATAAAATTTAATAACAATTCGTAAAAGTATGCAAAACTTAACAGAAATAAAGTTTTTAAATAAAATAAATAAATAAAATAACAAAATAAATTACAAATACAATAAATTAAATTTTATTTAAAACATTCAGACGATGAAGGAAGTCTAGAACCCGGTCAATGGCCGAGGCACTATCTCCCAACATCGTCTGCAAACAGTTGCTCAGACCACACATAAAACGCACATTTTGAAAACCATCACAATCGAGCAATATATGTCTTATTGTGATGGTTTCCCTACAGAACTCGCATTTAGGTGGGTCCCCGCGTTCCATCAGAAATCCATGCGTTAACATGGAGTGACCGATGCGAAGGCGGGTGATCACCACCTCTTCTCTACGACTTGCACGTATTGACGACCCCATTTTTTTTTTTTTTTTTTTTTTTTTTTTTTTTTTTTTTTCCCGGCGAAAAACCGTTCAGGTTATCATCGCCGTCACGAAAATGAGAGTATATATATATAAAATTAAACAAAATTTTACTCAAGAAAAAAAAGCAACAAAACAACAAAACAACAACAACAAACTATAACAGTAAAAATACATTAAAAATTTAGATAACAGGTATAGACATATTACACTTAAGAACTAAATAACAATAAATAATGAATAAAATTTAATAACAATTCGTAAAACTATGCATAAACATAACAGAAATAAAGTTTTTAGATAAAATAAATAAATACTATAACACAAGAAATAACAACTATATATATTAAATTTTATTTAAAACATTCAGACGATGAAGGAAGTCTAGAACCCGGTCAACGGCCGAGGCACTATCTCCCAACATCGTCTGCAAACAGTTGCTCAGACCACACATAAAACGCACATTTTGGAAACCATCACAATCGAGCAATATATGTCTTATTGTGATGGTTTCCCTACAGAACTCGCATTTAGGTGGGTCCCCGCGTTCCATCAGAAATCCATGTGTTAACATGGAGTGACCGATGCGAAGGCGGGTGACCACCACCTCTTCTCTACGACTTGCACGTATTGACGACCCCCAAGGACGAACAGTATTTTTAATTACCCTCAATTTGTTATTGCTTGTAGCTGCCCATTCATTTTCCCACTGTAGAAGAATTAAATGTTTTACGTGACAAAGAAAGTCAGACACTATTACACGTGCAGTGCATGGCGGCAGAAAAGTTGCTTCCTTTGCCGCATTATCCGCTACAGTGTTCCCAAATATTCCACAGTGACCAGGAATCCAGATAAATGATACTCTTGCACCTCGTAGTTCAAGTCTATGGACAGAGCACAGAATATCTTGAACCAGAGGGTTTACCGAATACATATCCCGGATTGCCTGGAGGGCACTTTTTGAATCAGAACAAACTACGAAATGCAAACTATCGAATTCAATAGTGTTCAGAGCCTTTAAGATGGCAAAGAGTTCGGCTGTAAAGACACTACAAGTTGAGGGTAATCCATACTTATACGTTTCATCCAGTGAGTAAAATGCACACCCAACATTGTTATTCATCTTAGAGCCATCTGTGAAAATAAATTTAGCAGATGGATATGAACTAGTCAGTCGAAAAAACTCACGTTGATACACAATGTTAGGAGTGTTGTCTTTCTGGTATGCACACATAGGAGAAATCAAAGGTCGGCATATTGATTTTCCACGGAGGGACAAAACAAAAGGACCTTTCAAATATTGGGGTAGTTCAATACGTAAGTCATCAAAAATACGGGAAGTTCTAATACCAAGAGGAGCAGTAGCATTCGGTCGAGTTTCATACTGTCGCAAAATTGATTTTTGAAAACTGTATTAAAAGCAGGGTGCCATGGTTTAGATGATAGATTGCTTATATAAGTTAACTGTAGTTTCTGTCTCCGTCGAGAGAGGGAAGGTTCCCAGCATCGGCGAGAATACTCACGACGGGACTTGAACGGAAAGCACCAGAAACAAGGCGGATTGCAGAGTTATGGACGGGATCTAGTTTCTTTAAAATCGATGGTCTAGCAGATGAATAAACAATGCTGCCATAATCAATTCGCGAACGAATTACGGCACGGTAAAACATCAGCATACAGGTCCTATCAGCACCCCATCGAGACCACTAAGAACCTCAACATATCGAGGATTTTATTACATCGTAATTTTAAATCACGCACGTGAGGGCTCCACGAGAGTTTTTCGTCGAGTATTAGACCCAAGAATCGAACGGATGGAGAAGTCCGAAGCTGTATACCATCAAGATATAACGACGGAGCCTGGATCTGTCTACGGCGACTGAAAGCAATACACTGAGTTTTAGCAGCGGAGAATTTAAAGCCAGTAGTTCTCGTCCAGGTCTGCAACCTATTTATTACCAGCTGAAGGGTTCTTTCAGCTGTTGCCATGTTTCTGGTGCTTACGTAAATAGCAAAATCGTCTACAAAGAGAGAACATCTGACAGGGGACCGTACGTTAGACGTTATGCTATTGATTGCAATAGCAAACAGAGTAACACTAAGTACACTCCCTGTGGAACACCATTCTCTAAGTAGAAACGATCTGATAGCGTACTACCAAGACGCACCCTAAAAATACCTATTACTGAGGAAGTTTTTGATAAAATGTAGAATCCTGCCCTGTATACCACATGATTTTAATGTGTTCAAAATTCCCCTTCTCCAAGCCATGTCGTATGCCTTCTCTAGGTCGAAAAAAACAGCTACTAGTGTTTGACGCAAGAGAAACGCATTTTGTATTGCAGATTCTAAAGACACTAATTGATCCACAGAACATCGTCCTTGCCTAAAGCCGCACTGGTCTTTGCAAAGTAAATTGTTGGTTTCCAAATACCATACAAGGCGACGATTTACCATTTTTTCTACCAGCTTGCAAAGAACGCTAGTAAGAGAAATCGGACGATAGCTACTTGCATCAGTTTTGTCTTTACCTGGCTTAAGAATAGGAATTACTATTGCTTCCAACCAACTGTCAGGGAAAGTATGTTCATCGAATATACGATTGTATATCTCGAGGAGGGCAAGCCTACCTGACGTTGGAGCTGTGTCCTTCGTTGAAGACAGTGCAGATTCCAGCTCATGCCGAGTAAACAGCCTATTAAGAGGAGAGTCGTTAGAAGTACCGATGGTGAACGGCAATGGTTCCACTGCACTTTTGTATTTACGAAAAGCAGCGTTATACGCCGTAGAACAGGAATAACTAGAAAAGGATGATCCTAATAAATTTACAATATCGGAACACTGAGAAACTAACTCTCCATTCGGCCGTTTAAGACCCATCAACTCCGTGGATGGAACACGGCCAGATATAGAGCGCAGTTTCTTCCAGACGACAGATGTTGGCGTTGTTCTGCATATTGTTCCGATATATTGCGACCAAGATTCCTTTCTACTTTCTCTAAAAATTCTTCGAGCTTTCGCTCTAAGAATTTTGTACCGCTCAAGATTTTCATCTGTCGGGCTTTTGTTGAATATCCGTAGTGCTTTTCGGCGTAGACGCAAAGCCTCCTTACAGTCCTCGTTCCACCAAGGAACAGATTGACGTGGTGGGTATGCGGATGATTTAGGGATAACATCCTCGGCTGCATGTAAAATCGTATTTGTGAATTTCTTAACCACTGTGTTAATGCAGTTCACTTCAATGTCTGCAGGTACAAATCTTTTTTAAATTCTTCCCAATTTGCCTTTTTAAGAGATCCAACGCGGCAGGCGTCGTTGCACATGAGCGAAAGTACAAAATGAAATATTAATGGGAGTATGATCACTGCCATACAGATCTGGTAACACCGACCATTCAAACTTTGTTGCCAAAACTGGACTACAAAATGACAAATCGACAACTGTCCATCCGCCAGTAGATGCTGATAAATGAGTTGGAGAACCGTCATTTAGAAGGCACAAATCTAAGTTTGACCGTATTCCTTCGATTCGTATTCCCCTTGAGTTACAGGATAAGGAACCCCATGAAGTATGGTGAGCGTTAAAATCACCCTGTCAATAAAATCGGTTGTGGCAACTGAGATATTAAATCATATACTTCATGATGTTGGAAATTGTAACTAGGCGGCAAGTAAAGGCAACAGACGGTAACTTTGAATGGAACGGTAATCTGAACGGCAACAGCTTGTAAAGGAGTTATTATATTGACAGATATGGACTGGACAGAGTTGTGTACCAATATGGCTACGGCACCTCTGGCTCTTTCCTCAGTGACGAAATCTGCTCTGAAAATAGAATAACCCCTAAAATTGAAGGTGTGATTCATGCAAGTGCGTCTCTTGGAGACACATTAATAGAGGAGATGAATCTCGCACAAGAACTTTGAGATCTTCAATATGGCTTCTTATCCCATTAATATTCCACTGTATCACATTGTTCTTAATGGAAAATGCAGACATTGAAATAAAATAAATTAATATAGCAGCGGGTTCTGTTCGTTTTGGTCACATATTAATTCAGATTTATCGGCGTCTATCGACATCAAATCACTAGTGTGATTTATGTCGGACTTACTGTGATTGATGTCCGATTCTGTAGAAATAGTAGTTTTGGAAGGAGGCACCTTGGAAGCAACTCCTTCCTTTGATTTTTTTTCCTTCTTTGTTAGTATTTTTTCTTTTTTTGACACAACTACTGGTGGGTATGTGTTTGATTTTTTAAGAAAATGGGCTAGTCCAGAAGGAACGTTTTTAGACGAAGACTTTAACACTTGCGACTTTGTTCTTACGCCTAGATTGGAAGAAGATGGATTTGCTTCCAGAATTACAGGCTTTGGATTCTTTGTCACAAGGGTTTTACTAGCGACTTTCGAAAAAGGTGAGTATCCTTTCCTTTTGAAGACACTTGAGAGGAAGACATTTCAGACGATTTAGACAGCGAATCAGAATGGAACCACAGAAATCAGAGTTAGCAATTGAGCTACCTGTTCCGATAATGCTTTTACCGTTTTAGTTAGCTCTTCGCAATTAGCACAAGATGATTTACTAGTAGAGGTGGCAGCAGCAAACGATTTACCTTCAATTATTGATTTTGAGCTTTTGAAAACCTTCCTTGCTTCTGAAAAGATATCTTGTCCTTGGCCATTATAGAGAGAATGGCTTTCTCGTCCTTAAACTTGGGGCAGTCAAAGGAACGAGCGGGATGGTCTCCACCACAATTCGAACACTTTGGAACATTTTTACATTGCTCACTATCATGACCATTACCACTACAATTACCGCATACCTGATCCTTCTGGCATGTGGAGCTCACGTGTCCAAAACCCTGGCATTTAAAACACCGTCTTGGGTTTGGAACGTATGGCCCTTACCGAAAGGCGCTGGTACCCGGCATAGATGTGGTCTGGTACGGTAGGTTTACCAAAGTCAAAATCAAAGAGGCAGTAGCTACTTTTTGCCCCTTCTCGTTACGAAAAATACGACACACGTCTACAACTGATTGCTTTGCCAACTCTTGTTTAATCTCCTCTAGTTCAACATGGAGGAGATCTCTGCAAAATCACCACTCCCTTAGCAGAATTTAATGTTCTGTGGGGTTCCACAGAAACCTTGACGCTATCAAAAATGATGTCATATTTAACAGCGATAGGCTCTGCTTATCGCTATTAGTCTGAACCAGTAAGGTCCCGTTCTGATGCTTTTAATTGAAGCTACGGGACCTACTCTCCAACAATTGCCTTATTAATCAAAAAGGGCGATACTTTAGATAAGTCCGCCCCTTCCATCGAGTTCTTAAAAATTAAGTATCTAGGAGATGGTAACTGAAGTGTTTCAGTACTCATCTCTTTGCCTCCCACATTTTCATCCTTCTCCACTAAACCAACAGACCCGTTTGACAAAGTCGAACGAGGCCTCTTCTTTGGAACTTTGGCGATTTTGTTTTATGATTTCCATAGTTTGTTTTACCGAGCGATTCATGAACGAAGATGTTTCGAACAACTGGCACAGGGTGCACCAGCCCAGACGACCGCCAGCAGCCCAGGATACTCAGAACTAAAGCGAGAACCCCAAAAAAAAAAAAAAAAAAAAAAAAATTGGGGGGACTTCCAGATATCCTGGAGCCGAAACACATGTCTGTCAGCACTCCAGAATATTTTAGGAATGGGTTCCGGTACAACGTTACGGTTCCCCAAACCCAAGTACTACTGGCAGCCGCCCTCTATGAACTCACAGAATGCAACCACTTGTTTCGATAGACTCAGTTATGGGCTCCGACACCCATAACTCAACATTCATGTGCTTGCCAGACGCCTATAGGCTGCTCGGTCCCAGAACTTATCCCATCAGAGGTCCTCGGCAGTGCTAGGCACACATCAGGTTCCACCTACTTGGCCCCGCCAAAGGAAACCAAGCAGCATCGCCACTCCCAGACGTAACGGAACAAGTACAGCAAATCCTAAATGTATGTGTGTCTGTAAGGTGTTTAAATCGTAAGTGTAGTGCTGTAAGTGTTAAGTGTGTGTTAGACTCGGGTGCCGCGAGGTTCGTCTAGGTCCTCTCACTAGGTGCAGCTAGTCTGCACCTCTCTGCAGGGTCTGTAAGTGTTTGTGTGAGAGAGTGTGTTTGTGGATGTTGTGTGTTGTGTGTATGTGGAGTAAATGAGTGAGAGTAGAATGAGCTAGAGGTATGGTGGGGTCGCTAAGCCCATCAGCTGCTCACTTCAGCTGCCTCCGCCGGCTCTAATAAAACTAATTGGTCCATAGAAGATCGTCCCAGTCTGAATCCGCACTGATCTTTGGATAGTAGGTTGTTTGTTTCCAAGTACCAAACGAGACGACGATTTACCATTTTCTCTACCAGTTTGCAAAGAATGCTGGTAAGGGAAATAGGACGATAGCTACTTGGTTCAGTTTTATCTTTGCCTTGTTTAAGAAGAGGAATTACTACAGCTTCCAACCAAGCATCAGGAAAACTATGCTCTACGAATATTCGATTGTATATGGCAAGAAGTGTAAGCCTGCCTGATGTTGGAAGATTTTTAATCATGGAGTAATCAAGGTTATCGGGACCTGGAGCTGAATCTGTAGTGGATGACAGTGCAGATTCCAGCTCCTGCAAAGTAAACGAACTATTCAAAGGACAATCTAAAGATGGACTGACGGTGAACGGCATTGCTTCTGCTGCAATTTTGTATTTCCAGAAGGCATACTTATATTTTTTTTTCCCGGCGAAAAACCGTTCAGGTTATCATCGCCGTCACGAAAAAAATGAAAATATTAAAAAAATGTACAAAATTTTACTTAAGAAAAATAACAACAAAAACAACAACAACAAACAATAACAGTAAAAATATATATTAAAATTTAGTTAAAAGATATAGATATATTACACTTAAGAAATAAATAACAATAAATAATGAATAAAATTTAATAACAACTCGTAAAAGTATGCATAAACATAACAGAAATAAAGTTTTTAGATAAAATAAATAAATAATATAACACAGGAAATAACAACTATATAAATTAAATTTTATTTAAAACATTCAGACGATGAAGGAAGTCTAGAACCCGGTCAACGGCCGAGGCACTATCTCCCAACATCGTCTGCAAACAGTTGCTCAGACCACACATAACACGCACATTTTGAAACCATCACAATCGAGCAGTATATGTATAATTGTGATGGTTTCCCTACAGAATTCGCATTCTGGTGGGTCCCCGCGTTCCATCAGAAATCCATGCGTTAACATGGAGTGACCAATGCGAAGGCGGGTGATCACCACCTCTTCTCTGCGACTTGCACGTATTGAAGACCCCCAAGGACGAACTGTACTTTTAATGACCCTCAATTTATTACTGCTTGTAGCTGCCCATTCATTTTCCCACTGTAGAAGAATTAAATGTTTTACGTGACAAAGGAAGTCAGACACGATTACACCTTGAGTGCATGGCGGAAGAGAAGTTGCTTCCTTTGCCGCATTATCCGCTACAGTGTTTCCAAATATTCCACAGTGACCAGGAATCCAGATAAATGATACTCTTGCACCTCGTAGTTCAAGTCTATGGACAGAGCACAGAATATCTTGAACCAGAGGGTTTACCGAATACATATCCCGGATTGCCTGGAGGGCAATTTTTGAATCGGAACAAACTACGAAATGCAAACTATCGAAATCAATAGTGTTCAGAGCCTTTAAGATGGCAAAGAGTTCGGCCGTAAAGACACTACAAATTGAGGGTAATCCATACCTATATGTTTTTTTTTTTTTTTTTTTTTTTTTAAGGAAAAGCACATTAAGGCTATCATCGCCTAAATACAACTGTTAAAGAAAAGAATCAACAGAGATAAAACGTAACATTACTTACAAACTAGATAACAAGAATAAATAACTTAAAAACAAAACAATACAAAGGTGGACTGTAAAGGGGTCCTAAATAAACAGGAACATAAATATTTTGAAACAATAAAATTTCCTAAAACTAGTTAACAAAAATATAAACTATAAAGAATATATAAATACTAAAAAAAAAAAAAAAAAAAAAAAAATTAAATATATTGATATATATGCAAGCGTCTCAGGAAGGCCAAAACGCGATCAATGATCGCCGAATCGTCCCCCAAGATCGCCCGCATACAGTTTCCTAATCCATATATTAAACGCATGGTTCTCAAGCAATCGCAGTCTAACATCAAGTGTTTGATTGTGATTGTTTCTCCACAAAGTTGACATATAGGTGGCTCCCCGCGTCCCATTAAAAAACCATGTGTCAACAACGAGTGACCAATGCGGAGGCGTGTAACGACAACCTCCTCCCTTCGACTTGTTCTTAGAGACGACCCCCAGGGGCGAACAGTATGTTTAATTACCCTCAATTTGTTATTGTCCAAGGCTGTCCATTCATCTTCCCAACGCAATCGAAGTAATTGTTTTACTTTGGAAAGATAATCTGAACAAAATACACGGTGCGTACTTGGCGGCAGCAAATTTGCTTCCTTTGCTGCAATATCCGCTCTAATGTTTCCAATTATCCCGCAGTGTCCTGGTATCCAGCAAAATGTTACTCCAACACATCGTAGTTCAAAGCTGCGAATACGGCACAAAATATCTTCAACTAGAGGATTTACCGAATACATATCCTGGATAGCCTGGAGTGCACTTTTCGAATCGGAACACACAAGATAATGAGCAGAATTGGATATAACAGTGTTCAAAGCGTTCAAGATAGAAAACAGTTCAGCAGTAAAGACACTACAAATTGAGGGTAATCCATACTTACACGTTTGCCCTAATGTGTAAAATGCACAACCGACTTTATCTTCAAGTTTTGATCCATCGGTAAAAATAATTTCACTAGATGGGTTGGAATGTAGAATATGAAGAAACTCCTGACGTTACAATACGTCAGGAGTGTTGTATTTTACGTAAGACGATAGTGATAAATCGACTGTCGGCATGGTAATAGTCCACGGAGGAATAAGACATTGGGACCTTACAAACATTGGGGGCAGTTCAATATCTAAGTCATCAAAAATACGGGAAGTTCTAATACCAAGAGGAGCAGTTGCATTCGGTCGAGTTTCATACTGTCGCACCAATTGATTTTCGAAAACTGTATTAAAGCAGAGGTGCCATGGTTTAGATGATAAATTGCTTACATAAGTTAACTGTAGTTTCTGTCTCCGTCGAGGGAGTGAAGGTTCCCAGCCTCGGCTAGAATGCTTACAACGGGACTAGAACGGAAAGCTCCAGAGACGAGTCGTATTGCAGAGTGATGGACTGGGTCTATTTTTTTCAATACGGATAGTCGTGCAGACGAATATACAATGCTGCCATAATCAATTCGCGAACGAATCACCGCACGGTAAAACATCAGCATACAAGTTCTATCAGCGCCCCATCGAGAACCACTAAGCACCCTCAACATATCGAGAATTTTGTTACATCGTAACTTTAAATCACGCAAATGAGGGTTCCATGATAGTCTTTGGTCGAATATTAACCCCAAAAATCGAACAGATGGAATGGTCCGAATTTCTGTACCATCGAGAAATATTGAAGGAGTTCGGATCTGTCGACGGCGACTGAAGGCAATACATTGAGTTTTAGCGGCAGAAAATTTAAACCCAGTAGAATTCGTCCATGAGTGCAATCTATTTACTGTAAGCTGAAGTGTTCTTTCAGCTGTGGCCAAACTTCTGGCACCAACATAAATTGCAAAGTCATCCACAAATAGAGAACAGCGAACAGGTGACCGCACATTAGTAGTTATACTATTGATAGCAACGGCAAACAAGGTCACACTAAGTACACTTCCCTGCGGGACGCCATTCTCTATCCGAAAACGATCTGACAATGTAGATCCAAGGCGTACTCTGTAATATCTGTTTGTGAGAAAATTTTTAATAAAACCTAGTATATTACCTTGTATACCCCATGATTTTAATGTATTTAGTATTCCTCTTCTCCAAGCCATATCATATGCCTTCTCTAGGTCAAAGAATATTGCAACAAGTGTTTGACGTAACAGAAAGGCATTTTTGATTCTGCAGATTCTAATAAAACTAACTGATCGATGGAAGATCGCCCTTGCCTAAAACCGCACTGGTCCTTAGAGAGTAAATTATTATTTTCTAAATACCAAACAAGACGGCGATTTACCATTTTCTCCACTAGCTTGCATAGCACACTAGTAAGAGAAATAGGGCGGTAGCTGTTTGGATCAGTTTTATCTTTGCCTGGCTTAAGAATAGGAATCACTGTTGCTTCCAACCAAACATCAGGAAAGAGTGTTCCTCAAACATACGATTGTATATCTTCAGGAGGGAAATCCTCCCCGATGTTGGAAGATTTTTAATCATGGAATATACAAGGTTATCAGGGCCTGGTGCTGAATCTGAAGAGGATGACAGTGCAGATTCCAGCTCTTCTATTGAGAAGGGCGTTCAAAGGAGAAACAGACGTACCAACGACGAATGGCATTGCTTCTTGAGTATTTTTGAAACGACAAAAACCATTGCTATAGGAAGTAGACGAAGGATAATCTGCAAAATATAAACCCAATGTATTAACAATATCTCGAGGATCAAAACTTATTATTCCGTTCCGTTGTTTGATGCCCATCAAGGAAGTTGATGGAGATGAACCAGAAACGGAACGGAGTTTCTTCCAAACAGTTGATACTGGTGTTGTTCTTGATATTGTGTTAATATATTGGGTCCAAGAATTTTTTCTACTTTGTCTAAATATTCTACGAGCTCTAGCTCGGAGAATTTTATACCTCTCAAGATTTTCACTCGTTGGTCGTCTGTTGAACCTTCTTAGAGCTCGTCTACGTAAAAGCAAAGCATTCTTACAGTCCTCAGTCCACCAAGGAACGGGGGGACGAGATTGATGAGTCGAGGTTTGAGGAATAGTTTTATGTGCTACGTCTAAAATATTTTCAGTTAAAGTTTGT
The DNA here is from genome assembly GCA_022606455.1 of Callitettix versicolor. NCBI lineage: Eukaryota > Metazoa > Arthropoda > Insecta > Hemiptera > Cercopidae > Callitettix > Callitettix versicolor. Next base: position 41,670,476 of record CM040186.1, on the reverse strand, counting down.
ACTATGTCATTAATAGAGTTAATATCTTCAATGTCAGGTGATACAAATTGTTCTGTGAAATCCACCCATTGTGCCTTTTGTCGAATCCACCGCGAAGGGCGTTGATTCGGACGGTGGAATGTACAAAGTGAAACATTAATCGGAGTATGATCGCTGCCGTACAGATCAGACATCGCCGACCATTCGAACTTCGTTGCCAAAATTGGACTGCAAAGGTCAAATCAACGACTGTCCAACCACCTGTAGAAGACGATAAGTGTGTTGGGGAACCATTATTTAAAAGACATAGATCTAATGTAGTCCTTATATTGTCAATTCGGTTTCCTCGTGAGTTACATGTAGTAGAGCCCCACGATGTGTGGTGAGCATTAAAATCACCCATCAATAGAAAGGGGACAGGTAACTGAATTAATAAGTTAACTAAGTCGTTGTCTTGGAAAGCATAGGTAGGTGGTAAATAAATGCAACATATGGTAAGTTTAAATGGTACGGTAGTCTGAACTGCGACAGCTTGTAAAGGAGTTACTATGTCCACAGGGACGGCATCAATAGAGTCACGAGCTAGTATGGCTACCCCACCCTTCGCTCGTTCTTCCGTTATGAAGTCGGCCCTGACAACAGAATACCCTCTTAAATTGAAAGCGTGCGATTGGTGAAGGTGCGTCTCTTGAAGGCAAATGAATAATGGAGACGTATCGCGTACAAGAAGTTTTAAATCTTCAATATGACTTTTGGCTCCGTTAATGTTCCACTGTATCACATTGTTGTAAATGGAAGGCGTTGACATTGAAAATTAATACTTTAGTTTATGATAGGATTCATATTTTCAATAAAGCATGCTTTAGATTGGTCAGAATCAACAGACACAGAGTCACAACTAATGTCAGACTCTGATGATTTTTTGGTTTTGTTTACAAGAGGTTTAGTACTAGAACCTCCTTTAGAAGTTTTTTCATTTTTCTAACAAGGTTTTTCCTATAGTCGAATTTTTATTTTTAGGTCCAACAGTCGGTGGACAAGTGTTTGATTTTTTTTTAAAAAGTATTCCGGTCCTGGAGTGGTTTTTGTCCACAGGCTTCAACACTTGCGACGTTGTCATTCGTGGCTTGGTCACTGGAAATTTAATATCTTTTTTAAATGTAGGCTCAGGAGTTACTTTTACAGGAGAAAGCAAAGTAGGGCCTTCCTTCACAATCGGAACCGAAATTTGTGCGACATTGGACGTTAACATAGCTAACAACTGAGCAACTTGATCAGTCAAAACTTTTACAGTTTTGGTTAGCTCATCACAATTCACACAAGACATTTTTGATTGGCTGTAGCAGAAGCAAACGATTTTCCACTTATAAGAGGCTTGGAGCTTTTATGGATCTTCTTGGCTTCAGAAAAGGATACCTTATCTTTGGCCATTATGGTAAGAATGGATTTTTCTTCAAGAAACTTGGGACAGATCGAAGATCGAGCGGGATGATCACCGCCACAATTCACACATTGTGGGCTAACTTGACAACCTTCACCAGAATGACCTTGATTACCGCAATTTCCGCAAACCTCAGGCTTCGTGCACGACGAACTCATATGACCGAAGCCTTGACATTTAAAACAACGCCTTGGATTCGGAACATATGGCCTCACCGACAGCCTTTGATAACCAGTCTTTGATAAAATATGATCAGGTATTTTAGGTTTTCCAAATGTCAAGATCAAGGAGGTTGTGGGGATTTTTTGTCCCTTTTCCATTCGCATTATCCTGCAGACATCAACTACAGCTTCTGAAGTCAACTCCGTCTTAATTTCACTTAGATCTACATGTAAAAGATCTCGGCAACTTATGACACCTTTTGCAAAATTTAAGGTTCTGTGGGGTTCTACAGATACCTTGACTGTTTCAAAGAAGGAAGTCATTTTTAATAGCGACTGGGTCTGTTTGTCGCTATTTGTTTGTACAAGTAAAGTCCCGTTTTGTAGTTTTTTGATAGAAACTACGGGGCCTGCCCTACCAACAATGGCTTTATTAATTAAAAACGGCGATACTTTGGACAAATCCTCTCCTTCCGTTGCATTTTTTACAATTAAGAATCTCGGAGAAGGTAACGTAAAGTTTCCATCTTCTTGAACATTTGGTTTAGTCTCTTTTGCTATTGCTGCACTAACATCACTTTCTACAGACTCGTTTGACAAGGTCAAACGATGCCTCTTTAAACTCATTTTGGCGTTTTGTTTGTTATTTTCCATAGTTAGTTTGCCGAGCGATTCATGAATGCAGATTTTTCGAACAACTGGCACAGGGTGCACCCAAACGACCACCAGCAGCCCAGGATACTCGAACTAAAGCGAGAACCCCAATAAAAAAAAAAAAAAAAAAAAAAAAAAATGGAAAAATGAAGAAAAAATGGGGGGACCTCCAGATATCCTGGAGCCGAAATACATGGTCTGTCAGCACTCCAGAATATTTTAGGAATGGGTTCCGGTACATCGTTACAGTTCCCCAAACCCAAGTACCACTGGCAGCCGCTCTCTACGTACTCACAGAATGCAACCATTTGTTTCGATAGACCCAGCTATCGTATTTTGATCGTATATTAAGCTTTGTAAGTCAAGTAATTGTAGCAAATGTGAAATTCGAAAAATCACGGTTCTGGAGTGAATCGGAGAAAACAAAAAACAAACAAACAAATCCTGGCCGTTGTCTGGCTTTGAGATAAACAGTTTTGATTAAAATTGGCATTCAGGTCTGGTTTGTTATTTCGGAATTATTTTTGACTTTCTGAAAAAGGAGGTTTGAAGCTCTTTTTTGGTTATAAAAATCGAATTTTCTCAAAATCGGTTCTAAAGGATTTGATCGAATTTTTCTGAAATGTTAATACCCAAACTAATCTGTTGGGTCTTTTTATCGCCAAAAAAATCCGGTTTAGTCAAAAAAAAATTAATCAAATTTTGAACGTATATCGCAAAATAAAGTTATTAAAATTAGAAACTAACATCGTACGGTTCGGGAATAAATCGAATAATATTAACAGTTTATTATACCAGTTAGGCTAATAAGGACGAGCGGTCGGCGATAAAGCAACAGCATTGACTACGTCTCGAACCCACGACCCCAGTTCAAAGACACTTAGCAGACTGACAGGTGTCTTAGCCACATTGACGTCGAAGCTCTTAGAAACCTGACCGCCAACGGATTTTAAATTATTCAACAAATTTTCAAGAAATTACGTGCAAGGGGGGTTCGATCCTTTAGATTTTTTTCAGATAGAAGGAGATTTAATTTCTTTTTTATTCACAATATGATTTTCCAACAATCGTCTGAAACAATTTCGATCAAATTTTGCTAAAACTAAGTACTTTATTTTTTTTCCGGCGAAAAACCGTTCAGGTTATCATCGCCGTCACGAAAAATAAAAGTATATAAAACAAAATTTAAACAAAATTTTACTTAAGACTAAAACGACAACAACAAACTATAACAGTAAAAATAAATTAAAAATTTAGATAACAGGTATAGATATATTACACTTAAGAACTAAATAACAATAAATAATCAATAAAATTTAATAACATTTCGTAAAAATATGCATAAACATAACAGAAATAAAGCTTTTAGATAAAATAAATAAATAATATAACACAAGAAATAACAACTATATAAATTAAATTTTATTTAAAACATTCAGACGATGAAGGAAGTCTAAAACCCGGGCAACGTCCGAGGCACTATCTCCCAACATCGTCTGCAAACAGTTGCTCAGACCACACATAACACGCACATTTTGAAAACCATCACAATCGAGCAATATATGTCTTATTGTGGTGGTTTCCCTACAGAATTCGCATTCTGGTGGGTCCCCGCGTTCCATCAGAAATCCATGCGTTAACATGGAGTGACCAATGCGAAGGCGGGTGATCACCACCTCTTCTCTGCGACTTGCACGTATTGAAGACCCCCAAGGACAAACTGTACTTTTAATTACCCTCAATTTATTACTGCTTTTAGCTGCCCATTCATTTTCCCACTGTAGTTGAATTAAATGTTTTACGTGACAAAGAAAGACAGACACGATTACACGTTGAGTGCATGGCTGAAGAAAAGTTGCTTCCTTTGCCGCATTATACGCTACAGTGTTTCCAAATATTCCACAGTGACCAGGAATCCAGATAAATGATACTCTTGCACCTCGTAGTTCAAGTCTATGGACAGAGCACAGAATATCTTGAACCAGAGGGTTTACCGAATACATATCCCGGATTGCCAGGAGGGCACTTTTTGAATCAGAACAAACTACGAAATGCAAACTATCGAATTCAATAGTGTTCAGAGCCTTTAAGATGGCAAAGAGTTCGGCCGTAAAGACACTACAAATTGAGGGTAATCCATACCTATATATGTTTCGTCCAGTGAATAAAACGCGCACCCAACATTATCATTCATCTTTGAACCATCTGTGAAAATAAGTTTAGCAGATGGACATGAATTAGTCAGTCGAGAAAACTCACGTTGATACACAATGTTAGGAGTGTTGTCTTTCAGGTATGTACACAAAGAGAAATCAAAGGTCGGCATATTGATTATCCATGGAGGGACTAGACAAAAGGACCTTTCAAACATTGGGGGTAGTTCAATAAGCAAGTCTTCAATAACACGGGTTGTTCTAATGGCAACAGGGGCTGTAGCGTGCGGTCGGGATTCATATTGTTGCAGCAACTGATTATGGAAAATTGTATTATAAGCAGGATGCCATGGTTTACATGATATATTAGATACGTAACTTAATTGTAACTGCTGTCCCCGACGAGAGAGTGATGGTTCGCCAGCATCGGCGAGAATACTCACGACGGGACTTGAACGGAAAGCACCAGAAACAAGGCGGATTGCAGAGTTACGGACGGGATCTAGTTTCTTTAAAATCGATGGTCTAGCAGATGAATAAACAATGCTGCCATAATCAATTTCCGAACGAATTACGGCACGGTAAAACATCAGCATACAGGTCCTATCAGCACCCCATCGAGACCCACTAAAAACCCTCAACAAATCGAGGATTTTATTACATCTTAATTTTAAATCACGCAGGTGAGGGCTCCACGAGAGCCTTTCGTCGAGTATTAGACCCAAGAATCGAACGGATGGAGAAGTGCGAAGCTGTATACCATCAAGATAGAACGACGGAGCCTGGATCTGTCGACGGCGACTGAAAGCAATACACTGAGTTTTAGCAGCGGAGAATTTAAAGACAGCAGTTCTCGTCCAGGTCTGCAACTTATTTATTACCAGCTGAAGGGTTCTTTCAGCTGTTGTCATGTTTCTGGTGCTTACGTAAATAGCAAAATCGTCTACAAAGAGAGACATCTGACAGGGGACCGCACATTAGACGTTATGCTATTAATTGCAATAGCAAACAGAGTAACACTAAGTACACTCCCTGTGGAACACCATTCTCTAAGTAGAAGCGATCTGATAGCGTATTACCAAGACGCACCCTAAAATACCTATTACTAAGGAAGTTTTGGATAAAATACAGAATCCTGCCTTGTATACCCCATGATTTTAAAGTGTTCAAAATTCCCTTCTCAAGCCATGTCGTATACCTTCTCTAGGTCGAAAAAAAACAGCTACTAGTGTTTGACGCAAGAGAAACGCATTTTGTATTGCAGCTTCTAAAGACACTAATTGATCCACAGAACATCGTCCTTGCCTAAAGCCGCACTGGTCTTTGCAAAGTAAATTATTGGTTTCCAAATACCAAACAAGGCGACGATTTACCATTTTTTCTACTAGCTTGTAAAGAACGCTGGTAAGAGAAATCGGACGATAGCTACTTGCATCAGTTTTATCTTTACCTGGCTTAAGAATAGGAATTACTATTGCTTCCAACCAAGCGTCAGGGAAAGTATGTTCATCGAATATACGATTGTATATCTCGAGGAGGGCAAGCCTACCTGACGTTGGAAGGTTTTTGATCATGGAATATACGAGGTTGTCAGGACCGGGAGCTGTGTCCTTCGTTGAAGACAGTGCAGATTCCAGCTCATGCAGAGTAAACAGACCATTAAGTGGAGAGTCGTCACAAGTACCGATGGTGAACGGCAATGGTTCCATTGCGCTTTTGTATTTACAAAAGGCAGCGTTATACGCCGTAGAACAGGAATAGCTCGCAAAAGATGATCCTAGTAAATTTACAATATCGGAACACTGAGAAACTAACTCTCCATTCGGCCGTTTAAGACCCATCAACTCCGTGGATGGAACACGGCCAGATATAGAGCGCAGTTTCTTCCAGACGACAGATGTTGGCGTTGTTCTGCATATTGTTCCGATATATTGCGACCAAGATTCCTTTCTACTTTGTCTAAAAATTCTTCGAGCTTTAGCTCTAAGAATTTTGTACCGCTCAAGATTTTCATCTGTCGGGCTTTTGTTGAATCTCCGTAGTGCTTTTCGGCGTAGACGCAAAGCCTCCTTACAGTCCTCGTTCTACCAAGGAACAGATGGACGTGGTGGGTATGCGGATGTTTTAGGGATAACATCCTCGGCTACATTTAAAATTGTATTGATGAATTTCTTAACCACTGTCTTAATGCAGTTCACTTCAATGTCTGGAGGTACAAATCTTTTTGCAAATTCTTCCCAATTTGCCTTTTTAAGGATCCAACGCGGCAGGCGACGTTGCACAGAGCGAAAGTACAAAATGAAATATTAATGGGAGTATGATCACTGCCATACAGATCTGGCAACACCGACCATTCAAACTTTGTTGCCAAAACTGGACTACAAAATGACAAATCGACAACTGTCCATCCGCCAGTAGATGCTGATAAATGAGTCGGGGAACCGTCATTTAGAAGACACAAATCTAAGTTTGACCGTATTCCTTCGATTCGTATTCCCCTTGAGTTACAGGATAAGGAACCCCATGAAGTATGGTGAGCGTTAAAATCACCTGTCAATAAAATCGGTTGTGGCAACTGAGATATTAAATCATATACTTCATGATGTTGGAAATTGTAACTAGGCGGCAAGTAAAGGCAACAGACGGTAACTTTGAATGGAACGGTAATCTGAACGGCAACAGCTTGTAAAGGTGTCAATACATTAACGAGAACCGATTCAATAGAGTTATGAGTCAATATGGCAACACCGCCCTTGGCTCTTTCCTCCGTGATGAAATCAGCTCTGGCAATGGAATAACCCTAAAACTGAAACTGTGAGATTGATGCAGGTGCGTTTCTTGAAGACACATTATCAATGGTGATAAATCTCTCACAAGAACTTTCAGATCCTCGATGTGGCATCTTACCCCATTAATATTCCATTGTATTAAGTTATGCTTCATTCGATTTGTAACCATAAGAATATAATGAACTATTATATGACAGGATTTGATATTGTTTTGTCATTTGTATCTACTTAAGGTTTATCCGAGTCCACTGACATCGAATCACTACTGTGACTGATGTCGGACTCTGTAGATAGTTTACATTTTGAAGGAGGCACTTTGGCAGGTGATCCTTCTTTTGAATTTTTATTAGTATTTTTTTTAACAGGTTTATTTCCTGTGTTTTTCTGCCCAACGACAGGTGGGCAGGTATTAGCTTTTTTAGAAAGTAGGTTAGGTCTACAGGCACTTTTTATTGTTACCTTTCATTACTTGTGACTTTGCTCGCAAACCCATACTGGAAGTAGAAGTAGGTGGCATTACTTTTACAGGTAATGGCTTCGTGGACTCAGTCACAAGAGGTTTAGATATTTTGTTACTGTTAGACGCCTGGATTTTTCCAGCAGAACAATCCGATTTTTGACGACCAGTCAAATTAGAGATAGAAAGATCACTACTAGTAGAAATCAGAGCCACAAGGTGAGCTACTTGTTCCGATAATGCTTTCACAGTTTTGGTAAGCTCGTCGCAATTTACACAAGAGCCTTTGCTGCTGCTGGATGCAACAGCAGCAAAAGACCTACCCTCAACCATTTGTTTTGCACTTTTAAATACCCTCTTAGCTTCTGAGAAGGATACCCTGTCTCTTGACATAATAGTGAGGACAGCTTTCTCGTCCTCAAACTTAGGGCAGTTAAAGCTAGTCTGAACTAACAGCGTACCATTTTGTAGCTTCCTAATAGACGCTACAGGACCTACTCTTCCAACGATAGCCTTGTTTATGAGGAAAGGAGACACTTTCAATAGGTCGGACCCTTCCTCAGAATTTCTAAAAACTAAAAATCTAGGAGAAGGGAGCTGAACAACTGCAGCACCCATCTCCTTTTCTTCCATGTCCATACTCTCACTGCTACTCTCAGACCTGTTCGACGTAGTCGAACGAGGCCTCTAACACATTTTTGGCGTTTTGTATTTTTTGTTCCATGGTTTGTTTTGCCGAGCGATTCATGAATGCAGATTTTTCGAACAACTGGCACAGGGTGCACCCAAACAACCACCAGCAGCCCAGGATACTCGAACTAAAGCGAGAACCCCAATAAAAAAAAAAAAAAAAAAAAAAATTGGGGGACCTCCAGATATCCTGGTGCCGAAATACATGGTCTGTCAGCACTCCAGAATATTTTAGGAATTGGTTCCGGTACATCGTTACGGTTCCCCAAACCCAAGTATCACTGGTAGCCGCTCTCCATGTACTCACAGAATGCAACCATTTGTTTTGATAGACCCAGCTATGGGCTCCGACACCCATAACTCAACATTTATGCGCTTGCCAAGCGCCTATAGGCTGCTCGGTTCCAGAACCTGTCCCATCAGAGGTCCTCGGCAGTGCTAGGCACACAACATGCTCCAAATACTTGGCCCCGCCAAAGGAAACCAAGAAGAATCGCCACTCCCAGACGTAATGGAACAAGCACAGCAAATCCGTAAATGTACGTGTGAGTGTGAAGTGTTTACATCGTAAGTGTAGTGCTGTAAGTGTAAGTGTCTGCTAGACTCGGGTGCCGCGAGGTTCGTCTAGGTCCTCTCACTAGGTGCAGCTAGTCTGCACCTCTCTGCGGGTGTGTATGTGTTTGTGTGAGAGAGTGTGTTTGTGGATGTTGTGTGTTGTGTGTATGTGGAGTAAATGAGTGAGAGTAGAAAGTGCTAGAGGTATGGTGGGGTCGCCAAGCCCATCAGCTGCTCACGTCAGCTGCCTCCAGCCGGCAGGGCCTGGTGCTGAATCTGAAGAGTATGACAGTGCTGATTCCAGCTCTTCTATTGAGAAGGGCGCGTTCAAAGGAGAAACAGACGTACCAACGACGAATGGCATTGCTTCTTGAGTATTTTTGAAAAGACAAAAACCATTGCTATAGGAAGTAGACGATGAATAATCTGCAAAATATAAACCCAATGTATTAACAATATCTCGAGGATCAAAACTTATTATTCAGTTCCGTTGTTTGATGCCCATCAAGGGAGTTGAGGAGATGAACCAGAAACGGAACGGAGTTTCTTCCAAACAGTTGATACTGGTGTTGTTCTTGATATTGTGTTAATATACTGGGTCCAAGAATTTTTTCTACTTTGTCTAAATATTCTACGAGCTCTAGCTCGGAGAATTTTATATCTCTCAAGATTTTCACTCGCTGGTCGTCTGTTGAACCTTCTTAGAGCTCGTCTACGTAAAAGCAAGGCATTCTTACAGTCCTCAGTCCACCAAGGAACGGGGGGACGAGATTGATGAGTCGAGGTTTGAGGAATAGTTTTATGTGCTACGTCTAAAATATTTCTAGTTAAAGTTTGTACTATTTCATTAATAGAGTTAAAATCTTCAATGTCAGGTGATACAAATTGTTCTGTGAAATCCACCCATTGTGCCTTTTGTAGAATCCACCGCGGAGGGCGTTGATTCGGACTGTGGAATGTACAAAGTGAAACATTAATCGGAGTATGATCGCTGCCGTAAAAATCAGACATCGCCGACCATTCGAACTTCGTTGCCAAAATTGGACTGCAAAAGGTCAAATCAACGACTGTCCAACCACCTGTAGAAGACGATAAGTGTGTTGGGAACCATTATTTAAAAGACATAGATCTAATGTAGTCCTTATATTGTCAATTCGGTTTCCTCGTGAGTTACATGTAGTAGAGCCCCACGATGTGTGGTGAGCATTAAAATCACCCATCAATAGAAAGGGGACAGGTAACTGAATTAATAAGTTAACTAAGTCGTTGTTTTGGAAAGCATAGCTAGGCGGTAAATAAATGCAACATATGGTAAGTTTAAATTGTACGGTAGTCTGAACTGCGACAGCTTGTAAAGGAGTTATTATGTCCACAGGAACGGCATCAATAGAGTCACGAGCGAGTATGGCTACCCCACCCTTCGCTCGTTCTTCCGTTATGAAGTCGGCCCTGACAACAGAATACTTTCTCAAATTGAAAATGTGCGATTGGTGAAGGTGCGTCTCTTGAAGGCAAATGAATAATGGAGACGTATCTCGTACAAGAAGTTTTAAATCTTCAATATGACTTTTGGCTCCGTTAATGTTCCACTGTATCACGTTGTTATAAATGGACGGCGTTGACATTGAAAATTAAGAAATATAATGACTAGTATATGGTAGGATTTAATTTAGCTTTGTCAGTTGTACATACAGCTGGTTTATCCATATCCACGGACATCGAATCACTACTGTGACAGATGTCCGAGTCAGATGATTTTTTTAATTTAATTTGTGGAGGTTTACCAGTGGGACCTCCTTTAAGACTTTTTTCTATTTTTTTAACAGGTTTGTTTCCTGCAATGTGAATTTTTTATTTTTTAAACCAACTGACGGAGGAGCAGTATTCGATTTCTTCTTCAGAAAGTATTCCAGGCCAGGAGAGATCTTCTTGTCAACAGGCTTAAGTACCTGCGACTTAGACAGAAGAGGTTTTTTATTTACAGCCTTTTATAGTCTGACTTGCATCGGTTGTAGTTGATGTTTTTGTTTTATCAGGACTATGTGATGAAACTATAGAAACGGTCTTCTCTCGTGGAGAAGCAGAAGCAGGAGCAGAACCAGAGGAAAACAGAGCTAGCAGCTGAGTTACTTGATCGGTTAATATTTTAACAGTTTTTGTTAACTCGGCACTATTGGCACAGGATGACTCCTTATTGCTGGATGCAACAGCAGCAAATGACTTGCCTTCGACTGCGGACTGGGAAACCTTAAACCTTTTTTTTGCATCCGAAAACGAAAGTTTATCCTTGGCCATGACAGCAAAGGATAGCCTTTTCTTCTTTAAACTTTGGGCAGCTAAACGATCGAGCAGGATGATCGCCCCCACAGTTTGGACACTTGGCGTCATTCTTTCAACCATCATTACCATGGCCTTTCGTTCCACACTGGCCGCAAACCTCTGGCTTTGCGCAAGAGGAACTCATATCACCGAAGCTCTGACATTTAAAACAACGTCGAGGGTTTGGGACATACGGTCGCACTGAAAGCCGTTGGTATCCGGCATAGATGTATTCGGGTATTGTCGGTTTCGCAAAAGTCAAGATTAACGAGGCAGTAGGTACTTTCTGCCCATTGTCATTACGCAGTATCCGTGTCACATCCGTAACAGCCTCCGATGCTAGCTCTGTTTTAATCTCTTCGAGACTAATGTGCAGATCTCTACAAGTAATCACCTCCTTTGACGAGTTCAAGGACCTGTGGTGCACCACAGAAACCTTGACCTTTTCAAAAAAGGAGGTGATTTGAAGTAATGTGTGGCTCTGCTTCTCGTTTTTAGTCTCTACTAATAGAGTTCCGTTTTGTAGCTTCTTGATAGAAGCTACAGATCCTGCCGAACCTGATATTGCGATCTGTATGAAAAAGGGCGATGTCTTTGAGAGATCTGCTCCTTCCTCCTGATTACTAAAAACTAAAAATTTAGGAGTTGGTAACTCTGGATTTAAACTCCCTTCGTCATTTTCAGCTGAACTGATAGACTCGTTTGAAATAATTGAACGATGTCTCTTTAAATTGGTTTTGGCGTTGTTAGTATGATCCATTGTTTGTTTTGCCGAGCGATTCATGAATGTAGATTTTTCGAACAACTGGCACAGGGTGCACCCAAACGACCACCAGCAGCCCAGGATACTCGAACTAAAGCGAGAATCCCCAATAAAAAAAAAAAAAAAAAAAAAAAATTGGGGGGGACCTCCAGATATCCTGGAGCCGAGATACATGGTGTCAGCACTCCAGAATATTTTAGGAATGGGTTCCGGTACATCGTTACGGTTCCCCAAACCCAAGTACCACTGGCAGCCGCCCTCTATGTACTCACAGAATGCAACCATTTGTTTCGATAGACCCAGCTATGGGCTCCGACGCCCATAACTCAACATTTATGCGCTTGCCAAGCGCCTACAGGCTGCTCGGTTCCAGAACCTGTCCCATCAGAGGTCCTCGGCAGTGCTAGGCACACATCAGGTTCCACATACTTAGCCCCGCCAAAGGTAACTAAGCAGTATTGCCACTCCCAGACATAAAAGAACAAGTACAGCAAATCCCTAAATGTACGTGTGAGTGTGAAGTGTTTAAATCGTAAGTGTAGTGCTGTAAGTGTAAGTGTGTGTTAGACTCGGGTGCCGCGAGGTTCGTCTAGGTCCTCTCAGTAGGTGCAGCTAGTCTGCACCCCCCTGCGGGTGTGTATGTGTTTGTGTGAGAATGTGTTTGTGGATGTTGTGTGTTGTGTGTATGTGGAGTAAATGAGTGAGAGTAGAATGAGCTAGAGGTATGGTGGGGTCGCTAAGCCCATCAGCTGCTCACGTCAGCTGCCTCCGCCGGCACGAAAGGTAATAATAGGTGTATGATCGCTGCCATATAGATCAGGTAATACCGACCATTTAAACTTTGTCGCCAAAACTGGATAAAGAATGACAAATCAACAGCTGTCCATCCGCCGGGGATGGTGCCAAATGCGTGGGTGAACCGTCATTAAGAAGACACAAATCTAAAGTAGACCGTATTCTTTCAATACGTATTCCCTTTGAGTTGCAGGATAACGAACCCCAGGATTTATGATGGGCGTTAAAATCGCCTACTAGTAGGACCGGCGGTGGTAACTGGGATATCAAATCATATATTTCATAATTTTGAAAATTATAGCTCGGAGGCAGGTACAGGCTACAGATAGTAAGTCTGAATGGAACGGTAGTCTGAACGGCAACAGCTTGTAGTTGAGTTACTATGTTTATAGGAACTAGTCATGAGTCAGGAGGGCGACACCACCCTGACCCAGCCAGGCTCTTTCTTCAGCGTGGATATCCGTCCAGAAAACAGAATAACCCCTAAAGTTGAAAATGTGAGATTCTTGAAGGTGTGTTTCTTGAAGGCATATTATTAAAGGAGACGAATCTCTCACAAGAACTTTTAGGTCTTCAATATGGCTCCTTACTCCATTAATATTCCATTTTATGATATTACTTTTCATTCAAGTTGCAGACATTGAATTATATATAAATGATTAATATATTACAGGATTCGCTTTGATTTCTTCAGATAATAATTTAGATGTATTATACTCTACAGACATCGAATCACTACTGTGACTGATGTCCGAGTCAGATGACTTTTTTGATTTGATTTGTGGAGGTTTAGCAGTGGGACCTCCTTTAAAACTTTTTCCTATTTTTTTAACAGGTTTGTTTCCTGCAATATCAGAATTTTTTATTTTTTTCATCAACTGACGGAGGAGCAGTATTCGATTTCTTTTTTAAAAAAACTCAAGGCCAGGAGCGATCTTCTTGTCAACAGGCTTAAGTTCCTGTGACTTAGACAGAAGAGGTTTTTTAATTACAGCTTTTTTTGTAGTCTGGCTTGCATCCGTTGTTGTCGAATTTTTTGTTTTATCAGAACTACGTGATGAAACTGTAGAAACGGTCTTCTCTGGTGGAGAAGCAGGAGCAGGAGCAGAACCAGAGGAAAACAGAGCTAGCAGCTGAGTTACTTGATCGGTTAATATTTTAACAGTTTTTGTTAACTCGGCACAATTGGAACAGGATGACTGCTTATTGCTGGATGCAACAGCAGCAAATGACTTGCCTTCGACTGCGGACTGGGAAACCTTAAACCTTTTTTTTGCATCCGAAAACGAAAGTTTATCCTTGGCCATGACAGCAAGGATAGCCTTTTCTTCTTTAAACTTTGGGCAGCTAAAAGATCGAGCAGGATGATCGCCCCCACAGTTTGGACACTTGGCGTCATTCTTGCAACCATCACTACCATGGCCTTTCGTTCCACACTGGTCGCATACCTCTGTCTTAGCGAAAGAGGAACATATATGACCGAAGCTCTGACATTTATTAAAACAACGTCGAGGGTTCGAGACATATGGTCGTACTGAAAGCCATTGGTATCCGGCATAGATGTATTCGGGTAATGTCGGTTTCGCAAAGGTCAGAATTAACGAGGCAGTAGGTACTTTCTGCACATTGTCATTACGCAATATCCGTGCCACATCAATAAGAGCCTCCGATGCTAGCTCTGTTTTAATCTCTTCGAGACTAATGTGCAGAAGATGTCTACAAGTAATCACCCCCTTTGACGAGTTCAAGGACCTGTGGGGCACCATAGAAACCTTAACCTGTTCAAAAAGGAGGTCATTTGAAGTAACGAGCAGCTCTGCTTCTCGTTTCTAGTCTCTACTAACAGAGTTCATAGAAGCTACAGATCCTGCTCTACCTGATATTGCTTTCTGTATGAGAAAGGGCGATGTCTTTGAGAGATCTTCTCCTTCCTCCTGATTACTAAAAACTAAAAATTTAGGAGTTGGTAACTCTGGATTTAAACTCCCTTCGTCATTTTCAGCTGAACTGATAGACTCGTTTGAAATAATTGAACGATGTCTCTTTAAATTGGTTTTGGCGTTGTTAGTATGTTCCTTAGTTAGTTCTGCTGAGCGATTCATGAATGTTGATATCTCGAACAAATGGTGCAGGATGCACGCAAACGTCACCAGTAGCCCAGGATACTCGAACTAAAGCGAGAATCCCCAATAAAAAAAAATAAAATAAAATAAAATAAATAAAATTGGGGGGACCTCCAGATATCCTGGAGCCGAAGTACATGTCTTCAGCACTCCAAAATCTTAGGAATGGGTTCCGGTGCAACGTTACAGTTCCCCAAACCCAAGTACCACTGGCAGCCGCCCTCTATGTACTCACAGAATGCAACCATTTGTTTCGGTAGACCCAATCATAGGCTCCGAAACCCATAATTCAACACCCATGTGCTTGCCAGGCGCCTATAGGCTGCTCGGTTCCAGCACTTGTCCCATCAGCGGTCCTCGGCAGTGCTAGGCACACATCAGGTTCCACATACTTGGCGCAGCCAAAGGAAACCAAGCGGTATTGCCACTCCCAGACATAACGGAACAAGAACAGCAAATCCCTAAATGTACGTGTGTGTGTGTGTGTGTGTGTGTGTGTGTGTGTGTGTAAGGTGTTTAAATCGTAAGTGTAGTGCTGTAAGTGTGTAAGTGTGTGTTAGGTTCGGGTGCTGCGAGGTTCGTCTAGGTCCTCTCAATAGGTGCAGCTAGCCTGCACCCCCCTGAGGGTATGTATGTGTTTGTGTATGAGAGAGAGTGTGTGTGGGGGGGGTGTTGTGTGTATGTGGAGTAAATGAGTGAGAGTAGAATGAGCTAGAGGTATGGTGGGGTGGCTAAGCCCATCAGCTGCTCAGTTTAGCTGCTTCCGCCGGGTCTACGTGAAAGCAAGGCCTCCTTACAATCACCATTTCACTAAGGGGGAATAGCCATTGGAATGCATCCTCTCCAGCTTACAGGAGTTGACGAAATGCTTATTTTTAAGTGACGGCATAACTCGCAAATGTTGCCCATTTTCGTAGTTATGAAGCATGACATACAGCTGTATGTGTGGTCATACTTCACCCTCACTTCATTTTGTTTGCTACTGCTTAATCAGCAGAAAACTAGCTTAGCTGCCAAAAACATCCAACACAAAATCTGCTACCTGAATTCAGTTGCCAATGTCTAACATGTTATTATTCACAACACAACTGCTGACATCCATCACAACTAAATCTGATAACGAGAAATATAGTTGCTGACGTCTAACTATTTAGGCTATCTTGTAACAAGAAACTTTATTTGCCGATGTCTACCATTTAAGTGTATTTAAGGGTACCATTTAAGAATTCACAACTGCTGACATCCATCACAACTAGAATTTCATAACGAAAAACATAGTTGTCGACGTCTAACTGTTTGCTATTATTAATTTAAACAAAATTACTGACATAAAATACAAAATTAGTATCTTGCAACGAGGAACTTTAGTTGTCAATGCATAACTAGTGTTATTATTCACAGCTACTGACATCCATCATAACTAAAATCTCATAACTAGAAATATAATTGCTGACATCTAACTGGTTAGGCTTATTAATTTTAACACAATTATTGACATTAAATACAGTTCGTATTTCGTAACGAGAAACTTTAGCTGCCGATGTCCAACATTTTAAGAGTTATTATTCACAACACAACTACTGTCATCCATCACAACTAAAACCGCATAACGAAAAACATAGTTGCCAACGTCTAACTGTTTGAAATTATTAATTTCAACACAATTACTGACATGTAGTACAAAATTAGTAACTTGTAACGAGAAACTTTAGTTTGCGATGCCTAACATTTTAGTGTCATTATTCACAACACAACCGCTGACATCCATCGTAACTAGAATCTCATAATGAGAAATACAGATGTTGAGACCACACCAGTCATATTGTTTTAATAATAATTATAATTTATTATAATATTATAATTTCATAGTAATTATTAATTTAAATTACTGACATTACATACAATTAGTATCTTGTAACGAGAAACTTTAGCTGCCAATGTCTAACATTTTAAGGGTTATTATTCACAACACAACTGCTGACATCCATCACAACTAAATCTCACGACGAGAAACATAGTTGCTGACGTCTTAACTGTTTGGACTTAATTTAAACACAATTACTGACATGAAATACAATTAGTATCTTTCAATAAGAAACTTTAATTGCCGATATCTAACATTTTAGTATTGTTATTCACAACACAATACTGGCATTCATAAATAGAATCTCATAACAAGAAACATGGTTGTTGATGTCTAACTATTTGGGCTTTTTAATTAAAACACAATTACTGATATGAAATACAACTAGTATCTTGTAACGAGAAAAGTCAGTTGCTAATGTCAATCATTTTGGTTTTATTATTTACAACACAACTGCCAACATCCATCCCAATAGAATCTCATAACAAAAAACGTAGTTGCTGACGTCTAATTGGTTAGGCTTATTAATTTAAACACAATGACCAACAGTAACACAATTTAACAATTACTGACACAATTAACAATACAACTTCTGATATCCATTTTCAATCTATTTGCTTCTTGGGAGGCGTTTGCCAGCGCTGTTGATCATTTAGCACTACCCAGGGGACACGTACAGCTTAAAGTATGCTGCGGACGCGATCAACATTGTCCCCCTTGTCAAGGAATACATACACTCTCCAAAGAAAACAATAGACGCAATAAAGAAATTAAAAAGGACATAAGGAGACAGAAACAGGACACAGAAATTGGTCTCTTCATGGATGACTTCAGTGAAACAAAATTAAATATAGCCATTAACAAATTAAAGGACAAGAAGGCACCTGAAGAAGACAACATACAGGCAGAGTTCCTTAAACACCTTGGACAAAAAGCAAGAAAATTACTGTTGAGCATTTTTAATTTAATATGGAGAAGGAAGATGTCAATGCCAGACACATGGAGAAAAGCAACAATTATTCCTATTAAGAAAACAAATAAACAAGTAGGAAATCAAGTGGTTAACTATAGACCAATTTCATTGACTTCAGTGGTGGCTAAGACCATGGAAAGAATGGTGGCAACTCGGCTGCAGTATTACATGGAGAAAAACAAACTGTTGTCTCTGGACCAAGCCGGATTTCGCTCGAATTATACAACAATGCACCAGGTTGGAAGATTAACACAAAGCATTAAGGATTCTTTTAACAGGGGAGACTGTTGGCAGTTTTCATTGACTTCAAGGGTGCTTATGATACAGTATGGACAGCAAAACTTTTGAGAAAGTTAATTGACTATAAAATAGGTGGAAACATGTATAACTGGCTTAAAGGATTCCTAACACAGCGTTGGATAAGGACAAAATGGAGAAATACAAGTTCATCATATAAGCAGACTAGGGCAGGTTTGCCTCAAGGAGCAGTTCTTTTTAATAATTCTTTTTAACATTTTCATTAATAATCTTCCGAAAAAATTGGGATCCAGTGTGGTGAAATGTGCAATGTATGCGGACAATGTGGTTGTGTGGATCGAGGCAAGCAATAGAGACAGAAGGATGTTTGACTACATGGAGACAGAGCTTAACCAGGGTCTAAAGGGAATAGTGGAGTGGAGTGATAACCATAACATGTATATCAACGAAAATAAAACATACTACCAGTTCTTCTCACTTAAATCCAAGATCAAGGATGTAAATTTGAAAATTCATGACAAAAGTATCCAGAAAAGTATAGAGACAACATATCTTGGAATCACTCTGGATAATAAGCTTACATTCAGGGCTCATGCTGAAAAATTGCTGCAAAAGTTCCAAAAAAATCAAGTATCCTTAAACGCTTGGCCGGAGTTAAATGGGGAGGATCTCTAGATCTCCTAAATAAATCCTATAAATTCTATATAAAACCATGTTTAACTTATGGAGGGGAAATGTTGGCAACTGCCAGTAGAAAGGCAAAAAACAAACTAGAAATAAGCCAAAATAATTGCCTACGACTTATTACTGGCGCAGTTCGGACAACTCCAATACACGTTCTGCAGGCCTATACCAATAACATCCCATTAGAAGAAGATTTCAACATTAGAGCTTATATTTTGTATGAAAAGTTGATACAAAAAGAATTTGATAACCCATGGATAATAGGATCTCCTCCAAAGCAAACGCTAAAAACTCAGACCAGCTTTAAACAACTTATCATCTCTAATAGGATAAACAAAGTAAATGTGGAACAACCTCCTCAACTCATGGACCCATTGGAATTCATGGATTTTAACATTTTCTTGGATCTGCTTGAACCAGTGAGCAAGAACTCTGATGCTCCAGTGAAAATATCTCAAATCGCTTTGGAAACCTTGGAAGTGCGATACCCGTCAGACTCTTGGATCCGTGTATATACTGATGGCTCTAGAATGGAAGGAGAAACAGGAGCTGGAATATATTGTGACCACTTCTCCCACTACATTGCTTTAAGCAGAAATTCTACAGTTTGAGGTGGAATTGATAGCTGTAAATGAGGCTCTTGAACAGCTGATTGTGAGACCATGGCTGAACACAAACATAGTGGTCTTAGTTGACTCCAAATCATCTCTGCAGGCAATAGCCAATAATGATAATCCAAAAAGCAAAGTAATACAAAATATCAGACAGAATTACAAGATTGTAAGAAATAATGTTGGCAATATCGCAATGCAGTGGGTCCCTGCACATGTGGGATTGATGGGAAATGAAGCTGCGGATAATTTGGCGAAGAGAGGAACAAAAATTATTCAAAAGCCAGCAGGCTCCCTGTCATTACATAAGAAAACTAAAAACAGACTCACAACAAAAATTTGTTAGTGAAATGAAGAAAAACCTACAAGACAAAGCTTATGATCCGTTTAATCTTTTTAAGGACAATAAGATGCTTCCACGCAAAATAGCTGTAGCAAATTTCCGCTTGGAAACTGGTCACGATTGTCTTGCCAAGCATCTCCATAGGATGAGACTAATAACCTCTGACAAGTGCAAGATTTGTTCAAAAGATGTGTATGTTATGGACAAGGATCACTTACTGATCTGCGAGGGCCTGGATAAAGGGAAGCAGGGACAAAGGGACTTTCCTGGATTGTAGATGGGAGGCAAGATCCAAAATGGTGTGAACCAAAAGGAGCCATTGGAAGAAGAAGACTTCTGATATCCTCACAACCAGGGTTACCATTTATCCCCGTTTTAAAATTTTACTTACTTTGATGTCATTCTTAGCAAAATGCCAAAAAGTAAATTTACAGATGATTTACAAAAAGGTCTCCCTGGTCCTCTCCATGACCAATGAGGCAGCTGAAGTGAGCAGTTGATGTGCTTAGCAATCCCACTCTACTTCTAGCTGATACTATTCTCACTTATCTACAATCA